>JAFIRS010000301.1:0-600000 GCA_018342105.1 Gonioctena quinquepunctata
AAACATTGATTATTCCTTTTGCAAACACCTTCAATCTGTTTCTCCCATGTAAAATTACTGTCAAACGTTGTTCCCAAGAACTTTACCGATTTAGATGTTTCAATGGTGGATTTGAATGAAATTTGGCATTCCAAAGGAGTTTTGTACAAACTGAAATATTCGATACATACGGTTTTCTTTAAGTCCGTAATAAGCTTATTTCTAGAACACCAATTTTCAAATTCAATAAAAGTTTTGTCAATTTTTTTGAGTAGGTTATGTTCCGAATGACCAGTTATAACCATGCAGGTATCGTCAGCATACATAAATACTCCAGCTTGCGTTATATAATGAGGTAAGTCGTTGACGTATAATAAGAAAAATAACGGTCCAAGGACACTGCCTTGTGGGGTACCAATATCAATATCATACTCTTTGGAGATGACCTCGTCCATTTTCAATTTGTTGACTGTCCGGCTTCAGTCATATTTGAACACATTTTAACTATTTTTGTAACTCGAAATGTTGACTTTTGGTGGCGGACAGCGTTGAACACATTAAGAATAATAAATTTCTCATTTTTAGAAAGGGCACTTTTACTTATCCGTTTCTCAGCAACAAATTCAGAAACGAACGAAAGAAAAAAATGAACTTGCTTATAATCGTTTTCTTAGAAAACCCGCCCATTTGTGAAACAAATCCGACATATTGTTATCTCTTATCGCAGGACGGATTTATATCTACATAATATTATTTGTTAAAAAAACTTTTGAAGTAAGGATTGTTAGGGGCTAATCATATGAACAGTCACTAGGCTGGTACAAAATATCTTTGAAACAACTTTACAGGGTTATTGGTTATATTTGGACCAATAGATATCCTCCTTATTTGAAGGGCTAGAAAAATAGTTAAATCAGAAAATTTGTACCATTTTTTCTGAACCGCCAGGAAATGTAAATTGAAAAACAATTGAACGTCGCATTAACAATTTATGATATAAACTTTTGTTTTTTCTAATGGGACACCCAGTATTTTATTGCATTTTTGGGTTCTCCGGAAACTTCTAGATATGTCATCAACTTTAGATTTAACCTCGTACGCCTATGGAGTACAGCGAATACGACTCGGTTTTACAGTTCAATAATGATGTATTACTCCCTCACATTAGGAAACAGAGTATAACAAAAGTCAATGAATACCAAAGTGAGTCTCGAGACAAAACGATTTTGGCAAAGGAGCTGTTTATGAAAACTATGATTTCGAATAGGCAGGAGAATCGCAAGGATCAATCATTAGTGCCTCACAACTCAGTTTCACAAGTATCACAGTAATATTTCTGGGGAAAACGATAGAGAAAGTTATTCAAAAAAGATGCTCACTACACTATGTACAATAATTATAAACTTTTGAATCTACAGGATACTAGGCACCGGTCCATCTATATTGTAGGAAATCACAGCAAAAGAGAGCGCATTTTTGAAAACTCACCTTGACTTGGATGTTCTCTTCAAGAAGAAGCCTGATAAGTTCGATGTTTTCGTTTTCTATAGCCGATATCAGAGCAGATCTATTCAGAGGATCCACACAGTTGATGTCAAACTCATTGGGAGTGTTTCTATATTCCTCAATTATCCTTGAAAAAATACAAGTATACAGGGTGTGCATAAAATGACACGTCCTAGATTTCACTTTCAGATGATACTTGAAGATCGTTGTAACATCAATCCACCTTGTACAGTGCTCGTCTAAACTCCGTTCCCCTAATAATTTTGAACCACCTGGTATTCAAAAGCAGTCATAATTTTCAACAGTGTTCATATTAATACACTTAATATCACAACAAATTTGGAGGGCTCAAATAGGGGATAAAACCTACTTTTTCATGAACAAATCACAGCTAAAAGTTTTAAATAGAACACCTTGTATATTATTCCATTTTCGAAATCTGCTCATAATTTTCAACAGTTTTCTCTAATACACTTCACTCCTAAATTCAATTGTTTTCGAAATATTAACATTTGAAAAGTGACATTTTGGTTTAAAATGAAGTATGGATTTTGGTCACTCCCGGTAAAACATTTTGCTAACTAAACGTTGTTATGTATTTGTTGTTGAATCTCTTAATGAATTTGACTAATAAGATGCGTAAAGAGAGTTTATTGAGGATAAACAGTACCGCTTACCGGAAAATCTCGAAGCCTACGAATGTGTTCTGTAAATTCACAATCAAAACAAATTAGTTAGGTAAAAAATTATAATTTATTTTTGAATAACACTTTTATTCAACCTCAACAATTATTTCATCAAGTGTTCAATGTGGCCCCCTCCTGAATCTTGACAATAAAGTGCACTATTATAAATAGCTTCTCTCACGTTGATGAAAGTCTGTTCTTCTATTTCTTCACGTGTATCTATTATTCTGCGTTCAAACTCTTCTTTTGTTTGGCATTCAGTGGCGTAGATTTTTGACTTCAGATACCCCCAAAGGAAAAAACTAGAGGTGTAAGATCCGGAGATCTTGGTGGCCATTCTGTACTTCCCCTGCGACCTATCCATCGCCCAGGAAAGTTTATATCGAGGAACTCTTTAGCCATGCGATCGAAATAGGGAGGTGCCGCATCCTGCTGAAATATGATTTCACAATTTTCAAACTCTTCCTGATTGTTTAATACAAGTTGTCTTAATCGAGGTTCAATTTCAGTTTCTAAAAGATTTCTGTAAAGAACTCCTGTAAGATTGCCTCTGATGAAAATCGGTCCAGCAACGCGATTGCCGAAAATCCCCGCCCAAACATTCACCTTTTTAGGAAACTGGGTATGTCCCTCTCTAAAAATATGCGGATTCGTATCGCTCCAGTATCGTACATTCTGTTTGTTGACTTTTCCATTAAGAAAAAACGTGCATTGGTCTGCGAAACATACACGTTTTAGTAAGCCCTATTCTGCTTCAATTGCTCTTGTTAACCACTCACAAAATTCAACCCTCCGGTCTGGATCATTCTCCGTGAGAGCATGCAGAATTTTCATTTTATAGGGATGAAACTTTTCTTTTTTTAGGACTCTTTGGACACTTTTTGAACTTACTCCACAGGATTCAGCAACTGCAGACGTCGACTGAGTCGGATTGATTACCATTTCAGCAACAATTTCTACCTTATTTTCTTCTGAAAGAGGCGGTCGTCCTGATCTTGGAGCATCTTTCAGCGTTCCAGTTGCTTGGAGCATATTTAAAAGTTTGTGCAAATATGACCTCGAAAAAGGATTCTCGGGAAATCTATCATTAAACATACGGACTGCTAGATGATAATTTCTTCCAGCTTCTCCAAATATCAAAACTGCTTCAAATTTATCGTCTAAACTACGAGCCATGATCACACTTTTCATAAAAGGATTTAGGCGCTCAACGGACTATTTGACAGTTAGCAGTTCAGTTTGACAGTAAAAAAGATGTTGCCGCGACAACAATTTTTTCCAATGCAAACTTGATTGAAAGCAGCATTAGTGTTTTTGGTTGGGTTTGAAATGACCAAAATGCCACTTTTCAAACGTTAATATTCCGAAAACAATTGAATTTAGGAGTAAAGTGTATTAGAGAAAACTGTTGAGACTTATGAGCAGATTTTGAAAATGGAATAATATACGAAGTGTTCTATTTAAAAAAATTATTGAAGATGGCGCTCAGCCGCCATTTTAAAACTTTTAGCTGTGTTTTTTTTCATGAAAAAGTAGGATTTTATCTCCTTTTTGAGCCCTCCAAATTTCGTTGCGATATACCAGGTGGTTCAAAAATTAGTAGGAGGAGAACGGACTTTAGACGAGCACTGTATATTGTACTCTATCGAACACACACTATACAGTGCTAGTCAAAAGTCCCCTCCCCCCCTCGTATCTTTTGAACGGGTATACTTATAATAATGAAATTTGGAGGGTGGAAATAAACGGATGTAGGCTTCTCAACTGGTCATAACAGGTGACGCAATAGTCATAAATGACGTCACAAGGCCACTGTGACCAATAATTTTGAATGGGACCCTATGGCAAGTGACAGCTCGTTTGAAAGGTATTGAAAATACCTATTCAGTCATACCAATTTTGTTTGGGTTTCGGCTGATTTTGATTGATAAATTGAAGAAATACGAAAATTATAGTTTCGCATTTAATTAATAAAGATTTAAGAACCAGTTCTTATAATAAGTGTTCAAAATGTGCTCCATCTACTTCCTGGCATTAATGCATCCTATTGCTAAACTCTTGTCGTACTCGTCCCAGTGTGTCAGCGGAAATTGCCCTACATTCTTCAACAATTCGTTGTTTCAGAATGGCAATACTGTCAGGTGCTGTAGCGTAAACCTTAGATTTCAAGTACCCCCATAGAAAAAAATCTAATGGTGTAAGGTCCGGTGACCGAGCTGGCCATTCGATCGAACCTCGTCGTCCAATCCATCTACCACGATATTCTTCATCTAGGTAACGTCTTACTGCACCGTAATAGTGTGCAGGAGCACCATCTTGTTGAAACGTTATTTCCAAGTTGTCGAATTCATCTGGATTATCTTCTAGAATTTCAAGAATTAACGCCTCAATATCATTTTGTAACATCTCCAGATACAATTCACCGGTTAAATTAGCATTGAGAAAAAGAGGCCCAACTATGTGGTTTCCCAAAATACCTGCCCAAACATTTACTTTTTCTGGAAATTGAGTATGTTTTTCACGAAAGATGTGAGGATTTGTGTCACTCCAATACCTCACATTTTGAGTGTTAACATTTCCATTGAGAAAGAAAGTACTTTCGTCACTAAAACAAATTGTCTGTATGTAGCCTGGTTGTTGGTTCATTTTATTGGACATAGTTTCACAGAATTCTAGTCTTCGGTCGGGGTCATCATCTGAAAGTTGGTGCACCATTTTAATTTGTATGGATGAAATTTGTTTTAGCCAACACCTATGTACTGTCCTTTGACTGACTTCACAGATAGACGCAACTTGGGCTGTGGAAGAAGTAGGGTTTTACTACCATTTCTCCAATTATGTCAATTTTTTTGTCATCACTAATTGTTGGTCGACCAGATCGTTTGGCATCTTGAACACTACCTGATGCTTCAAACTTCCGAAGAAGCTCCCTCAAATAAACCCCGATATAGGGCGATCGGGGTACCTCTCATTAAACAGTCGTTCCGCTGCATGGAAATTGTTTCTACATTCACCAATTATTAAGATAGCTGCTACTTTGTCGGCTACAGTACGTACCATTTTGCCTATGTAAACACTTAAACGTCTCGTTAAACAATAGCTTAGGTAAATTTTCAAGGTATAAACACTTTTGACAAGTAGAGAATTCAAAAACGTCAACCTTTTTGACAATTAACCAGAGGCGTACTTTAAAATCTTTATTAATTAAATGCGAAACTATAATTTTCGTATTTCTTCAATTTATCAATCAAAATCAGTCGAAACCCAAACAAAATTGGTATGACTGAATAGGTATTTTCAATACCTTTCAAACGAGCTGTCACTTGCCATAGGGTCCCATTTAAAATTATTGGTCACAGTGGCCTTGTGACGTCATTTATGACTATTGCGTCACCTGTTATGACCAGTTGAGAAGCCTACATCCGTTTATTTCCACCCTACAAATTTCATTATTATAAGTATACCCGTTCAAAAGATACGAGGGGGGGAGGGGACTTTTGACTAGCACTGTATAAATACCTTCTAACGGTGGCGCAGTCTCCCCTCTCTGCGTGTAGAAGGAAAGTTTTTTCTATCGAGGATAAAGGACGATCCAATGGATCAGGCTGATTCGGTGTCTCTTCATCTATATCTGTCAAATCGTCTCTACTCGCGCCTATCAGATTCTGTAGGGAATCCGTGATTTTCATTTTTGGTTTTCAAATTCCAGGACAGAGTTTCACATATTTAAATCTGAAAAAGAAGAACATTTAGAATGGACAGTGCCTGATGCATGAGGGAAGGGAAATTCACATATAGTAGACGTAGTGTTTTTTTAGACTCGAGAATTCTTTGGAGTTTCTAACAACGAAACCGAACATTTTATTAGCGGATGCTGTGGTTGTCTCTATATGTTCTTATCGAAATAAACAGCCCGGTCTTTGATTATTTCTGGTCTAATAAGGACATTTTTTTCAATTTTTGTGTTTTGTTTCTGTTGAAGAACAGAATATTATTCCTATACCAGTGATCTGCTATATTTTCTACCTCAATGCGCAAGTCTGAGTGTCTGTTAATCACTGTCGCATCATTGGCATATCTGACAATGGGATTTGGAAAAGGGTAGTAAAAAAGATTGTTGATGTAAATAATGAACAGAAGGGGTCCCCTTGTGACACACAATATTTGATTTCACGTCAGTTTGATAGCTTCTTGTTATCAGAGATACACTGAGTTCTTCCTGTGGGATATTATTTTATCAGGAAGAGAGGTAAACCTCTTACGCCATAACGTTAATTTTTTTTATTAAAAGATTATAAGAAACAAAAAAGATCGTTGATGTAAATAATGAACAGAAAGGGTCATGGGACAGACCCTTGTGACACACAATATTTAATTTCACGTTAGTTGGATAGCTATCAGAGATACACTGAGTTCTTTTTGTGAGATACGATTTTATCAGTTGGAGAGGTAAACCTATTACGCTTTAATGTTCATTTTTTTTAAAAGATTGTGAGAATCACAATCAACCGCTTTACTGAGATCTACAAGTGTAATCGATGTATAAATTCCTTCTCCACAACCGTCGATGATGTTTTATTACCGTATAAATAGCATGGAGTGGAGTGTTCCCAGATTTTTCCTGGACCCAAACTGACATTTATGTATTAGAGAATAATAATAGCTAGTGAGGAGTTTATTCAATATGATTTGAATTACTTTATTGATTGACTGACATGAGAATATATATATATATATATATATATATATACCGGGTGCTTTTAGGCCAGCAGATATTTCAGTTATTTGCAGAAAATAAAATTGAAAAAAAATACGTGTCGTAGGAGACCATAAGCTCGTTCATGTAGCATAGCAAAATCCACCCCCTGGCAAACAACCCCCGAGAAACCACCCCAAACTTTTGTTTTTCAAATTGCACCCCCATGTTTGTTGCTGTTCAACTTACAGCCCGTTTCATTCCTTATTCATCGATATATCATAATATGTAGTTGTGAAGATAGTAAGTCGATAAAATTCAATTCGTTAGTGGGTACTATTAATTTGACGGAATGAATGGTTCCACATTGTAGAGACAAGAAAAAGAGGATGTTAAAGAAAAAGAGTCAATAAAATGTTAGAACTTTTTGTGCTTTGTTTTATTCCTACGGTATCTGGATTACAAATTGCGATCAGTCGTGATATTGTTGTTAAATATCAAAATGCCTTTTACCTTCACTCCCAACGAATACGTTGATATGCTTCTAATTTTGGTGAATGCCAAAAGAATAAACGTGCTGCGGAGAGGCTGTATGAGCAGCGCTTTCCTGATCGTCGACAACCAGGTCGCAATACGTTTCCGTATGTAGAAAATACAATGCGAACGGGATCATTTCCAGGGAAAACACATCAAGCACATCCTACTCCTGTACGAACTGAGGAACATTGTATAAATGTGTTGGCCTACGCCGAAGCACATCCTCATATTTCGGTTCGTGCATTGGCGGTGGAGATTGGGATCAGTAAGTCGTCTGTGCACAGAATTTTCAAACAGTACAGGTATCATCCCTTCAAAATACATTTTACACCAAGGACTCAGACCTACAGATTTCGAAAGACGAATGGCATTCATTGCTCACATTCAAGTTTTAGTCCATGACAATCCCAACTTCCTCGATCAAATCTTATGGAGTGACGAATCCGCTTCCATAATAATGGCACTGTTAACCGACATAACATGCACTATTGGTCACAGGACAACCCTCACTGGATATCACATACTTATGATACGTGCTAAAACTGGCGGCCCCCGGATACGAAAACCAATTTCCAAACAATGTGGGGTGTGAACGTGTGGTGTGGTTTACATAATGGACGTCTCATCGGCCCTCATTTTTTCCAAGACACTTTGACGGGCCACCGATATCTACATTTCTTGGAAAATTGCATTCCTGCATTACTAGAAGATATTCCAATTGAGGAACGACAACAAATGTGGTGGCAACAAGATGGTGCTCCTGCACATAACCATAATATAGTTACTACATTCCTCAATAATATCTTTCAAGACCGTTGGATTGGAAATAGTGGACCTGTTCGATGGCCTGCACGTTCTCCAGATCTCACGCCACTGGACTTTTTCCTATGGGGATATTTGAAACGAGTTGTCTTCGAAACTCAACCAATAAATATTGAAGATTTAACACAGAAAATTTCAGAGGCTTGTAACACCGTTACTCCGGAAATGATTAGAGCTTCCTGTACTCGCGCGCTGATTCGGCGACTTGATGCATGTGTGGCAAGTGCTGGCCAACATTTTGAACAATTTCTGTAGTATAATATTTTTTCAAAATACAGATGAGCTTATAAATTATTATTTCATTTGTATTTTTATTTGCCATAATTCTGCATGCCATTCTAGCTACCATGGTACATTATTGAATGAGAAATGAAAAGACTGTAAGTTGAACAGCAACAAACATGGGGGTGCAATTTGAAAAACAACATTTTATTGACTCTTTTTCTTTAACATCCACTTTTTCTTGTCTCTACAATGTGGAACCATTCATTCCGTCAAATTAATAGTACCCACTAACGAATTGAATTTTATCGACTTACTATCTTCACAACTAGATATTATGATATATCGATGAATAAGGAATGAAACGGGCTGTAAGTTAAACAGCAACAAACATGGGGTGAAATTTGAAAACAAAAGTTTGGGTGGTTTTCGGGGTTGTTTGCCAGGGGGTGGATTTTGCTATGCTACATGAACGAGCTTATGGTCTCCTACGACACGTATTTTTTTTCAATTTTATTTTCTGCAAATAACTGAAATATCTGCTGGCCTAAAAGCTCTGGGACACCCGGTATATATATATATATATATATATATATACAGGGTGTAACTGAATAAGTGTAAAACATTTAAGGAGGTGATTCCTCATCGAAAAAAAGATAGGATCTTTCATATAAAGAAACTTCATTGGAGCATCCCTTGTTAAGATACAGCCCCTTAAAGGGGATACATAAAATTTGTATAACAATTTTTTTCACAAGCACTGAAAAAGTTACAATATTGAAATTAACCTGACGTTTTGTACTACCAAAAAGACACTTAGCCAGTAATTTATTTGGTTTACCCCATGGTTGTAAGGGTGAAAACGCAACCCCTAAAATTTATTTCCAATGTAACTTTTGTCTTATTATTTGTTTACCATTTAAAATTTATTTCCGATAGCCTGTTTCATTCTAAACAAAAAATGTCTCTTGGGTTTTTGCCCAAAATAAACCAGTAAGCAGCAAAACATTATTTTACGAACAACTACAGAGATACATCGTCATAAATGCGAAAATACGAAACTAATCTATCTAGTAGGTCGCTATTAGCGATAGTGACAATTAAATTGGTATGACGCTGTCAGTTTGGAAATTTTCGAAATTGAATTAATACTAATTGTGTGTTGTTGTTCTGTTCTTAATTTGTTACTTTAATAATTCACTTGTTAATAAAATGGCATACACAAATGAGGAAATGGCTGATATGCATTACGTTTACGGTCTGTCGCAGGGAATGGGTTAGAAGCTTCTAGAAGATATGCTGAAATGTATCCTCAACGGCAGCATCCTTCACATAGAATATTTGCTCGACTTCATCAACGATTACAAGAATATGGTTCATTCGACAAAAGAACGCAGGATTGTGGTCGCCATCGAGAAATACGAACACCACAGCTTGAGGAAGCAGTACTTAATTTGATTGAAGAACAACCTACTACCAGTACTAGAAAGATTGCTTTCCAGCTAAATGTTGATCATATGACGGTATTTCGAATTTTAAAGGAACAACTCTTATACCCTTACCATCTGCAACGAGTACAGGCACTGTTACCGCGAGACTTTCCGAACCGTCTTGAATTTTGCAATTGGATGCTGGAAATGATTAGAAGAAATTGTGACTTTCTGAAGACGATAGAATTCACAGACGAATGTAGTTTTCTCGGGACAAGATTATTAATTTTCATAATTACCACATATGGGCTGATGAAAACCCTCACGCTATTGTCGAAACTAGCCATCAAGAACAGTTTTCTCTTAACGTGTGGCTCGGAGTTATTGGGGATGATTTAATTGGGCCTCATTTTCTACCTCCTCGATTAAATGGTGAGGCATACGTTCAATTTTTAAGAGAAGTGCATCCAGTACTGCTGGAGGAAGTTCCTTTGGGCGTCAGGAGGGATATGTTTTTTATGCATGATGGGGCTCCCGCCCATTTTAGTCAAGTAGCACGTCAGCATTTAACTGAAACATATGCAAATCAGTGGATAGGTCGAGGAGGACCACATAAATGGCCCGCTCGATCCCCGGATCTCAATCCTCTCGATTTCTCTATTTGGGGCCATTCACAGCATTTGGTATATCGTACTCCTGTTCGCGATGTAGAGGACTTAAGAAACCGCATCATCGATGCGTGCAGGGTAATCAGAGAGACTCCAGGAATATTTGAGCGAATACGTGGCTCAATGCGCCGACGTCTAGACGCATGCGTAATGTTTGAAGGTAGACATATTGAACATTCACTATGATTTCTACATGTTGTGTGTTTTGTTATTAATAACTTAGTTTTGTTTATTACCCTTTAATCGTTTAATGCAGGTACTAACTACAAAATAACAATAAATCCAGTTCGCATTTATGACGATGTATCTCTGTAGTTGTTCGTAAAATAATGTTTTGCTGCTTACTGGTTTATTTTGGGCAAAAAACCCAAGAGACATTTTTTGTTTAGAATGAAACAGGCTATCGGAAATAAATGAATGAATTTTAAATGGTAAACAAATAATAAGACAAAAAGTTACATTGGAAATAAATTTTAGGGGTTGCGTTTTTCACCCCTTACAACCATGGGGTAAACCAAATAAATTACTGGCTAAGTGTCTTTTTGGTAGTACAAAACGTCAGGTTAATTTCAATATTGTAACTTTTTCAGTGCTTGTGAAAAAAATTGTTATACAAATTTTATGTATCCCCTTTAAGGGGCTGTATCTTAACAAGGGATGCTCCAATGAAGTTTCTTTATATGAAAGATCCTATCTTTTTTTCGATGAGGAATCACCTCCTTAAATGTTTTACACTTATTCAGTTACACCCTGTATATATACCGGGTGACAATGGGACTAGGACTTATCAAACCGATTCGAATGAAATTTTGTACATAGATATGAGACATAATATCGAATTGACAGCCATATGAAAACAAAATGGCCAACTTCCGGTTTCGCCAGAATAGCCACAACTTCGATTTTTCAAATGGAACACCCTGTATGTCTGATGTTTTTCGGATTTACATCATAATCAAACAGATTAAAAATTTAAAAATAGTCATTTCATCGATAAGATCAATAACAAATCCTACAGCAAAATTTTGAAATTTTTAACAAAAAATAGTTTTTTTCAAATGGTACCTACCGAGGGCCATCTTGCCATTCGATAGAGAATTTAATTACCAATTCAACGATATACATTATGTACCACTTTCTTTTTGTTCAAAACTAAAAACGATCAATTATTGAATTTGTACAATATTTTATACGATGCCTACAAATTCCAATGAGTTATCCGTTTAGGTTTGATGAAATGAAAGGTGGCCGTGGAATCATGGAAAACATAGGTAATTAATGTCATGTCAAAATGAACACCAATTTTACTGGTCATCTCGTTTCGTTTATAAAACGTTTTTTTGAAAGGCAAAATAATAATCGTTATTCTCGAAACGAACAAATCGATATGATATCGATTTAATATTGTTACAACATCCATATAGTGTTTGTATATTTTCATATGTATGGGAGTGGATCTCATGATTTGATTTTATTCCAAAATTGTTTTAATAATGTCTCATGGTGTAGTTGATAAAATCTTCATCGAGAAAACAATGGAATAGACACCCTTCATCATAATCATTACAATTATAATTAATTTCACGTCTATATATTTTTTTCTCTTTCTTCGTATTTTTTTTATTTTTATTATTTTTGAGGTGCAAGAGAAGCATGGTTTATGCCAATCTTGTAACCTATTGACAGGTTTTATTTTTTTCTTTCCCCAAATGTATCTAGATATTATTTTCTGTCAATAAATGTATATTATTATTATTATTATTATTATATACGGAGAATGTCAGAAGAACGTTGCCAATGCTAGTATGCTATACGCTGTTCGTTATCCGTTAAGACGACACCCATCGAGGACCCATTTCAGGAAATTGGAAATAATGCTAAGGCAAGTACTAGCTGTACAAAACCACATCCACTTCATCGTCAGTGAAAAAACGGAAACTAATGTTTAAGCATATCTTCATTTTTTTCCATCTGCCTCAGTGCGAGAATTGGAAATTGAATGTGGGATCAGCAGGGAAAGTGCCAGAAAAAACATAAATATCACTCCTATAAATACAGTTTGCATTAGCATCTATATGAAAATAACCCAGAACGGAGACTAACTTATTGTAATTGGCTTTTGCGTCATCATGATTTGAATAATGGTTTTGTCTCGAAGATACTGTTTACAGATGAGTCTAGGTTTACGAATAATGGTATGCTCAATAGGAATAATACAAGGTATTGGGCTCAAGAAAATCCTAGGTTGCTGAGAGAAGGTAATTTTCAAGAAAGATTTGGATTCAACGTCTGGGAAGGAATCATAGGGATAAGAATCATGGGACCAATTCTTTTCGACGGGCCTTTCACGGGCCAAAGATATCTTCAATTCTTAGAGAACGATATTCAAAATAATATTAACGATTTACCTGAGAACATCAGGGAAAATATGTTTTTCCAGCAGGATGGTGCAGGACCACATAATGCTAATATTGTTCGGCACTATATTAGTGATACCTATGGGCAGAGATGGATTGGAACAAATGGTCCAATCAGATTGCCAGCCAGATCGCCCGATTTAACCCCTATTGATTTTTATTTATGGGGTCATATAAAATACAAAGTATACTCGAGGAGACCAACTTCTTTGGATAACTTGAGAGATAGAGAGAGATAAACGCCATGTGAAGTGGAATAAATAGAAAAATCGAATTAAACGGTTTTCTTCACATAAAAGATTCAATATAAATTGAACCAGAAAATGGTAGATCTCAGGTGAAAAACAACTACTTTCCTGGCAAATACTACGCAGAACGTTGAATGATATTCACCTGAAAATCCATGCATACCTCCATATAAATGGACATTGAATGCAAATGTTTCTTTCTGATAAGCTCGATTATGTTTAATTTATGTCGTGTTCACCTAACAATCCGCATACCGGTTTCAGGCATTTTTGGCCCTCATCAGTACGGAGTAGTCAACCAGCCAAAGGTCCAAAGAGCTCTGGCTGAAGCGAGACACAACATAACCAAAACCATCATCGAGTCTATAACACCTATAGGTACGCCGGATTTTCAGGTGAATATCATTCAACGTTCTGCGTGGTATTTGCCAGAAAAGTAGTTGTTTTTCACCTGAGATCTACCATTTTCTGGTTCAATTTATATTGAATCTTTTATGTGAAGAAAACCGTTTAATTCGATTTTTCTATTGAGAGATAGAGTTGAGCGCGCATTTAAGGAAATTCCTGCTCACGAACTGATAAATGTGATGAGGTGTACAATAAATAGAACTAGTCTATGTGTTAGGGATGACGGACAACACTTCGAACATATCATTGGTCATTAATAGATAAAATAACTTTTCGATGGTTGTGAAACTCTTCTATTGAAGACAGGATAATGGTATTGTGAGTAATAATTTGTAGGTTGAATGTTTCACTGTTTCAGTCGTTAGATTTATTCAAACAGTTTGATTATATTAAAGTATTTTTTTCTGTGATGGGTTTATGATCATTACATATTGTCAAGTCGATTATTTTTGGTAATTCATTGTTACCATTTTGAAGTAAAGTTTGAAAGAATGAATAGATGTCATGTTATAGTTTTCCCAATATCAATTGCAGAAGCATAAAAAAGTCTTGCGGCGAAATCCTGTGAGCAGCAGTGGCGGAGATAACTCATTTTATTTAGATATTTTAAGATTTTAAAAATACTTCATAAATGATGAAAAATGAAAAAAAATTAAAGACAAGCTTTTATTTATACATTGAGAAAGAAAAATAATTTCTCTCATTGTTTGATCTAGGTTATTCTGTAACAGATACAAACGTATTCCGACGGCACATCGGCACACACCAAGACCACAGACGCTACTGGTTTTTAATCTTTCAGAGCTATTGAAACACAAATATAACGCGTGATTTATGACCTCCCATCGTATAGACACGCCTGCAAGCATTGATGTCCGACTTGATTGGCCCAGACGAATCAGTTGTAGAACAGACAGTAGTCACTCAAGTCCACGTTGACCAGCGGGCTCTTTGAGCCGACGGAGATTGTATACAAGTAGTACAGATTATTTTTCGTTCCGTTTCTTCGCATATACGCTCGTGTTAGCGAAGTGAGTTTTTATTTGCTCCCTATAGAAACAGCTTCTGCAATTGATATTGGATGGACTATACCTACCAATTTTTTCAGATTGATTTCATTTTGTTAGATGGCTCTCTACGTTTCGAACAAAAAGAAAGTGGTACATAATGTATACCGTTGAATTGGTAATTAAATTCTGTATCGAATGGCAAGATGGCCCTCGGTAGGTACCATTTGAAAAAAAAATGTTTTTCGTTAAAAATACGTTCAGAAAATTTCAATTCCTGCTGTAGGATTTGTTATTGATCTTAACGATGAAATGACTATTACTATGAGTTACTGATGTGAATTAGTATAGATTTTAACCTGATCAAGGCCTCCTGCGCTAAAAAAAAAGAAATGATTTTTTTTCAATTGTGAAATAAAAATTTGGCAACACTGTCGTATGTCATTTGAACCGTAGAATCCGAAAAACATCAAACAGACAGGGTGTTCCGTTTGAAAAATCGAAGTTGGTGGTTATTCTGGCAAAATCGGAAGTCAGCCATTTTGTTTTCATATGTTTGTCAATTCGAAATTGTGTCGCATATCTATGCACAAAATTTAATTCAAATCGGTTGATAAGTGAAGGAGATACAGGCATGGCCATAGTCCCATTGTCACCCGGTATATGTAATTGTAAAATAATCACGAACAGCTTAGCGGAGTTGCAGATGATAGTTTGCCCATGAGTGTGACTCTAGAACGTTTCTACGATGTGGAAAAGTCCACAAAAGATACGAGCACAGTACCTGATGAACAGAGCAGGGTTCTACCCCAACGTACTCTTTCATATGCTCCAGCAAGGATGGAACCGGAAACGCGAAATTGGTAGACAAGTTTATTAGAGCAATATATAATAGAACTTCTGGCAATATCTACCGTCAGTTATGAATTTATCGAGGACATTATATCGTACTGACCTTTCACTTTTTGTTCGTTTGGAAACCGAAATTTCCAGCCACTGTAACATCACTCACGGTCGACATATCGCGAATAAAAATTATGGAATAAGGGAATGAAGACCGACGATGTCCATCGATCACAGATCCTAATTCAATTAAACTTTTTTAAGGTCGTCGTGTAGTGTACAGACCTAATCCGTCGAGTAATCAATTTCCAAGGGTTTAAGGCCACTTACGCAACATGATAAAAATGTGGAAATGGGTCGAATAGATGAATAAAATAATGGCAAAAGCTATTACTTAATTTTTCAAGAAAGACCTATCGTACAGGTCCGTAATAGGGCTCTATTGTAGAAACTCATGTCATATGTTTACAAGCTTTTATTTAGTTTCACCAGTTCCGATGTCTGTCTGTGGGTTTGTAATCAAATCTTAGAAGTTAAATTTGACCCACTTCTAGTTGTCCGATTGACGTGTTCGTAATTCCGGTGACAATGCATTATTGATTTTTTGCTAGAGAAAAAACAAAATGGCGACTCTAATATGGCGGATGATTGCTCGTAAATGATCAGAATATAAAACTATCAGAAGGCACAAAGCTAAGAAATAACAACCTCAAAACATAACAGTATCAGAATCGGAAAACATTAGAAACGTATTTGATCAGAATTAACAACATCAAAAAACTTTTTAACAAAAAATTAAACCGACGAAAAAATCAACTGAAAAGCAAAAAATAAAATAAACCTTCTTAGTCTAAATTATAATTGAGCTCCTAAACTAATGTAAGTAACTGATTTTGAGTCGGCGCCAAACAAACAATTATCTATGAAAGAAGTCATCAAAACGCAGCCGTGCATCTCGCTGCCATCATTTTACGCTTCACCTAATTCAATTGCTAGTTTGTTTGGCGCCGACTCAAAATCAGTTACTTACATTAGTTTAGGAGCTCGATTATCGTTTAGACTAAGAAGATTCATTTTATTTTTTGCTTTTCAGTTGATTTTTTCGCCGGTTTAATTTTTTGTTAAAAAGTTTTTATTTTTTACTTTTTAGTTCCGTATTTCGTCGATTTAATTTTTTGTTAAAAAGTTTTGTTTTTTAATTTTTGGTAAAATATTTCCTTTTTTTTTATTACTTCCAAAATACTTACTTACCCACCTTACTTCAACTATTACCAGTTAAATAATATGATTATCTACTTTTACTATTTGTTGTAATATAAATTATTTTCGTTGTTCTGGTTAGTTTATTTCTTTACTTTGTATATCATTCCATCCTCTCATAAAATATACTGATTTTGACGGAACAAGAATAATGTCAGTAGCGATCTGTCATTGTCAACTACGTATGTGTGTGCTAATGTTCACTAGTGAAAAATCAATTATCCCCTATTTTTCTACCCGTAAGGGTGGCTAATTCCTTTCGAAATCCAAATATAAGGTATACCCTATCTATTAAAAAAAGAATCATCCGAATCGAAGAACCCAGTACAAAGTTATACCTGATAGAATCGGTTAACGGACCAGAATTCAGAGGGTGAGTGATCAATATCCTTCATTTCGCTACCGTTAGGGGTGGATTTCATCTTTTAAATTCAAATGGGACCAAAGTTGAAGTACACCCTATCCACTGAAAAAAGAATTATCGGAATCGGACGCCTCAGTAAAAAGTTATGCGTGATCATACATAAAAAAATATGATGGAAAAACATAAAATATACGGGTCGAATAGAGAACCTCCTCCTTTTTGGTTTCGTCGGTTAAAAAGAACTCCATCAGAATCGGAAATCATCAGAAATGTACAATGACAAAACATAACATCATCAGAATCTAACAATAGCAGAATATAACTTTGTCAGAACGTACTTTTGTCAGAACCGGACATCATCAAAAACGAACATGTTCACAACAGGAACATCATCAGAAAAGCACATTATCAGAACCATACATCATCAGAAATAAACAGAGTCAGAACCGGACATTATCAGAATCGTATATTATCAGAATCGTACATTATCAGAACCGTACATCATCAGAACCGCACAATATCAGAATCAGTTATCGTCCGAAAGCAGGGAATCAAACGACAAATATCAGTTACGCTACTTTGTCATAGATGGTGTTACCTCTCCAATAAATCAGAAATGGTGTGGAAAAATCATTGTAAAACCACTTTCTACATATAAAGTTCAACATATTTTTTTGTGCAACCCACCGTTGTCGTGATATGAAGCAGAGTACCTATTCTGGTCATTAATATTTCGCATACAAATACGTGTGAATATATAGTTTCAAAATCGGAGCGCGGCGCAGTGTCCTCAAAAACAGTTCAGGGCTCCCTGGCTGGTTTTGAGAGAAACTGGAATTTTGAACAAATAGGGACTCTCCAATTAATTTTAGTACAACTATTAGATAGACTCATCATTCAAGGGAATGTCTGGGTCGTTCGAAACGGGAGAGGTCGTCCATATCATAATCAATCACAACCCTAACGAGAGAATATTCATGAGCTTCCGCATACTCGAATATCCTCTGATTGTGACTCCTTATCTCATTTTTCATGGAAATTATACCTAGATTATACCTAGATTATACCTAGATTATACCTAGATTACATTTCCCAATGTGTCTACATGGTTGGATAAAAAACATTGATTCATCTAAGATACTGTATAATCGCATGCGCTTGAAGCTGCTTCGACTTCTTGAGTGTATAATAAAATTGGATATTTTGAGAGAATATTTATTTTAAGATTGGATATCATTTTTTTAAATTAGTAAGTAATCAAACGACTATAAGTGGGTCAATATTAACTTGC
The DNA here is from genome assembly GCA_018342105.1 of Gonioctena quinquepunctata. Taxonomy (NCBI): domain Eukaryota; kingdom Metazoa; phylum Arthropoda; class Insecta; order Coleoptera; family Chrysomelidae; genus Gonioctena; species Gonioctena quinquepunctata. The sequence goes on from JAFIRS010000301.1 coordinate 18,385, forward strand.
AAAATTTGATGCACACATACATATATACATACAACAGTGTGTTAGGTCATAGACTGCAAAAAAAATGAATTTTTCACTTAGCAGTCGCCATATTCAATTCACCATTGTAAACTCAATTGTGTCCAATGAATTTGTATTCAATCATTCTAAAAACCTACTTATACAAATTTTGATTGATGTATATCCGTTGCTCAATTTTTTGGTAGGTTCCTTTTTTGCAACACTGTGTCGTCTCGATTCTGAAACTAACTTTATATTCACACGTATGCTTAGCACAAACTTTTACTGTTTACTCTAACGCACCTTCCACAACGAAAATTATGTTGCTGACCGAAAAAAGTCGCTTTAAATGATCAAACCGACGCAATGATGCTATATGCGAAATATCAGATGTGATTTCACAATGAATTCCCTGTACCACAGTTATGATGAATAATTTTCTGATTTATTGAAAAAATAACACCATCTATGACGAAGTTAAGTTATAATGTTTCGTTTAATTCCGTGCAATGTGATTCTGATATGTCCGTTTCTGATAATGTATTCTGTTAATCATTTCTGATAAGTTGGTTCTGATAATGTCCGGTTTGACAATGTTCGATTCTGATGATGCCCGGTTCTGATTGTGTTAATTCTGATGAAGTTCAGTTCTGACAGAAGTTCGTTCTGATAATGTCCGGTTCTGACAATGTTCGTTTCTGAGGGATGTCCGGTTCTGATTGTGATAATTCTGATAAAGTTCAGTTCTGATAAAAGTACGTTCTGATAATGTCCGTTTCTGACAATGTTAGTATCCGATGATGTCCAGTTCTGATACAAATTCATTCTGATGAAGTTCTTTCTGCTGTTGTTAATTCTAATGAAATGCGTTTCTGACGTTTTTCGATTCTGCTCCTGTTATGTTTTGACGTTGTTACTTTCTGACCGTGTTATGTTTTGACATTGTTCATTCTGATACAATACGGCCTACCTGGCGGATGAGTTTTGAGATTATGGTTCGATTGTAACAAAGGATGATACAGACTTGAGACGAACCACAGAAAAAACATATCTTGAAATATTGACATGGGCCGAAAAAAATAATCTGAAACTGAATAAAACAAAAACTAATACGATCACGTTCTCTCGTATTGGACAGCAACAAGACACCTTTTCAAAAATACAGAAGACGAAGTTTCTTCTTCTGAATCTGTAAATATGCTGGGAATTACATTAGACCCTAAATTACACTGGAGCCCACATATTGATTCTTTATGTGGTAAACTGAGAAGTGCTTGTTATGCCCTAAGATTTTTGTCTGCCCATTGTAGCGAGAAGGTATTGTAAACGTTATATTATGCAAAAAAAAAATCACACATGCGATATGGTATTCTAAACTGGGGAATGAGTTCTTCCGTCAATAGAAATATGCAGTTAGGATCATTGCAAAACTGAGGTACAGGGATTCCTGCAGATACTCGTTCAAAAGACTTAATATGTTAACACTCATACTTTTGTTTATAAGAATAGGGCCCTATACATGGGAAATCGTGCAGCACATACATATAATACCAGATTGAGAGACCAGTTGCTGCCAGCTGTGCATCACACTGCCTTGTATCAGAAGAATTTTGAATACATAGGATGCAAATGTTTCAATCACCTTCCTTACTCGATAGAAAATGTGACAAATGTTCATATATTTAAAAAAAATGTTAGAAAATTCATAATCGAGAAGAATAGCTACACATTAGAGGAGTTTTTCAATTAGGTTAGTGATTTTCAATTATGTATTATGTTCAATTAGGAATTATGTTCAACTATTTTCTTGTCTGTTTTCCTTTTTAATGTGTGTCTTATGCTAACTTTGAATGATTTTACTATTACTGACTTTGTATTTTACTTGGACGTATTTACCAATTATTATATTTTTACAATTTATTGTCCTTATGTAATTTAATTGGAAATAAAGATTTATTATTATTATTCAAAATTGGTTTTGGAGGATTTCGGGGACAGATCACGAATTTTTTGTCAAAATTCATAAATTCAAGATGGCGGCTCTAATATGGCGGCGATTTTTGTGGTTATATCCCGATTCTAACAAAAATTGGTATGTGGGGGTTTTTATGGGGCGGAGATCATGATTTTTTTGGGAAAATCCACGAATTCAAGATGACGGCTCCAAGATGGCGACGAGTTTTGTGATTATAGCCCAATTCTATTAAAATTGGGTTGGGATTTCCGGGGCGGTTTTTAAAATTCATGAATTCAAGATGGCGGCTCCAATTGTTATCATGGCCTGATTCCATCCAAAATGTGGGTTTTTTGTCAGAATTCAATAAGATGACGGAATTCATGAATAACTAAGAAGAATTGAATAGAAATGATAAAAAAAAATCAGAGAAGCTTTTACACAAATACAATGAAAAAGAAAAAATAATTTATTTGAACTGTGGGTAGCAGTTTGAAAAGCTTGCCGCGAATATAAAATAGGTATTCTTGCGTTGCAAGATTTTGAATCTGCTACTTCCAGAATAACCTCAGGTCAAACAATCAAACAAATAAGTTTTTCCATTCATTGCATTTGTATAAAAGCTTGTCTTAAAAAAATCATTTTCGTTCGTTACATACACATTTTATATGAAAATGAATCTGTGATTAAGAACCAACGTATTCCAATAAATTCAATAAAATACAAAAGAGTTAAGAAATAATTTTCGAAAAATTAAAAACATTTATTGATAAAACTGTAATCAATTTCATCGATAGTTTTGAATGATACAGAAAAATTGTTATTATCGAAGGGATCAAATTTCTCTGTGATATCTGTCGAATCCATTGTGGTATCATCCATTATATACGTTTCGATCTTTATCGATGATAAGGAATCCATACTGATTATCCCAACATTTCCCTCACATCATTTTGAAATTTCTTTGAATGTTACATCGGGTGAGATGTGAATTCATTTTGTCTTGCTTGAATATGATGATGAAGTTGGTATTGTCACGCACCAGCTGTGAATAGGTCTATGCAAGATAGAAACAATATTTGTGACGTCCCATAGAAAAATATGATTGAATTATATTATGTGTTTTCGCAAATCACATCATCGAAAATGAACACTGAATTTGGTTTGGTCTCAGAGGATTGCACAATGTCTACATTATCACTGAATGTGAAGAAACCCAATTCTTCGATTGGTGCCAATACATTGTGCAAGCGATGTTCTAACTCTAGATATAATTTATTACAGCTGTTGAGGAAACAGCTCAAAAACTTTCGAATTATCAAATTAATTCAGAATTCTAATAAAATTATACTGGATAAACCACACGAAATGAACTCGAACATGTCTACTCTGGAAAGACAAATTATAACTATACCTTGAAAAATGTAATATGAGGAGCTGAATCGGATACGTTCGCGGGTATCCGACTTTTCGATGGGAGCAAGACAAAGGGCACTACGGCCATTTTGAGGAGATTTCGTCGTCTTTTTAATTCTGCAGTTTCGACCATTTGACTTACTCGATTGTTTATTGACATTTTTGGTGTCTCATTTTACGCATGTCCTTTCTACGAAATTCCGATAGCATTTCGAAAAATACTTTTTTCCAATACTTACGTGAAATGTGTCATTTTTGATGACTTTCAAATATCAAAAGTAGGCTGTTTTTGAACAGAGTGCAAAAACAAATCTGCACAGCTTGCAAAAAAGAACAGACCTACGTTGTTTAAATACAGCTAATACACAATACCCACCATTCTCATTTCAATTGTTTTTTATTAAACATATTACAATCATATTCCATCCATACAAATTTTTCACAAGATTTATGTACATAGTACAATTGCTGTTATGTCAATTCCAAACGATGATTTTAGTAATACTAAATCAAATGGCTTTTCTTGTACAATGTTACAAGTATTATTGTACCCGACTTGGACATTTCGACTTTTCTTGATATCACCGCTAAAAATACCGTTTCCAATTTTCACTATTTCTTCCACGGACTGCTCCACATAGCATTCTGCAACGGTAGACAATCGCCATCCACCATGATGTTAAGTCTCAAAATATCAGCCCTTGAACCAACTAAAAGCAACGCAGAGGACCTTCTACAACTATGGCCAGTATATTTTGCAGTATTAGGTAATCCAAGAAATGATGCAATTTTGCAAAATTATTTATTCCGACTACTTGAACTGTACATTTTCCATCTGAAGAAAAAATCTAGGGTTTCCTGCTATCGTAGGACGCAGTGACATGTACTTACGGCAAATTTCAGCTGGATTAAATTTGTGTTCATTGTTATTTAGAACTACAAATGTTCTTTGTATTTTCGTTCTTGAATCAGGAATTTTAACAAATATATACGAATCCTTGTCCTCAATATCATGTATTTTCATTTTAGAAAGTTCGTCCTGGTGACAGACTCCTGACAATCCTATAATAATAAGTACTTTCATCAATAAAACATTTTCATACACAGGATCAAGCAAAAATGTTGTTGCCTCTTCTCTGGTGAAAATGTTTGTCTTTTTCGGCCTTTTTTACTTCTAGCCGGCACTTTTTCTTTTATGAAATGCCTTCACTTTTGGATAATCACCTATATGTATGTTCTTGTTAACAGCTAAAGTTGATTTTAACATAGAAAACTTTGACCACTAGGGGTTCTGATACCGTAGATATTTTTTTTCTGCGAACACCAACTATCAAATGCATCTTTTTTTTTTGTATAGTAGTCTGGACACTACTGGTAGAAGTTCTGATCTAACTCCTTCCGCTGACTCCATCACATCAAATATCAGATAAATCAATGAAAACACGTTCTTCATCCATAATCAAAGCGATATTTTATAAATTTACGAAAATTATCTGATTACGGTTTTACAGTAATGGCGACTCCAATAATTGAAATTGTTAATATGCACCCAGAAAACTAATATTTGTTCCAATTTTTCTTGGTAGGTATCTATTGCGATTGACTGAAATAATTTCGTTTAATGTCACTGTCAAAACAATAAAAATTGCACTTTGTTTTCAAATAAAAAAGGGTATTTTCATTTTTATAATAAAAAACCAAAGTATACAACTTCTCGCGCGTGCCAAAAGAAGTCGCTTTATATTCTTGTTGTATAAATAAGACTGTGTGCCGCAAAAAAAAACCTATCTTCTGAGAGCAGATGGATTGCATATCTTCTACCGGATCCTGCCACCTTAGGAGTAGAACTGACTACCTAGCCAATTACATGAAAAAACAAAAGATTGAAAAAAAATTTAAAATCAACCAGAAATTTTATCAATCATAATGACCGGGGTGGGTTCGGTTACAAACTCATGGCTAATTTCCCTACTAGAAGCGGTAAAATTCACTTCTACAAATGCTGAAACATTGATTTCCGTCACCTCATCAATGATAAAAGTTTCACATAGAAAAATCGAATTAAACGGTTTTCTTCACATAAAGGATTCAATATAAAATTGAACCAGAAAATGGTAGATCTCAGGTGAAAAACAACTACTTTCCTGGCAAATACCACGCAGAACGTTGAATGATATTCACCTGAAAATCCATGCATACTTCCATATAATATCAATGGACATTGAATGCAAATGTTTCTTTCTGATAAGCTCGATTATGTTTAATTTATGTCGTGTTCACCTAACAATCCGCATACCGGTTTCAGGCTTCTTGGCCCTCATCAGTACGGAGTAGTCAACCAGCCAAAGGTCCACTTCACATGGCACTTATCTTTCAAAAGTTTCACAGTTGTGAGTTTCTTGTCTGAGTTGTTTCTCCACAACAACGGTGAAATATTGAAAACATGGATACTTTTCAAGCATACAAAGTTGCTGCGTTTCTCGAATTTTTCTTGCAATCACCATAAATTCCACTTTTTCATCTCTTGAATACTAGGTACCGCCAGTTAAAGTTTATCTTTTCCGGCGTACCTATAGGTGTTACAAGATCGATGATGGTTTGTTTACGTTGTGTCTCACTTCAGCCAGAGTTCTTTGGACCTTTGGCTGGTTGACTACTCCGTACTGATGAGGGCCAAGAAGCCTGAAACCGGTATGCGGATTGTTAGGTGAACACGACATAAATTGAACATAATCGAGCTTATCAGAAAGAAACATTTGCATTCAATGTCCATTGATATTATATGGAAGTATGCATGGATTTTCAGGTGAATATCATTCAACGTTCTGCGTGGTATTTGCCAGGAAAGTAGTTGTTTTTCACCTGAGATCTACCATTTTCTGGTTCAATTTTATATTGTATCCTTTATGTGAAGAAAACCGTTTAAATTCGATTTTCTATTCATTCCACTTCACATGGCACTTATCTTTCACTATATGCTAGACGGGCTTGCCACTCTACTGAGAAGGAATCTTTTATTTAGAAACCTATCGAGGTGGGAGATTTCCGGAGTGTTTCTTTCTGTCACTAGGTACCGCCAGTTAAAGTTTATCTTTTCCGGCGTACCTATAGGTGTTACAAGATCGATGATGGTTTGTTTACGTTGTGTCTCACTTCAGCCAGAGTTCTTTGGACCTTTGGCTGGTTGACTACTCCGTACTGATGAGGGCCAAGAAGCCTGAAACCGGTATGCGGATTGTTAGGTGAACCCGACATAAATTGAACATAATCGAGCTTATCAGAAAGAAACATTTGCATTCAATGTCCATTGATATTATATGGAAGTATGCATGGATTTTCAGGTGAATATCATTCAACGTTCTGCGTGGTATTTGCCAGGAAAGTAGTTGTTTTTCACCTGAGATCTACCATTTTCTGGTACAATTTTATATTGAATCCTTTATGTGAAGAAAACCGTTTAATTCGATTTTTCTATCTTGAATACATGTTTGTTGAAAAATTCAATGACCTAAAACACTCTAGATATACGTACTTATCAGGTTATTGATGAACACTAATTTCTTACTCACATATTTATTTTTGTTTCCATGATTTTGAAAGTTTTTACCAAACAATGAGAATTCTGTGGTGAGAATGGGAATAAATCTGAAAAATTGAGTGAGCACTATTCGTTTCCGAAATCGGAATATGTATAATTAAACAGATCGTTTCATCAAGTTTGATTCGGTTCCGAGTGAAGGTGACTTCGAATTGTTTGACTTATTTAAAAATTGAATAATTGGTCAAATAATTATACCTTTGGTTTTTATATCCACGTCATACTTGATATACCCCACTTTGCTCGTAATTTATCGACAAATTTTAGAGTCTAGGAAAGGTGTGACTGAAAGATGTTGTGGCAACCTGTACTTTACCTAATATTTGATTAATGTCTTATTACTTGTTTTTATGTGATCACTGAGTAGTTCATGAGCTTTTATGTGGATGTCAGATTTGACAGTGAGATTAATAAAAAGGTTGTTAAGGTTCACGAAACGAAAGTAATAGTTTTTGTATAATCCAAAGATCAATCAACAATGTCATTTGAAAAAAGACTTTTTTCAAAGTGGTTTTGCAAATATCAAACCGCTATAGGTACTCAACTAGGCAGAAAAAACTGTCATTTAATATTTTTTACTCGTTATTCATGTCTATGAGATTGATTTAACTGGTCCAATGCACTCTAGATGCAAAAATAAAAATGCTCCTGAAATTTTTCGTCTCAAAACTATGTAGTCGTAGTCAGAATCGTCCCTGGATCCCAAGTTCGAGTCGTTTCTGGTGAAACCGAAAGTATGAAATATTGAAAAAAATTCAAATTCTTGTATCCAACACCTCTGCCAAGTTGGGATCTCATATCCTTGGAACTCTGGAAACCATGGCTTGTCCAAATAATACCTTGACACCCGCTATACGATAATGATCATATTGACTGACACTCCTGATACCTTATCCATACACTACAATTACTTCCCTAGTACAAAAGCCATTAAAATATATCGTTTTGTTTCGATAGCCTCATTCTAAATTCATTTGGAGACAGCCGACGTCCTTAATCGCGTCTCTCACTATTTTTGTGAATGAATACCACTTTATCGTTCAACATGCTTCTTCATCCACCGAAGGCAGGATTTTTTAATAGTGTTTGGTATTAGTTATAGTGGCGATACGCGTCTATAGGTTTTCGAAAAACTTTGACACTCATATCAATATTAGCAAGCAAGAATGGTAACGGTATGAACATCAGAGGTAAAGGAAAAGTTACGTTTTCATTCACAACTAGAAGAGTTCGAATCTGATTTCGACTGAATGTGCTTATTTTCTCTAGAAATCCAAACGAGGTCGCACTATCGAATTACATTAAAATAATCCTTGTGCCATCGATTTTCGCAGTTCACCTATTTACCTACTAATTTAATAAGGAATATGCCTAATGGAATTAAATCCGAACCGGCCGACAAAAAAGGAATCCCGATTTCAGAAACACATTTTAGTCTTAAGATGTTATAGCTTTCAATAGTTCCCACTTTCCTTTTCGTCTTGAACTGGACAAATTAGAACAAATACGAATATGGATGACGATGTGAGTAGGCAGTAGTGAAGGTTTACTCATTATTCTCTGCTTTTTGCCGTACAGGTAGATGTTGAAGCTCCTGTCACTCGGAAATCCTTAGCGATGCCAAAGTTGCCGATTATTTTGACTTTGGAGGAGAAGAAGTATCTTTTGGCTGTCGAGAGGGGAGACTTAGCCAATGTCAGAAGGTAAGTTGAAGTTACATTTGAAAATACCATAAAAGACTAGCTTAAGGATCGTACTCAGGGCACATATTATTCGTTCGTGAGGTCGAGCATACAGGGTGTTACCAAATAAGTGCGAAAGTTTAAGGGAGTGATTCCTTGTCGAAAATTAAAGGGGGTATTTTATGTAAACAAAAGCTCTTAGGCCTTTCCTTAAAAAGTTACCCGCTTCCAAAAATGAGAAAAAAAATATTTTTTTTCTTGAAATTGCTGAAGAGTTGAAGAAATGGCATTTTGTGGGCATGTTCTACCAATTAGCTTTTAATTTTTTTTAATTTTATTGTGATCTTTTTAAGGGGTGAAACATGCAACCCCCATTCCATTTTTTACCAGAACTTTTTAACTAAACAAAATTTCCCAATTTAAAAATATGTGTTGAACGATTCATTGCAAAACTTTTTTAACTCCTGTGTTGTGTCCGTAAAAGCAATAGTTTCCTAATAAAAAAATAAAATATAACATTGTGCATGAACGGATTTTCTGTAAATGGAATCGAAAAAATCTAGTAGGTGGCTATCAAGTCGCTTTGATTTCTATGTGGTAGTTGAAAGTTCAATTGTGTCTTTTGAATCTTCAATATGAATAATTGCACTAACGCTGAAATGGCCGATATGCATTTTATGTATGGTCGTGCCAATGAAAATTCATCACACAATTTTTGCACACCTCCACCAACGTCTCTGTGAAAGAGAGACTTTTCAAAAACGAACAACTGATTGTGGCCCTGGAAGAAGAGGTTCTCAATATGATTGAAGATCGTCTGGAATTAAATACAAGACAAATTGCTAACACACTTAATATTAGCAATAAACTAATCTGGAACATTTTAAAGGATCACCAAGTGTATTCTTACCATATTCAACGAGTCCAGTTATAATAATAATAATAATATAACTTTATTCATGATAAATAAATACAGCTAAAAGGCTACATGTTAGGAGTGAATAAAGTACTAAGGGATAAGTGCAAGCACTTGTTTCCCATAAAAAAGATAAATGAAAAAATACAGATAAATATATAAAAAATACAGATAAATATAGTACAGATAAATATAAACAAAACAGATAGATACATAAATTCCACTGAAAAAAAGAATGAATGATGAGATCCAGTTAAAATACTAAAATATAAAATACATGATATATAATAAAATACAGTAATAAAAATACAATAAAACACAAAGACCCATAGTTGAATACTATGAGATACAATAGAATAAAATAAAATAAAAATACAATTTAATGTGTAAAGAATAGGGTACAGTTATCTATTTTTTTTATCAACCATTGGAATCTATCATGGTAATAAAAAATGTTCTGGGAGTCTGTAGTAAGAACTTTTTCAGGTACATTTAAAAAAAAATTTGTTGGTAATATGATTTATGCTTTCAGGGATGGTGTTATACATTTTAGTGCCAATATAGGAGTAGCTCCTCTGTGACAGTGATTTTTTACAGTTACTCTGGCCGCGAGATTTTCCCCATCGAGTAGACTTTTCTCAATGGTGTCTTCAAATGATTATCCAAAATGCTAAATTTTTAGAAAACTTAATATTCACTGACAAATCCAACTTTTCAAGGCAAGGGATTACGAATTTCCATAACAATCATCTACGGGCCGAAGATAACCCACATGCAATTTATTTATTTATTTCAACGGATAACCTTAATTGTATACATTACTTATTATAATACATATATATTGAAAATGGTAATATTAAAAATAAAAATAAAACATCGCAAAGTTAATATTAAAAATTAAGAATAAAACATCGCAAAGTTATGTGACAGGACAAAAAGAATAAAGGTCGGTATCAATATGAATTTTCACTTAACGTGTTGGTCGGAATTATTGGCGAAAATATTATTGGACCGTATTTTCTACCGTTAAGGCTAACTGGTGCAACCTATACAAATTTTCTCCAGGAGCAGCTTCCCATTTTACTTGAAAATGTTCCACTAGCTATTCGAATGTGGTTTATGCACGATAGTGCGCCTGTCAATTTCAGCATAACTGCTCGTCAGTACTTGGATGACGTGTATCCAAATCGTTGGATAGGCAGAGCAGGACCTCAATCTTGGCCTTCCAGATCTCCAGACTTGAACCCCTTGGACTTTTGCATCTGGGGTCACCTGAAGTCTTTGGTTTATACGACTCCCATTGAATGTGTGAATGATTTGAAGAATCGCATCATTGCAGCCTGCGAGACAATCCAAAACACACCAGGAATATTTCCTCCATTCCGTTTGATCTTGCTGCCTTTTTTTTTGTTGTAATACACATAATTTTGTTTGGTTTGTATTTTTAATTTTATATTATATTAAAACAAAACATGGTACTGCTACATCCCTACATTAAAAGTAAAAACAAGCGGAATAATTTTAAAATACTACGATTGAAGTCACAAGATGTGACAGCCACCTACTAGATTTTTTCGATTTCATTTACAAAAGATCCGTTCATGCACAATGTTGTATTTTATTTTTTTATTAGGAAACTATTGCTTTTATAGTCCAAGAGCCGGTGTGAGATCGACCTTCACCGATCTGATAACTCGATGAGACATATTTTTTATCAAATATAATTTATAAACAAATATGCCTATGATAACTTGCCTATCGAAAAATGTTCATAGCTATTTTGAATTGAATTAATTTTAATCAATTTTCTTTCATCACCTTCACTCTTTTGATAACCGAATGAGTTTCACCAACTGTAGTTTTTAAAAGCCTAGGGGTTCCTTATTTCTGTGCATGGCTACCTGGCAAGCAGATGTGAACAGGTAAGTCAATATAGGTAACTACACCGATCTTTTAACCAATCGAAATTAATATCATAGGTAAGATAATTTAATTACAAAACCCATCGTATAGGCTTGCCTGCAAAAAATCGTACATAAAATGTTATTGCCAAGCTATAAAGTTTTAGAATTTTAGCTATTTGATAGGTGCGAGAGAGAAAGTAGAGCGTCCGAGGTCCGTGTGATAGAACAGGACACAACATAGCAGCTGCCAGCTACCCGACCGTTGAATGTATCCGAGTGCGCATGCTGGTGTACATGTGAGTGACAGTGACAGCATTTATTTACACTCGTCATCTTCAAGAGCTGTTGTCTCTGGAGGTTCATTATCACTAGAATTAAGACTTCTTGAGGTCGTTGGAACCTACAAAAATTAAATAAAAATAGTTATATAATGAGAATGAAAATTTCAATGTTATTAAATTAATTCACATAATGTACGGAAATTTACATTTACTGTTTATTTATATTAAATTTGTCAATTAATAGACATAACTTTCACAAAAGTCAAATTTATAGCTACAACAAATTCTTTAAATTTTAAAATATTCAGCAAAATTTTAATAAAAAAAAAGTTTACATTTACAAGAGTGACATATTTGAAATTGAACGTACGGCTTTTTTTCAAAGCAAAAATCGATATGAAAAAAATAGCCAATTGTAAATTTTTAATAAGTATAAACAAAAACTTTTAGTTACTTCATAATTTTTTAGAAATTTTCAAATTCTTCTTTGTACTTTGTTTTGTTTTTACGGAAAGCCAATTTTAAATGGCATATTTTAAATGAATTTTCATCAAAGTAAATAATTTCTTTTTTCGTATCACACAAAAAACACTTCTTACTCATTTTTAAAATCACAATTAATATTATTAGCACGTGTTCGAAATTAGAGTTGTAATAAATTAGAGTTCAAAATTACTGTCGAGTGTAAATAAATTATGTCACTGTCACTCACATGTACACGAGCATGCGCACTCGGATACATTCAACGGTCAGGTAGCGTGCAGCTGCTATGTTGTGTCCTGTTCTATCACACGGACTTCGGACTTTCTCTCTCGCATCTATCAACTAGCTAAAATTCTAAAACTTTATAGCTTGGCAATAATATTTTATGTACGATTTTTTGCAGGCAAGCCTATACGATTGGTTTTGTAATTAAATTATCTTATCTATGATATCAATTTCGATTGGTTAACAGATCGGTGTAGTTACCTATATTGACTTACCTGTTCACATCTGCTTGCCAGGTAGCCATGCGCAGAAATAAGTAGGCAAGCCTACCTAGGCATATTCTGTGTGTTAAAAACTATCAGTTGAGATGAAACTCATTCGGTTACCAACAGAGTGAGGGCGATGAAAGAAAATTGATTGAAATTAATTCAATTAAAAATAGCTATGAACACTTTTTGATAGGCAATTTATCAAAGGCATATTTGTTTATAAATTATATTTGATAAAAAATATGTCTCATCGAGTTATCAGATCGGTGAAGGTCGATCTCCCACGGTCTCCTCTACTATTACGGACACAACACGAGTTAAAAAACTTTTTCAATGAATCGTTCTTTTCAACGCATATTTTTAAATTGAGAAATTTTGTTTCATTAAAAAGTTTTGGTAAAAAATGGAATAACGGTTGCATGTTTCACCCCTTTGAAAGATCACAACAAAATTAAAAAAATATTCATAGGTAGCCTTTTTATTGGTAGAACATGTCCACAAAACGCCATTTCCTCAACTCTTCAGCAATTTCAAGAAAAAAATAAAACAATTTTTTTCTCATTTTTGGAAACGTGTTCATTAAAGACCCCCTTCAATTTTCGACAAGGAATCACCTCCTAAAAACTTTCGCACTAATTTGGTAACACCCTGTATAGCTAACTGAAAAGTAATGGGAGCTCAATTTGGATCGTTTTCTATTATTATTGATATTTTTTATCATTATTGATCTCAACCCAACAGCTAGGTGTTCCCTGAGTCTGCGTTCTGAGTATCGTTTTGTTTGTCCTATATACAGCAAATCGGATTTTTATTGTAGGATGCTACAGAGGGCTCACAGGAAAAAACTGGCCATAAACGTGAACTGTATGGACAGTCTTGGACGAGGCGCTTTGACAATTGCCATCGACCAGGAAAATTTGGAAATGTTGGAACTGCTAGTCGTCATGGGGGTCGAAACTAGGGACTCTCTCCTGCACGCTATAAATGTAGAATTCGTCGAGGCTGTGGAGCTCCTGCTCGAGCACGAGGAACTCATCCACCAAGAAGGAGAGCTATACGTGAGTAATAGTGACTTTAAATATACAGGGTGTTAACAAACTTGTTGCAGTCCCGTGGATGACAGGTGTATAATGTCATTTTTAACCGACGAAACCAAAAAGGAGGAGGTTCTCTATTCGACGCGTATATTTTTTTTTATGAATGATCACGCACAACTTTTTACAGAGCAGTTCGATTTCGATGATTCCTTCATTGGATGGGGTGTACTTCGAAGTTGGTCCCATTTCAATTTGAACGACAAAATCCATCCCGAAGGGTAGCAAAATGAAGGATATTGATCATTCACCCTCTGAATTTTGGTCCGTTAACCGATTCTATCAGGCATAACTTTGTAGTGGGTTTTCCGATTTCGATTATCCTTTTTTTATTAGGAAGGGTATACCTCATAGTTGGTCATATTCCACACATTTGGAATGAGATGATCCACCCCTATGGGTAGAAAAATAGGGGATGATTGATTTTTCACTTGTGAACTTTGGCACACATATGTAGTTGACATTGAAAGACCCTCCTACATCCGTCAAAATGGAAAGGATGGAATTACATACAAAGTGATGGAATCAACTAACCAGAACTTTCAAGATTAATTTATATTATATAACAATAAATATTTCAAAAAGAAAATCATATTATGTTTTTAATAGTTAATAGTTGAAGTGAGCTAGGTATGAGTAAGTATTTTGGAAATAATCAAAAATTAAGTAGGTAGTAATTATTAGCTTTCAGCAACAAAAAATTGAAAAATAAATACTTTTTAACAAAAAATTAAACTGACGAAAAAATCAACTGAAAAGCAAAAAATTAATTAAACCTTCTTAGTCTAAATGATAATTGAGCTCCTAAACTAATAAGAGTAACTGATTTTGAGTCGGCGCCAAACAAACTAGCAATTCTATCAGGCATAACTTTGTACTGGGTTCTTCGATTTGGATGATTCTTTTTTTAATAGATAGGGTATACCTTATATTTGGATTCCGACAGGAATTAGCCACCCTTACGGGTGGACAAATAGGGGATAATTGATTTTTCACTTGTGAACTTTGGCACACATATGTAGTTGACATTGAAAGACCCTCCTACATCCGTCAAAATGGAAAGGATGGAATTACATACAAAGTGATGAAATCAACTAACCAGAACTTTCAAAATTAATTTATATTATATAACAATAAATATTTAAAAAAGAAAATCATATTATTTTTTTAATAGTTAATAGTTGAAGTGAGCTAGGTATAAGTATTTTGGAAATAATCAAAAATTAAGTAGGTAGTAATTATTAGCTTTCAGCAACAAAAAATTGAAAAATAAATACTTTTTAACAAAAAATTAAACTGACGAAAAAATCAACTGAAAAGCAAAAAATGAATTAAACCTTCTTAGTCTAAATGATAATTGAGCTCCTAAACTAATAAGAGTAACTGATTTTGAGTCGGCGCCAAACAAACTAGCAATTCTATCAGGCATAACTTTGTACTGGGTTCTTCGATTTGGATGATTCTTTTTTTAATAGATAGGGTATACCTTATATTTGGATTTCCTTACGGGTGGAAAAATAGGGGATAATTGATTTTTCACTAGTGAACATTAGCACACACATACGTAGTTGACAATGACAGATCGCTACTGACATTATTCTTGTTCCGTCAAAATCAGTATATTTCATGAGAGGGTGGAATAATATACAGAGTAATGAAATAAACTAACCAGAACAACGAAAATAATTTATATTACAACAAATAGTAAAAGTAGATAATCATATTATTTAACTGGTAATAGTTGAAGTAAGGTGGGTAAGAAAGTAATTTGGAAGTGATCAAAAAACAAGTAGGTAGTAATTGGTAGATTTTAGCCACAAAAAATTTAAAAATAAAAACTTTTTAACAAAAAATTAAACCGACGAAATACGGAATTGAAAAGTAAAAAATAAAAACTTTTTAACAAAAAATTAAACCGACGAAAAAATCAACTGAAAAGCAAAAAATAAAATAAACCTTCTCAGTCTAAATGATAATTGAGCTCCTAAACTAATGTAAGTAACTGATTTCGAGTCGGCGCAATTGAATTAGGTGAAGCGTAAAATGATGGCAGCGAGATGCACGGCTGGGTTTTGATGACTTCTTTCATAGATAATGATCTTCGATAATTGTTTGTTTGGCGCCGACTCAAAATCAGTTACTTACATTAGTTTAGGAGCTCAATTATCATGTAGACTAAGAAGGTTTATTTTATTTTTTGCTTTTCAGTTGATTTTTTTCGTCTGTTTGATTTTTTGTTAAAAAGTTTTCATTTTTTTAACGAATTGTTGTAACTTTCCACGTTGAAAATTCGAATATTATATGAATTCTGGTGGTTTCATTGAGTTTTAAATGATTCGGGAAATACTCTAATCAAATATCATTTGTGCTAGAGGATGTTATCGCAATTTTTTTTCCCCCAAGCATTTTGCCTCTAGAAAATTCAGCTCGTGCAATTTGCGGCCTTATTATCAAAGGTTAAACCACTCAAATCGCACTCAGTAAAATTTCCAGGCAAAATGCTTTCCAAAAAATTTCCAAAATTTTTCAGCAATAAAACCCCTATCACTTATGATGTTACCCTCGAAAAAATATTTTTAGTTTTTATTAAATTTAGTGCTACAACTTAGCTGACACCCTTTATAGGGCACTCCAGTCATTTATGGAACATTTTTTCAGAGTTGGCAAAAGGTGGACATCAATATCGCCATGTTCACGCCAGATCTAACACCTCTCATACTAGCGGCACACCGAAATAACTACGAAATTCTGAAAATATTGCTGGACAGAGGAGCAACGGTTCCGATGCCTCATGATATCAAGTAAGTTGGAATGTGGATCAATCAATCAATCAAAATATACTTTATTGTCCAAAGAATCATAATCTCATTGAAAAGCATGTGTTGGATCATAACTACCATCATTATAATTATTAGAGATGAGAAAGTGTGGAGTCAGCTTTAAAATAACAAAAAGGTCAATAAATAAACAGTACACACACACCTAATATAATAATGTAAAAGATTAAAATGTTAAAATGGTTAAATCACTAATTGTTAATCTGTAAAAAACACAAATGGTCAAAAAAATACAAAACAAAAACAAATTAGACAGGTCAAAATTAAATAAAAAGTTGGATATCTTATATCTATCAAATGTAAGATCACAATTTAAAACGCCTAATAAAAACCAATAAGACACGTTAAAATTAAATATAAAGTAGAAAGTTTAAATTATATAAAAAGTTGAGTTCCCTCTAACTATAAAATAGTACGATCGTTAAAAAATTCCTCTAAACTATAATAGGGTTTATCAGAAAGCAATGCCTTGACTTCTTTTCTAAAAATAACACCAGATACCACTCCTTTTATATTTTCTGGCAAGTGGTTGAATATCTTGCATCCATTATATATTAATGAATCTTTCACAAGAGAAGATGAAGGAATTGGCAGTTTTAAATGCTGATTTTGTCGGGTAGAATAAGTGTTTACTCTATTAAAATTAGATTTGTGTTTGTGTATGAGGCATACTGTTTCCATTATATATATGGATATGACAGTCAGTATTTTGTGATTTTTAAAGTGAAGTCTGCATGAGTCTTGAAGTCTTAGTTTGCATAGGCTTCTCAGAGCACGTTTTTGTTGAACAAAGACACTTTGTAGAGAGGAATTATTACATGCTCCCAAAAATGGAATGACATACCTTAGTTGCGAGTCTATTAAAGTATAATAAACTGCTTTTGCAGCTGAATATCCCAACTCATTTGATGCCATTTTGACGGCATAGCAACCAGAGGATAACTTTTTATTGAGGTTGTTTATATGAGCATTGAATTTTAGTCCACAATCAATGAATAGCTCCAAAAATTTGGATTTTTTTTTTTTTTCAATCATTTTAGTATCTAGGGATATGTCTCCTATTGTGCATCTGAATGAAACTATATTGGTTTTGGATGTGTTAAATGTGAGTAGATTTGAGTCACACCACTTTTTCACCATTTGTATGTCATTGCTGATGATCTGATGTAGATCAGTTTCATCGTTGCTGTGCCATAAAATAGTAGTATCATCTGAGAAGAGAGTGAATTTTCCTGCTATGTCAAGGGAGGTTAAATCGTTTATATATAGCAAAAACAGAATGGGGCCAAGGATCGAGCCTTGAGGCACCCCACAATGTATATTTGCTATATTGGAGGTTGATTTTGTTTTTACTATCTGCGTTCGATTTGATAAATATGATTCAAACCATCTATGAGCACTATATCTGATTCCGTAGCAATGCAGTTTTTGCAACAGTATTTCGTGATTCACACAGTCAAATGCCTTAGACAAATCACAAAATACTGCCGCAGCCACCTCACCACTATTGATTCCGTTGTACAGTTCATATAGGAGGGAAAAAATTGCATCATTAGTGCTTTTATTATTTTGGAATCCAAACTGTTGGATACTCAAAATATTGTGGCTGCATAAGAAGTTGTTCAATCTATTTTTGACAAGTTTTTCAATAATTTTTGACAGTGTTGGAATGGAGCTTTACGAATTTGGTATGAAGTGTTCTGAATCTTCATATATCATTGATCCGTAGTTTAGCGAAAACAATAGAAAAACTAGTGAATAAACGCATTCAAAACTTTTAACTAATAAATAATATAATATGCACGGAACAATTTGGATTTCAGCCAAACATAAGGACCAATGATGCTTTATTTTTGTTCATGTCAGAGGTTTATAGAGATATCAATGCTGGCCAGGGCGCTGCAGCGTTATTCTGCAGTTTCTCCAAAGCCTTCGATTGCGTAAATCATGAAACACTGCTGCAGAAACTCGAAACGTTATGGATTCGGAAATACGAGTTAAGAATGGATAATATTTTACTTGAACAACCGCAGTTAAATAGTGCGCTGTAACACTGACTCAAATACGGCTGGTATTGAATTGGGAGTGCCTCAGGGTTCAGTACTCGGACCGTTCCTATTTTTTCTCTATGTTAATGACATTATCCAACTGAACATCAGTGACAAGATCACTCTTTTTACGGATGACACAACTTTCCTATGGCATGATATTTCTAGATAAAATCGAAAGAGAGTTTATTACAATAAAACGATGGTGCAACTCCAACTCTCTGGTGATTAACATAAAAATCCAATATAATCACATTTCGCTGTAATCTTACAGATTTGCCATTGGCTGATGAAAATATTCATAAACAAAACAAAACAAAACAAAACAACAAAACGATTTCTTGGAAATTTGATAATCAGATCTTTGTAATAAGTTGTCTTCTGGATGTTGTCTTCTGGATGTAATCTCGAACGAAATTAGTTTATCCGCAGCTATAACCCAGAAAACCCAAAATCCCCAAAACCTACATTTACCAAAATTCCTTGCAATGACCAAACCTGCAATAAAGTATATATCGGCCAAACATCGCAGTATCTGGAAAATTGTCTGGAACTACATAGATACGCAAAAATCGCATCAACAGTCCTGAATCAGGGGCGTAGTGATATATAAAAGTGCATGAGGTAATAATAATTACATACTTCATCCCGCCGTTTTAAGACGCCAGTTTAAAGTAATTTTTTGACATATTTTCGTCATTAAACAAAGAGTATTGGAAGTAAGTCTGCGGAAGTTGATATTTTCAGAATCCTCATGAAATTTCCCACATTTCAGTGTAAGTTTGAAGTCCATACGAACATTTTCAATTTCCGTTGATTTTCGTGGTACTTGTGTGATTTTTTGTGAAAATTATCAGTAGTAATATCCCTAGGACATTGATAATAGACGAGATAATTTTATGACAATCGAAAGCTCGTTCAAAAATAGATATATTGTTTAAAAATATAAATTTTGTAACAAAGCATGACAAAAGAACTTAAATAAAACATAATTAAAACATTATACCTCATAGTTTTTGTTCAAATTTATACATTTTTCTAGCAGAGCAGTCAATAGAACATATGAATAAAAACCTATAATTAAAAACATAATTAAGACACAATACTATTTCGTATTCACTCACACACATATATGTATATATAAATCTTTGAAAACAACAAGAAAAATAAATTTCAGAGAGAAGAAGATAAAAACTCTTCGACAGAATAAAATCGCTGTTCTACAAGTAGTTTTTTTGTTGCCCTCCTGAACCTACAATAGGCTTCAGTTCTTTTAATTGGTTCTGGCAAGTGGTTAAACATTTTTAAACCATTATAAATAAAAGAATTCTTAACAGGAGTTGATGTTGGAATTGGCAATCTTATGTTGTTATCCTGTCGTGTGTTATAGACATGAACTCTAGTAGGGAATGAACTTTTATATTTATATATGATGCAGACTGTTTCAAGAATAAAAAGAGCTGGAAGGGTCAATATTTTATTCTTAACGAAAATGGGTTTACATGATTGTCTGTAGTTTGCTCTACAGAGATATCTGAGTGCTCTCTTCTGCAAAACAAATATCATATTGAAATGATATCGACTACATGCTCCCCAGAAAGGTATACCATATACAAGGTGAGATTCTACAAGTGAAAAATACACGGGTCTAGCTGCTACTGTACCTAGCTCACTTACAATAACTCTTACAGCATAGGCACCCTTTGAAATTCTTTTTCCAAGGGCCACAACGTGATCATCCCAATTCAGTCTATTGTCAATTTGTATTCCCAAGAATTTGTTGCACTGTTTGGATTCAATGGTATGGTCATTTACAATAATGTCCCGCTGTCCGCCTTTGAAGGTCAAAGTGTGTGTTTTATTAAAATTGAATGTGGCTTTATTGGCTGCACACCATTCTGTAACCACTGCGAGGTCCTTAGACATGTTATGGTGTAGGTTATCACGGTGTCTGTCCGACCAGCTTATTGTTGCGTCATCAGCGAATAGTGTAAATATACCAGTAATCAGTAGGAGGGTAATGTCATTTATAAACAAGAGGAACAGTATTGGTCCCAGAACCGAGCCTTGAGGTACACCCGTTTTAATGACTCCACAATCTGAATACTGGTTAGCTTGCTTCACAATTTGATTCCTGTCAGCTAGGTACGTATAAAACCACTTCTGAGTATTACCTCTAATTCCATAACAATGAAGCTTTTTCAACAAGATGTCATGAATCACGCAATCGAACGCCTTGGAGAAGTCGCAGAATACGGCTCCTGCCATGTCTCCCTCATTTAAACTATGGTATATCCTTTCCAAGAAGGAGAAGATTGCATCTTGTGTACCTCGTTTTGCTTGAAATCCATATTGGTTGGAATTTAGTATATTATGGCGACTAAGAAAAGACATCAGCCGCTTATTCACTGATTTTTCTATAATTTTCGAAAAAGTAGATAGTAGTGATATAGGGCGAAAATTTCCTGGATCAACAGTATCTTCACCTTTGTGAATAGGTATGACTAGTGCTGTTTTTAGACACTCAGGAAATATTCCTGATTCAAACGATGTATTTATTAAGTGAACTAGTACATTTAATGCGTTATCTGGGATATAGTTTACTAGCTTGGCTGGTATGTCATCCAGCCCAGAGATATTTTTGTTCTTGATTTCCGATAGTATTTCTTTTAATTCAGTAATATCTGTAGGATTCATAAAGAAGGACTGGGCTACACTCATATTCTTCAAATAATCGATTGGATCCTTAGTCGATTTAATTTTGTCTGTTAATTTAGTTGCTATGGAGCAATAAAAACTATTGAGAGTGTTCCAGTCCAGTTTAAATTCGTTGGTACCCTTTTTCTTTCCTCTGAGTTCATTGACAATATTCCAGCTCTCCTTACCTTTATCTCTGGCTCTGTCAATGTCGAAGTCCGAGGAATATTCGGCGGAAAAATTTTTGACAAAAAAATTTATAACTCAACACAATGAAACATTTATTTATTTATTGAAAGTACAGTTAGTAAAAGTATAATTATTAGAATTTAACTTAACAGTAGATTCGTTGCTGTTTTCTACTATAGAAGATCTATTACCACGCATAACATTTATGTTCTTGTTGTGGTGTGTATGGTTTTATAGAATTTTGATTGCTATGACCAGTAATTTTCAGCAATTGTTGTTCTTCTACACCACTTTTTGCCAATTCGCTAACAGCAGTTGATCTATTCGAGTGATTTGTTATCTTTTTGTCAGCAGCAGATTTAGTCCATCCATTTATTGTATTGCTTCCAACAGGTACATTATCGTACCATTTGTCAGTTTCATTTTTCCAGTGTCGATTTGGTTTCAAGAACAGCCGTGGTGAGGTAATATTGTCGCCTCGTTTTGATATCAGCTTATGGAAAAGACGTACAGGGCAGCTTTGTCTTTCACTATTGGAAACCAACCATTTACTACTTGTACAGCTTTTAGAACCACCTTGGCACGTTTTACTGAATACCGGATTGTATTCAATGCGATTTGTTGGAGAGTCGTTGTTATTTTTCTCGATTTGAAAAAAATCCACCAGACAAGCAACTGCCTCACCTCCTCACCACGTAATTCTACAGCAGCAATATGGTAAAATTTACGCATAAGACCTTCAGGAATATTTTCATCCCATAGCAATATTATTTTGTTAACTTCAGACAAATTTAACGAAACTGAACTGGACTTACGTTTACATGGATCTGCTTGTAGTTTCTTCCTGATTGCATCGTGGGCATCTCGGGCTGGTTTAAATACTATATTGTTAAACGGGCCAATCATAATATTATAGTCATTATAGTACTTTTCTTGCAAAAGTTTGCACGAAACGTTCCACATTGTCTTCACCGTTGCTTCTTTAAATTTGGTCCCGTCTTTCTTTCTCATATTGACCGCCCAATCTTTCAGTACCAACGCCAATTCTTCTAAGCTTCTATGTTCATTTAATTCATATTCTCGTTTGCAGCAAAATTCCATAAATATTCCCCAAATATATTTGTGACTGTAGGTTGTATTTCTGGGAATTTTTTCTTTGATTAGCGCATTTACACTTTGAACATTCGCATTGCCAAAACGTGACATTTTGAAATTTATTTGGAATAAAGTTGTCAAACTCAATCGTGTTGTCATAGTGATTGATAATTGCACTGAATGCAATTATCAGTGTAATGTTGACATGATTGAGTGAAATTGTTTCATATGACACAAAATGACAAAATTTGAATGGTTGTTAGAACTGTCAAAAAAATTTCGGGGGTAATACCACAAGAGCTCAGATTTAGCCAGATATTTTTTGCGGTTGTTTTCGAATACTTACTTTCATTGGCAATTTAACGAGAGCTGTTCTGACAAAATCACGAGAGCGTAGCTCGAGGGATTTTGTCAGAACAGATCGAGTTAAATTACCTATATGAAAGTAGGTATGAGAAAAATATCGTAAAAAATATCCTGCTAGATCTGCGCTCGCGTGGTATTTGGTAAGACAATTCCATGAATAGAAAACTCAATTCAATTAAACTTTATTTAACAAACTAAAAGAACAATAATTAGAAGAATAATGTTTAGAAAGAACAATTGTTAAAAATACAATTATTATATACAATTGGTCCAGTAGACATTTGCTCCTTTACTGATGCAGATTTTGTTGTTGACATTGACATGGATGTTGTTGACACTTGGCTAATTTATTATTCGAAGCTTTATCTCGGAGATTTGTTACAAGATGCGAATTATGCTCATTATCAAGTTGTAAATGAGGCTTTATAGACTTGGAAGAGGAATGTCCTGTTAATTAATTCCTGTTCATTATTACCTGCTTTAGCTAAAGTTGACACGGCGCTTGAGCGATGAGAATGATTTAAAAAAAAAATTTTTCTTTATATACAGTCCAATTTTGTCAGCTGAAATTTTCGTCCACTTAAGAATTTCGTTGACTCCTAAGGAACATTTTTATACGAACCTGTTGATGAATTATTTTTCCAAAACGGATTGGGAGTTAGAAATAATCTATCAGTTGTAATATGAAAGAAAAGTGCCATGTGAAGTGGAATGAATAGAAAAAATCGAATTAAACGGTTTTCTTCACATAAAGGATTCAATATAAAATTGAACCAGAAAATGGTAGATCTCAGGTGAAAAAATATTATATGGAAGTATGCATGGATTTTCAGGTGAATATCATTCAATGTTCTGCGTGGTATTTGCCAGGAAAGTAGTTGTTTTTCACCTGAGATCTACCATTTTCTGGTTCAATTTTATATTGAATCCTTTATGTGAAGAAAACCGTTTAATTCGATTTTTCTAGTTGTAATATGGTTCGGTCTATGTGATAATATTTTATAAAACAATGTTACTGGGCATATGCTAGGGTTTTCTATATTTTTTATTAGCCATTTACTATCGCAGCACTTGTTTGAGCCACCTTGACATGTTTTGGAAAAATCTGTATTATATTGAATGCGATCAGTTGAATCACAATTATTTGATTTTTCTTCTTTAAAATGGTGTACTTTACAATTTTCAGCTTCACCTCCTAGCCAAGCCAATTCATATGCAGCGATATGAAAAAATCTTTTTAAAAGATCTATGGGACTATTTTCATCCAATATTAATGCCAGTTTAACAATTTCACTTTCAGTTAATGCTATTGTACTATTTTTACGTTTTTCTGAATTACCTTGTAAGTTCTTTCGCTTAGAATTACGGGATTTCTTGAATGCCAAATCAGTGAAAGGGTTGAAAGTAACATTACATTTTTCGAAATACATGCTTTGCAACATTTTCGCTGTTGTGTTCCACATTGTTTTCACCACGTATTCTTTATAATCTTCCCCATTCTGTTTCTTCATCCCGCCATCAATATTCCTGCCACATTTTCCACTGACTGTTCGGTTTCCAAATTGAAGTTTCGTTGTTTACAAAATTCGCTAAATTGATTCCAAATGGAGGAATGACTTTTTTTGTATTTTCTGGAATTGATTTTTCAATCTCCCTTATTATTTCTGCCTCGCAAATATTTCCAAATCTCAACATACTTACTAGAATATTATTTGATGTTCAATTCCGTTTTTAACCGATGAAACCAAAAAGGAGGAGGTTCTCTAGTCGACCCGTATATTTTTTTCCATCTTTTTTTATGTATGATCTCGCATAACTTTTTACTGTGGCGTCCGATTCCGATAATTCTTTTTTCAGTGGATAGGGTGTACTTCGAAGGTGGTCCCATTTGATTTTAAAAGATGAAATTCACCCCTAAGGGTAGCAAAATGAAGGATATTGATCACTCACCCTCTGAATTCTGGTCCGTTAACCGATTCTATCAGGCATAATTTTGAACTGGGTTCTTCGATTTGGATGATTCTTTTTTTAATAGATAGGGTATACCTCATATTTAGATTTCGAATGGGATTATATACCCTTGCGGGTAGAAAAATAGGGGATAATTGATTTTTCACTTATGAACATTGGCACACACATACGTAGTTAACAATGACAGATCGCTACTGACATTATTTCTGTTCCACATCCGTCAAAACCATTATATTCTTTGAGAGAATGGAATGATATACAAAGTAATGAAATAAACTAACCAGAACAACAAAAATAATTTATATTACAACAAATAGTAAAAGTAGATAATCATATTATTTAACTAGTAATAGTTGAAGTAAGGTGGGTAAGTAAGTATTTTGGAAGTAATAAAAAAACAAGTAGGTAGTAATTAGTATATTATAGCCATAAAAAATTGAAAAATAAAAACTTTTTAACAAAAAATTAACCGACGAAATACGGAACTGAAAAATAAAAAATAAAATAAACCTTCTTAGTCTCAGTAACTAAGCTCCTAAACTAATGTTAGTAACTAATTTTGAGTCGGCGCCAAACAAACAATCAACGAACATCATTAAATTACTTTGTTTAGGCGAGTGGGGTCGGCTTTAGAATAGCCCCATGGTAAATCCTGCCTGTCGTAAGAGGCGACTAAAAGGATAACCGTAGGTGGAAGATGGTCTCATCGCCCGGTGAAATACCACCATATCGACTTTGTGTGCTGTGAAATGGACCATTCCATGTTTCAGTGTTCGGTCGATACTTTCCGGTCTCCCTCTTTCCTTTTCCCCAATTCCTTCTTTATTTTCAGGTAATAGTAATAATGATGAACAATAGTAATAATGATGAAGTCTCCTAGAGTAAAACACTCCGGAAGTAAAATACCTCTCCATTCGGATTTCCGGGCGAGAGGTACTCGAGGGGACTCAACATTAAAAATTAATTTTTGCAACATCCGCGGACTCAACAAGAACATCAATGACGTCCACCATCACCTACAGACGGAAAAACCGGATATTCTGGCTCTAACAGAAACACAAGTAAACTCGTCCACCAACAAGGTCCATATGCTTTGTCCTGGTTACGAACTCCATTCTCGATTCAGGTTCAAAGGTGGAGTTTGCCTTTACGCCAAGGCTAACCTTTCATGCCAGCGTGAAGAGAGTTTGGAACCGAAAGACTTTGATGTGATGTGGTTCAAGCTATCTGATACCAAACTGACTAAGTTCCTCTGCTGCCTTTATCTATCACCTAATGAACCTTCATATAACGACCTCTTTGAGTTTTTATCACTCAAACTGGACTACATTCAGGAGAACCATCCAACAGCTGAAACCATAATCATGGGAGATTTTAATGTACATAACGCTGCCTGGCTCAAATTCTCTAACAAAACAGATGATGCAGGTCGTCAAGCCGAGGCCTTCGCCATCACTCATGGTCTAGAACAACTGGTCGAGCTAGCAACCGCATCCCTGATGTCAACAACCAGTCTGCCAATACACTAGATCTTTTCCTCACCACCAATCCTGACCCGTATAGAATAGAAGTTTGTGCCCCACTTGGAAACTCTGACCACACCCTCATCTCCACAACATGCTCTTTCCATTTACCATCGAGCTGCACAATACCACCCCGTCTCATGTGGCATTACAATTCGGCCGACTGGGAAGGTCTTCGTATGTTTTTCTCAGCGTTTCCATGGAAGAGAGTTTGTTTCTCTTCAGTAGATCCAACACGATGTGCTGAGACAATTTCTGAAATCATCATGTTGGGGATGCAAACTTACATACCGAATACCGAAAGAAGAACATCATCCGATAAGACCTGGTTTAACAGAAACTGCTCTAGAGCTGTGGCTTCCAAACAGGCAGCATACCATCGATGGCTAAAAAATCCGGGCCCTGAGACCAGAGCAGCATATGTCGAGGCTAGAGGCATATGTAAAGAGACAATAGAAAGCTCAAAAGATGTCCACAAAGCCAAAATAAGATCAAAACTTGCTGAATGTCCTAACGGATCCCGTTCATTTTGGTCTTTCGCCAAAGCTTTGGGAAGAAATTTCACTTCCAGCTCATTTCCTCCCCTAACCAAAGAAGATGGAACACTAGCAACGACTGCCCAGGAAAAAGCCAATATCTTTGCGCACCTATTTGCTGGAAATTCCACTCTGGATTCATCGGGAAAACAACCCCCGAACATTACACCTATTGACAGTCACATGCCCGAGATCACCTTTCGCCAACGTACTATCAGAAAGATTTTGCTGGGTCTCAACACCAACAAAGCTTGTGGATCTGACGGAATCCCGCCGATTGTTCTCGAGAAATGTGCCCCCGAACTAACACCTGTTCTTTGCAAGTTGTTCAACCACTCTTACAATTTGGGGGTATTTCCGTCCAATTGGAAAATTGCAAGAGTACAGCCAGTCCCTAAAAAAGGCAAAAAGGCCCTACCTAGCAACTACAGACCTATCGCACTGCTATCTATTATTTCAAAGGTCATGGAAAAAGCCATCAACATCGAGCTCATGAAATATCTGGAAGACTCAGGAATTGTCAACGATAGGCAATATGGCTTCCGCCATCAGAGATCAACTGGTGACCTGCTCGCTTACGTCTCACATATATGGCAGCTATCTATTGAAAAGCATGGAGAAACTTTAGCTGTGGCATTAGATATCTCCAAGGCGTTCGATCGAGTTTGGCACCAGGGACTCCTCGCCAAGCTTCCGTCTTATGGCTTGCCCCTCAGCTGTGTTCTCTGCTTGCTAGTTTTCTCTCAAACAGGTCTCTCCATGTAGTGGTCGATGGAGTTTCATCTGACACTCTACTCATAAATGCTGGTGTTCCGCAAGGATCCATTCTCGCACCAACACTATTTCTACTTCACATCAACGACCTGTTGAAAGCAACTTCATGTCCAGTACACAGCTTTGCCGATGATAGTACCCTCCATACCGCTTTCTCTTCCAGGGCCCCTATATCAGCCCGTGAAACCAGAAATGAACGAGGAAGAAATGTTAATAATATAAATATGGACTTGGCAACAATTCTCGAATGGGGATCTAATAACTTGGTAGAATTCAATGCAAACAAAACACAAGCATGTCTTTTCTCTAGAAAAGCCGATCTCACTGTGCCTAACATAACTTTGTCAGGAGTAACCATACCACTGAAGCCATCCATATCGATGCTTGGTATTACTATCAGCAATAACCTTTCCTGGGAAAATCACGTGAGGTCCATTGCCAAAAGTGCATCCCAAAACTTGGTTTTCTGTTTCGTGCCAAGAGCTATTTCACCCCAGTCAGCTGCTTATGATCTATAAGGCACAGATCCGACCTGTCCTGGAATACTGTTCACATATTTGGAGTGCGGCACCTAAACATATCCTGAGGCTATTGGATTCTGTCCAAAAAAGGGCAATTCGTCTCGTCGGTGATGCCTCGCTTACAAACTCGCTCACTTGTCTGGAACACCGTAGAAAAGTTGGCGATTTGTCTCTATTTTATAGATATTTTCATGGGCGATGCTCTTCTGAAATATCAACAATCGTTCCTTTTAAATTTGGAACTCATTGCCTAGGGAGGTGTTCCCCGGGCATACACCTTCAGAAATTTAAGAAGAACCCAACTCCTACCTTTTTCCCTAGGTTCCCACGATGTTCTCTGAACATTACAGGATATCCCTTTTCGTGGGAACCAGAACATAAAAAAAAAAAAAAAAAACTTCAAAAAAATTATCAGAATGTCACCGCGCAACTCGATGCCATCATTTTACGCCTTACCTAATTCATTTGCTTGTTTGTTTGGCCTTACAATAAATCACCGAATACATTTTTTATTAATTTTCAAGCACCTGATTGTAATAACGATATTCCAGGTGCGGTTGCGACGAATGTATCAAAGACTCGGAAGAAGATTCTTTGCGACACTCCCTCTCGAGACTGAACGAATACAGAGCCCTGGCGAGTCCGTCCCTGATAGCGCTCTCATCGAGTGATCCTCTGCTTACAGCTTTCCAACTGTCTTGGGAACTGAGGGGATTGGCATTTGCCGAGCCGGTGAGTTCGTTTGTCTAAGCAGATCGTCTTATACGGGGGTGTATCGATGTTTTTTAGGAATGTAAATCGGATTACATGGAACTCAGGGTGCAGTGCCAAAAATTCGCAGTCGATCTGCTACACCAGTCGAGGAGCTCCCAGGAATTGGCCATCATTCTTAACCACGACCCGGACAATCCCCCCTACGAGGAGGGGGAGCACATGAAACTGGCCAGATTGGAGCTAGCAATTCAATACAAACAGAAGAAGGTAAGACTTTGCCAATCAACCCATCACAGCGACACTGAAATAAAGTTGTGAAATGCTTGAAAAACAAACGTCTGAAAATCCCGGTTACTTTAGCAATAAATCCAGCAATATTTTCATACGTAATGCTGCTAGCAGTGCTAGCCCCATATTCTGTCGTCCATAAAGAAGAATAATTGAAAATCTTTTGAAGAAGTCCAAATTACCGAGCCTGGGGGGCAGTTTGGCGGCGGCAATCTTTTTATTAGACACTCTGCCACCTTCAAATTTCGCCAGAACGTTTGAGGGAAAATGAGATTCATCAAAAAAATTAAGCGTCGGGGGCGGGCAGGCGGGGCAATATTTTCATTAAAGATCCTGCCACCCACCATATTTCGCAACGTCATGAAGAGAATAATGATTCCTAGAGAAAAAAATAACGAGCGTCGGGGGCGGTATAGCGGCGGCAATATTTCTATTAGAGATCCTGCCACCATCATATTTCGTCAAAACGTTCATGATGGAGAATAATGAAATATTGCGTAGAGAGAAAAAAATTACCGAGCATCGGGGGCGGGTTGGCCTCAGCAATATTTTTATTAGAATCCTGCCACCACCATATTTCGTCAAAACGTTCATGATGGAGAATAATGAAATATTGCGTAGAGAGAAAAAAATTACCGAGCATCGGGGGCGGGTTGGCCTCAGCAATATTTTTATTAGAGATCCTGCCACCATCATATTTCGTCAAAACGTTCATGATGGAGAATAATGAAATATTGCGTAGAGAGAAAAAAATTACCGAGCGTCGGGGGCGGGTTTTGGCCTCAGCAATATTTTTATTAGGAATCCTGCCACCACCATAATTCGTCAGAACGTTAATGATGGAGCAAAATGAAATATTCCGTAGAGAGAAAAAAAAATTACCGAGCATCGGGGGCGGGTTTGCCTTAGCAATATTTTTATTAGAGTTCCTGCCACCACCATATTTCGTCAGAACGTTCATGAAGGAGAATATTGGAATATTCCGTTGAGAGAAAAAAATTACCGAGCGTCGGGGGTAGTTTGGCCTCAGCAATATTTTTATTAGGAATCCTGCCACCACCATAATTCGTCAGAACGTTAATGATGGAGAAAAATGAAATATTCCGTAGAGAGAAAAAAAAATTACCAAGCATCGGGGGCGGGTTGGCCTCAGCAATATTTTTATTAGGAATCCTGCCACCACCAAACTTCGACAGAACGTACATGATAGAGAATAATGAAATAATCCGTAGAGAGAAAAAAATTACCGAGCGTCGGGGGCAAGTTTCCTTAGCGTTTTTTTTTTCTTTAAATGATAAACCTTCAGAGGAGAAGGTTTATCATTTAAAGAAATCCCTTTATGGTTTGAAACAGTCGGGAAGACAATGGTACAAGAAACTAGACCACCATCTTCAAACTGTCATAGGACTGAAACCTTTGGGAAGCGATAAATGCGTATATATTTTGAAACAACATGGCACTATTCTGATAATTGCAGTATATGTTGACGATTTGATTGTTGCAACAAATGACATCAACAGTTATAGAAAATTAAAAGAAGATTTGGGTAGAGAATTTCAGATATAGGATCTGGGATATCTACATTATTGTCTTGGGATTGAATTTAATCAGAGTAAAACTTTGAATTCAATCGTTATTTCACAGAAGAAATATACCATAGACATTTTGAAAAAATTCAACATGATGGAATGTAAAGCAGTTTCTACTCCATTGGATGTTAACACTAAACTGACAAAAGATATGAACCCCAAAACCGATGAAGAAAGGATGGGAATGATGCAAATACCATATCGCCAAGCTATTGGGTCTCTATTGAACCTAGCAACTAGCACAAGACCTGACATATCTTTTTCCGTCAGCCAATTTAATAATGATCCAGGAACAGCACATTGTTGTGCGGTGAAAAGACTGTTGCGATATCTGAAGGGAACTCAAGATTTTAATCTGACATTCCGGAAGTCTGAGAAATCATTGCATGGATATGTTGACGCTGATTGGGGAGGAGATCTGAAGGACAGACGATCTTACAGCGGCTTTACTTTTATTTTGTCCGATTGTCCAATTAGTTGGGAAGCAAGAAAGCAAAAATGTGTTTCTCTATCGAGTACCGAAGATGAATATGTTGCTTTATCTGAAGCAACCAAGGAAGCTGTTTACCTCCGAATTTTTCTGCGTGAGCTAGAATTTCCTATAGAATTTGATGAACCAACAATACTCTACTGCGATAATCAGGGAGCACAAAAGTTGATTCATAATCCTGTTTACCACTCTCGCACAAAACATATAGACATTCGTTACCATTATAACATAGAAGTTTTCAATCGGAAGGAAATAGAAGTTCTTTATATACCAACGCAAGACATGATTGCAGATATTTTCACGAAATCTCTTAGCAGTCCCACTCTAACTAAGCATTTGAAAACTTTAGGCATAATAAGGCAATCCACGTTGAGAGGGGGTGTTGGATAGAATTTAGCAACGTTATATTTGCAGTTTATTATACATATTTTATGAACACATTGTATCATATGTAGGTGTATAAATGTTGACAATTGTTAAAGTCAGATTGAATAATATATATTCTGAAGTTCAGTCAGAAGTAATTTCTTGCTACCAAATAACTAAAATAACCAACAATAATGAAATATTCCGTAGAGAGAAAAAAAATTACCGAGCGTCGGGGGCGGGTTGGCCTCAGCAATATTTTTGTTAGAGAACCTGCCACCTCCATATTTTGTCAGAGCGTTCATAAAGAAGGATAATGCACGATTCCATCAACAGAAAAATAATAAAAATATTGCCGCTATACCGCCCCCGACGCTCGGTTATTTTTTTTTCTGTTGATGGAATCGTGCATTATCCTCCTTCATGAACTGACGAAATATGGTGGTGGCAGGATCTTCAATGAAAATATTGCCACCGCCCTCCCGCCCCCGACGCTTGATAACTTGGATTTGTCGATGATATCGCTCATTGTTCTCTGAAGAAATTTGAAGGTGGCAGAGTGTAGAGAAAAAAATTACCGAGCGTCGAGGGTGGTTTGGCCTCAGCAATATTTTCATTAGGAATCCTGCCACCACCATAATTCGTCAGAACGTTCATAATGGAGAATAATGAAATATTCCGTAGAGAGAAAAAAAATTACCGAGCGTCGGGGGCGGGTTGACCTCAGCAATATTTTTGTTAGAGAAGCTTCCACCTCCATATTTTGTAGAGCGTTCATAAAGGAGGATAATGCACGATTCCATCAACAGAAAAATAATAAAAATATTGCCGCTATACCGCCCCTGACGCTCGGTTATTTTTTTTTCTGTTGATGGAATCGTGCATTATCCTCCTTTATGAACTGACAAAATATGGTGGTGGCAGGATCTTCAATGAAAATATTGCCACCGCCCTCCCGCCCCCGACGCTTGATAACTTGGATTTGTCGATGATATCGCTCATTGTTCTCTGAAGAAATTTGAAGGTGGCAGAGTGTAGAGAAAAAAATTACCGAGCGTCGGGGGTGGTTTGGCCTCAGCAATATTTTCATTAGGAATCCTGCCACCACCATAATTCATCAGAACGTTCATAATGGAGAATAATGAAATATTCCGTAGAGAGAAAAAAAATTACCGATCGTCGGGGGCGGGTTGACCTCAGCAATATTTTTGTTAGAGAACCTGCCACCTCCATATTTTGTCAGAGCGTTCATAAAGGAGGATAATGCACGATTCCGTCAACAGAAAAATAATAAAAATATTGCCGCTATACCGCCCCTGACGCTCGGTTATTTTTTTTTCTGTTGATGAAATCGTGCATTATCCTCCTTTATGAACTGACAAAATATGGTGGTGGCAGGATCTTCAATGAAAATATTGCCACCGCCCTCCCGCCCCCGACGCTTGATAACTTGGATTTGTCGATGATATCGCTCATTGTTCTCTGAAGAAATTTGAAGGTGGCAGAGTGTAGAGAAAAAAATTACCGAGCGTCGGGGGTGGTTTGGCCTCAGCAATATTTTCATTAGGAATCCTGCCACCACCATAATTCGTCAGAACGTTCATAATGGAGAATAATGAAATATTCCGTAGAGAGAAAAAAAATTACCGATCGTCGGGGGCGGGTTGACCTCAGCAATATTTTTGTTAGAGAACCTGCCACCTCCATATTTTGTCAGAGCGTTCATAAAGGAGGATAATGCACGATTTCGTCAACAGAAAATAATAAAAATATTGCCGCTATACCGCCCTGACGCTCGGTTATTTTTTTTTCTGTTGATGAAATCGTGCATTATCCTCCTTTATGAACTGACAAAATATGGTGGTGGCAGGATCTTCAATGAAAATATTGCCACCGCCCTCCCGCCCCCGACGCTTGATAACTTGGATTTGTCGATGATATCGCTCATTGTTCTCTGAAGAAATTTGAAGGTGGCAGAGTGTAGAGAAAAAAATTACCGAGCGTCGGGGGTGGTTTGGCCTCAGCAATATTTTCATTAGGAATCCTGCCACCACCATAATTCGTCAGAACGTTCATAATGGAGAATAATGAAATATTCCGTAGAGAGAAAAAAAATTACCGATCGTCGGGGGCGGGTTGACCTCAGCAATATTTTTGTTAGAGAACCTGCCACCTCCATATTTTGTCAGAGCGTTCATAAAGGAGGATAATGCACGATTCCATCAACAGAAAAATAATAAAAATATTGCCGATATACCGCCCCTGACGCTCGGTTATTTTTTTTTCTGTTGATGGAATCGTGCATTATCCTCCTTTATGAACTGACAAAATATGGTGGTGGCAGGATCTTCAATGAAAATATTGCCACCGCCCTCCCGCCCCCGACGCTTGATAACTTGGATTTGTCGATGATATCGCTCATTGTTCTCTGAAGAAATTTGAAGGTGGCAGAGTGTAGAGAAAAAAATTACCGAGCGTCGGGGGTGGTTTGGCCTCAGCAATATTTTCATTAGGAATCCTGCCACCACCATAATTCGTCAGAACGTTCATAATGGAGAATAATGAAATATTCCGTAGAGAGAAAAAAAATTACCGAGCGTCGGGGGTGGTTTGGCCTCAGCAATATTTTCATTAGAGAATCTGCCACCTCCATATTTTGTCAGAGCGTTCATAAAGGAGGATAATGCACGATTCCATCAACAGAAAAATAATAAAAATATTGCCGCTATACCGCCCCTGACGCTCGGTAATTTTTTTTTCTGTTGATGGAATCGTGCATTATCCTCCTTTATGAACTGACAAAATATGGTGGTGGCAGGATCTTCAATGAAAATATTGCCACCGCCCTCCCGCCCCCGACGCTTGATAACTTGGATTTGTCGATGATGTCGCTCATTGTTCTCTGAAGAAATTTGAAGGTGGCAGAGTGTAGAGAAAAAAATTACCGAGCGTCGGGGGTGGTTTGGCCTCGGCAATATTTTCATTAGGAATCCTGCCACCACCATAATTCGTCAGAACGTTCATAATGGAGAATAATGAAATATTCCGTAGAGAGAAAAAAAGTGACTAGTTTGGATTTTTTTATTCTCCTTTATGGACGTTATCACAGAATATGGTGCTAGCAAGATTAAGTATAAAAATATTGCTGGATTCATTGCTAAAGTAACCGGGGTCGCCTGAAAAGGGTATCTATCATACGTTTTTTTGTGAAATAACGTTTTAAACCATATTGATACGTCAAATAATCATAACTTTTCCAAGTTTTTTATCGTATCCATTTATCTATACGGTCCATAAAAATTATAAATGATAATAACTCGACTTTTCCAAATGCCGCACCCTATATTCTATTGCATCATTGCACGGTATTTTTCGAGAGCTTTTTGTCGATATATAGGGTTTGTGAGATCTACTTTGTAAAGTTTGCGAGATTTGTTGCAAAATAAGAAATGTTGATGATTTTTTCGAAAAACAAAAAAATTTAATCGAGTAGGCCGTTGTCGTAAACTTTGACACATCCATGTACAATCATTGTTCACGTCTAATTTTTAATAATGAATTTCACTCGCGAGGAATTATTAGTCAATGTGTTCAACTACGTTCTCGCTTTCATCTACGCCTATTGGTCATCGAACAGTTCATTAGTCCGATTTCACGACGTTTCGACAAAATTGCATTCGCCATCTTCAGGTGATGACTCGTTGATTGGAACTCAATTGTCGAGTTAGTTAAAATACGATATCCAACCAAGTTCAAGATCAATCTTCTCAGGTGAAATGATTATTTTTTATAATTTTCCTTTTATTGTCAAATATATAATTATATTCCTTCTATAAACATATGAGTGCGAAAACTCAATCAATCAATCAATATGTACTTTATTGTCTGAAGAAATAAAATTCTCATTGACAAAGCATAGTTTACAATTTACAATGATGAACAATGCAATAAATAAGTATATGTAGGTGTACATGTATAAAATCGATCAATAAACGAGAAACAATCACATCTGACAATATAAAAAGATAAAATATTAAATAGTAAATAGTACTCAATCACAGTTTGCTTAGAGAGATAGAGAGAAAAAAAATATAAATTATTGTCGTCGTCAAGAAGAAAATAAAATCATATGGACAAAGCACCTACATAAATCTAAAATTATATCTATATATAACACGGTCATGACACTAAAAAGGACGAAGCAACATGAGTATGATGTTGGTATATGATATTAATTGATATCAATCAATCAATCATGCTTCATTGTCCAAGAAGTAATTCTTATTGACAGAGTAAGTGTAATTTTATAAAGTCAGAAATATTAAGAATATAAAATTATATGAAATATAATGAACAATCATTATAGAGTTAAAACATATGTACCTGAATGAATATAAATAAAACATTACAGAAAAATATATCAAACATTACAGATAAATAAATAAATAAAGCAATACAGATAAGTAAGCAACGGAAATACTAAGCTTTAAAATTCATCAATGTAATATTCCTTCAAGTCATAGTAGGCTTTTTGCAGAAATACCTCTTTAACTGATTTCCTGAACTTTTTTAAATTTGTTATTTCCCTGTAGTACATTGGGAGGTGGTTATATATTTTCTTGCTCTCATATATCAAAGAAAATTTTGTAATTGCTAATTTTGGTATTGGCAGGGGTAGATCCCGACTTCCTCTTGTATGGTATCGTCTGTCATTATTTACTGCTGTATTAGAATACTTTTTGTGTATTAGACACACGGTTTCTAGAAGGAACAAACAAGGTACAGTTAGAATTTTCTGACTGATGAAAAGTGGTTTGCAGTGATCTTGTGATTTTGCCTTACATATGTATCTGACAGCCCTTTTTTGCAAAACGAATACTGAATTTAGTAGTTGCTGACTACATAAGCCCCAAAAGGCAATTCCATATCTCAAATGGGACTCGATCAAGGAAAAATACACAATTCTGGCTGAGGATTGATTGAGTTCATTTGAAACAACTCGAACTGCATAACAGCCAGATGCTATTTTTTTGCATAAGTTCTCTACATGCTTATCAAATTTCAATTTTTCATCTATAAATACCCCTAAAAACTTTGTGTGAGTTTTGTTCACCCTAGCGTGATTTTCTATAAGTAAGTCGTCGAAACTGAACTTGAAGCAGACTATGTTTGTTTTATTTGTGTTAAAACACAAGGAGTTTGAATCACACCACTGTTTAATTTTATAGAGATCAAAAGTTATGTTTTCTCTGAGATTTTCTTCATTTGTCCCACGCCAAAGGATAGTGGTATCATCTGCAAAAAATGTGAACTTCCCTTTGATGTCAATGGTTACCAGATCATTCAGATAAAGCAGAAAAAGAATGGGACCCAGAACCGAGCCTTGTGGTACACCTGTTGTGTTATTCTCCATGTGCGATTTATTTCCTTGGAGTTTTACTACTTGTTTCCTGCCTGTTAGATAACTGGAAATCCAGTTATATGACAATCCTCTAAAGCCATAGCACTGAAGTTTA
This sequence comes from Gonioctena quinquepunctata, assembly GCA_018342105.1. Lineage (NCBI taxonomy): Eukaryota > Metazoa > Arthropoda > Insecta > Coleoptera > Chrysomelidae > Gonioctena > Gonioctena quinquepunctata. The sequence goes on from JAFIRS010000301.1 coordinate 55,727, forward strand.
AATAACAGTGTTTCATGGTTCACGCAGTCGAACGCTTTAGAGAAATCGCAAAACACTGCCCCAATAGCTTCATTATTATTTAAACCAATATACACATCTTCCAGAAAAGAGAAGATTGCATCGCCTGTGTTTTTATAGCTTTGGAATCCATATTGAGATTCGCATAGGATGTTATGATGACTTAAGAAGTTCAATATTCTTTTTTAACAAGCTTTTCAATAATTTTGAGATTGTTGGAAGCAATGATATAGGCCGGAAGTTTGATGGATCATTCATTTCGCCACCTTTATGAAGCGGAATGACTATTGCTAGTTTCAGACATGAAGGAAATCTGCCAGATCGAAATGATTTATTGATGGCCTCCACAAGAATATTTAAAGCGTATTCTGAGAGATTTTCTAAAATTTTAACTGATATTTCATCATAACCAGATGATGTTTTGTTCTTTATTTCATTGATAGTTTGCTTCAGTTCGTATATGTCAGTATCAAATAGGTGAAAGTTATCTGGAATATTTATATTTTTCATAAACTCGGTTGGATGGATTGTCGGTTGTAATTCTGATGTTATTTTTTGTGCTATCGTACAGTAGAAGTTGTTTAACACGTTAGGATCTATATCCGCATTAGAAGGCAATATATTACTTTTACCACGTAAATTATTTATTATAGCCCAGTTTTCTTTTGTTTTATTTTCAGCCTTATATAGTTTATCTTCAAAATATCTTTGTTTGGCAAGCTTTATTAGCTTTCTGTAAATCGTCCTGTATGTATTGAATATGATATGAAAAATCCATCAGTTATGAATTTTTAATAGTATGTAGTGATCTCAAGTTTGTTGCCGATTGTTTTATACCTTGAGTTATCCAGGGCTTTTTCTTTTTATTTTTGATTTTGATCTTTTTTATTGGAAAACACTTCTCGAATATATCTCTTAGGTAGTTTTGGAACATGTTGATTGAATCATCAAAGTTCAACACGTCAGCCCATGGTGTTATATTGCATAGGTTTCTAAATGATTCGTAATTCGTCTTACTATATATTCTTCCGTATCTAAATTTACTTCTTTCATTTATTGTTTGGAGCGACATTTCGAAGATAAGAGCTTCATGGTCTGAAAGGCCTGCGGCAACAGTTTTACAGCTAATCTTCTGTTTTTCCAAATTTGAGCAGATATAGTCAATGATAGTGGCTGAATACATGGTTATTCTTGTATGTTCATTAACATGCATGGTCAAGTTTAGAGAGGTCAGTAAGTTATGTAGATCGTGTTTTACCAAACACTCTTCATCATCATAATTAATATTAAGATCACCTGTGAGTACAATCTTTGAGTTAATTGGTAGGTTTGATAGAAGAATTTCAAGTTTACTGAAAAAGTTTTTAACATTGGAACGATTCTTATGCCGAAAGCCGAGAACTTTATGTAAACTTTGTTTCAGTTTGTGGCCCACCCCAACATCCAACAACTCCTAGCCGCCATTTGGTACGAGGGCGTGCCAGGATTTCGGAGAAAATCTTCCGGAGAAAAAATCATGATCATCGTGAAAGTGGCTCTGCTGTTTCCGTTCTACAGTTTGCTGTACATGTTTGCACCCGAAACGAAAACCGGAAAGCTGATGAGGAAGCCGTTCATGAAGTTTTTGATTCATGCTTCTTCGTACCTATTTTTCCTACGTAAGAATTTTTTCCATGAACTTTTCTGAGACAAAACGACCCCAACCTCGCTCAGCTCTTTCCTTTGGACATACTGTTCACGGGAAAAATATTCAAAACACCAATGATGAAATTTAACGAATATTAAAAAAAAAGTGCCATACCCCACACAGCACATGTATGTACAATGGATGAACAATGAACGTTGAATATGGAAGTTCAAGTCATTCACTGGATGTCCAGAAATAGTCCAATGTACATTCAATGGGCGTTCAATGGACGGCCAGGACACCACTTTGGAGGTACAATTAAAGTATTCCAATATTTCAACACCCTGTATAAATTACATTTCATATCAGAAAGTTGACATTTGATTGTTAGAACCCAAAATTCCTTAGTGTTCTGGATCTTAAATAAAATGTTAACGAGCACGGTATATCAGGATAAATATTCTTTGAAAAGCAATTTTTCGTAAAATCAATAATTTTGGAAATATACAGTTTTTTCAATTAAAAATTATAATTTATATTCCAAAAACTAACACATTCACAAAAAAATGGTAACAGAAGTTGTTTATCTTAAACCTATCAAAATTCAATAAATAGATTCTAATGAAATTTGTCTTCTCACATATTTCAAAGGTTGAAATCCAACTTAAAATTGATACAACCAAAATTGAGCCACTAGAACTCTCTAGTTTCATTCTTTTATATCTTGCACATATCAAAATTAACGATACTTTAAAAAACTAACTGTTTACACATCATCCACCGAAGGAATTCATCAAATAACAACATAAATGTAAGTAGATATTCTAAAAAAACGTATAATAAAACAAAGGAATAACAACACTGGTCAAAAGTATAAATAAATTAAAATATTTTGAGAACGATTCAATTCCTTTCATTTGCTCTCCTTAACTATTTCTTTTTTATTCGTTTTTTCATATACCTGTTCTGCAGCACCTGTATGTATATATTCAATAATAGTCAACAATATATCTTTTGTTCCACCCACTGATCAGGCAGTCGGCCATTTTCAAATCCTTGAATGATTGTTTCATTTTCGACGTGGTAACTATATTGAGATGCGAGACCTTTGCTTATAAGTCGGGATGAACACCTTTTCATTAGCTCATATGTGTTCCCTCCTCCGGTTTTTGACATCTAATTTGACTGAAAAATTAATAATCAACATAAAGAAATAAAACTTTGCTGCAAAGAGTATGTAAAAGTAGACACATGTTATCTCAACTGAATTTTATTATTCGTATGCTCCAGAAAGCCATATTGATAAAATTATTTTCAATGGATAATTCCTAATTCCACCAACACACGGCACTGATTGAGGAGTATTGTGAACTGGGGAAATCAGATGTCCAATCCAGCTAGCCGAGCTTTTATTCCTCAAATATATTTGATAGCGCCTTTACTAATAATCTGGGCAACTAGGGCCACACCACTTAACTTGTTTATGATTGTACCAGGGACGCTTTGGAAGTAAAAACACTGGTAGTATATAAATTTCCCATTTGCCGGGCAGTGCATATGAACACTCCTGGTAGTGCACTTATTTTTATTGCCGTTCCAATTGGGATTAGAATAACTATACTGTGATGGTTATTGAACAAATGTGGTCATATTATTTTACAAATTTCATTTTGGTAAGTAGTGAAGTTTACAAATATATTTTTTATTTGTTCCAGTTTTACTGATCCTGGTGTCTTTGAGAGCCGACGACCTTGTCTTGGAGTACTTCGGTTCTGATTCCATGAAGGTGTACGTGATAGAAAAATACGAGAGACAAAGAGGTAATCCGCCTACGATTTTGGAGTATGCAGTTCTCCTCTACGTTGCTGGTAAGTCAGTGAGATCAATTGATGTTAACAAAATCTATAACAGGGTAGAGGACCTATTCCGAAAAAATATTATTGAAAATTTAAAAAGCGTCACAAACTTAGACGAAATGATAGAGAAATATTTTCCAAAATAAAGAGAGATCTGTATAAAGATAAACTCAAAAATTCTAATTATAATAACGAAATGGCAAAAAATCACAAAAAAAAATAATTATAAAAGAAACCTTTCTAAAGACAAGCTCTTATTCAATTGCGCTAAAAAGTACAAAATAATTACTTTGGATCTGCAACATAGGTCGTTCAGTTCGAATACAAAGCTTTTGAATCTATAACTCACGGAATAACTTACGTACTTAAAAAGTTTTTTTTCATTAATTATTTTATTTTGTGCTTTTTAGTAAGTACGCCTTGATCTATGCATTTTTGTTAATGCATCTTCATTATGAGGCCTTTTTCCTGTAAGTTCTGAGCTATCTACTTCTCCAATGAGGAGACCATCTAAAGATTAACTCGTCCGTCATCCTGGAGCTGCCATCTTCAATTTATGAATTCTGACAAAAAATCAATAATCTTCGACTAAATTCATAATCTCCGACCCCAAAAACCTCCACATACCAATTTTGAATAGAATCGGGCCATAATCACAAATCTCTTCTGCCATATTAGAGCCGCCATTTTGTTTTTTTCTCTAACAAATTCCATAATGCATTGTCACGGGAACTATGAACACCTGCCAAATTCTATATCTAACAGCGAAGACAAAAAACCAAAACTAAACTACATATTGGCGCATAAGAAGAAGAGAGATCATACAACAATTTAGGTATGAAGAATTCAATAGCAATTTGCCCCTAGATTATCATCAGCCATCAACACTTCCCCAATTTCCTTTTTCACGCTGGTGTGATGAACATTACAGGGTAATATTCTTCCATCTGATATACATAAAATAATTTTTTTATTTTTTATTTATTTATTGCAATACATCTTCCAAACAGAACAAGTTCTGGTATAAGGAAGTTAATTGATTGATTACAATTAGAAATTTCAACCATTTTAGAACTAACTGGTAATAATACATATTCAAATCTTAACTAAATGTACATATATATACACATATATATACACACATATACACACACATACATACATATACACATAATTGTAATTAAATATATACACAAACACACGCAGACACATATACACATTCATATCTTCAAATAAAAATTTAAATAAACATAAATATACATATACATACATGTATTGTTGAACATCCTTATAACAGCATACTTTGTTTAAGTTTTTTTAAGAATATTTTCATAGATTTCAATTTTTTCAGATCATTTGAAAGTTTGTTATAAGTTTCTATTGAACTAGATATTGGATTATTTTCCCCTTTATTTGAATGAATATTATGTAAGTGGATATTATCTGCATTTCTAATATTATAATCGTGTAGTTTTGAATTTTTTTCAACTGGAGTATTACTTTTTTGAAAATTGTTTTTTAGTTTGTATGCAAATTTTGCTTTCTCAAATTTTATTAGATTTTCTAATGTCAAATTATTTTTGTATAATTCTAACGAAGGTGTTTCCCAGGGTTTTTTGAAAATAATTTCAATTGCTTTATTCATAAGACGATAAATTATACCTTTTTGTTTTTTACTACAGGATGGCCATATTGTTATTAGATATCTGATATGAGAAAGAATATGGGCATTGTATATTAGTGTTTGAATATGAGTATTCAGAAATTCAACTCTTCTAATTGCTCCAATCAGAGGGATAATTGATTTTTTGATTTTATTTACATGACTTTCAAAATATGGATTTTTATCTATAATCAGATCAGATGGATTTTTATCTATAATCAGATCAGATATTTGTGTTTTTCAACTTCAGTTAAAATTTTATTTTTTATTGTCACTTTTAATTTTATTGGCTTTATATTTTTTCATTTGAAAAGCATAAGAACAGTTTTTTCTAAATTGATTGTTAGGTTTATGTCATCCAACCATTTTTCAATTAATTTCATATCTTTTTCTATATTCTCGAGTATTTTTGTGTCTTAGGCCGAATAGTAGAGTACAGTATCATCTGCGAAAGAAAAATGTTTTCCTACAAAATTTATTTCAGTTATGCTATTCACAAATAAAATATTGGGGCCAATACTGACCCTTGTGAAACTCCAATTGTGCATTGTTTTTCAATTGAACTTTTATTTTCATTTATAATTACATATTGGATACGATTTTCAAAATAATTTTGGAAAAGTTTTTAAGAGTGACCTCTTACTCCCAAATTATTCAAAATATCTAATAAAAATGTATGATTGACTGTATCAAAAGCTTTTTTGATATCCAAAAAAATTGCAGCGCCATAATTGCTCTTATCTAAAGTTTCATATATATCATGTATGAGATCAGTTTGTGTATTAGAATTTGGTATGAAAGCATACTGAAATTTATCAAAGCCAGTATTATCACTAATGAATTTGATCAGTTGTATTTTCAATACTTTCTCGAAAATTTTAGAAAATTAAAATTTTCCGTTACTATCATAGTTTTTGAGAACACGCCTTTGTTCTTCTTCCAGGTTTCATCATGGAGGAAACCCAGGAAATTTACGTGGAAGGGATGAAGTCGTACCTGCGGAATCTCTGGAATTTCATAGATTTCACCAGAAACGTTCTGTACACGGCCGTTTTCGTCCTTCGCGTCGCCTCGTATTTTCAGCAAGCAGCCGAAATCAGGGAAGAACCCTCTACGGCGTACATACGAAGAGAACAGTGGTACGCGTTCGACCCCCAGTTGATCGCTGAGGGGCTATTTGCCGGAGCAAATATTTTCAGGTATAATCAAGATTTTTTTCCATTCGGGGGAGGGGTTCTCTATTATTGAAAGTAAAATAAAACGTATATAAAGCTGACACAGCTACTTTAAACGCAATCAATTGAAAATCATCCAGTATTTAATAACTAGCTGGCACCGGCGTTTTATAACTTTTTACGACAAATCAAATTCCGGGTAAAATAAAGAAAAACTATAATACAGTGTGTCTTTCGCAAAAATCTGTATATCCATCGTCCCTGGCGCGCAGTGTATGTCACTTAGGTTAACCCCAGAAGAGATTCAGACTCTTCCTGGGTATATAGAAATAAAACAAATATTTGAGAGTATTAACGAAAGTTAATGAATTTTTATTAAGATCTGAATTCATTGATATATTCTAAGGCTTAGATCCCTGAATTATCTAAAATTCTAGGCTACCAAAAGAAGGCATAATTACATCACATGGTTATTTTCATTTATAATAAAACCAAACAAAATAAACGTGATCTGGAAAGGGAAACATTCTCAATTGAATATTGATAGGAAGATTTTTCTGTGAATTGAAAACCCACGATTAAAATGAAGTTATTTTTTGTGAATGTCAAGAAAATACTATTCTCGAAGCATGGATTGAAAATTTGCATTTTCATTCAGATAGTTATTTGATTTACTATTCCAGTCTTTATGAGTTCTTGATAAAGACTGGAATAGAAAATCAAATAACTATCTGAATAAAAATGCAAATTTTCAATTTCAGATTTTTTCTTCTGAGTTAGGGCCTTTTCAGAATATCTATCAGATGTAGTTCAATGTCCAGCGTGGCTTTAGCCGGGGAAGTAGTTGTTTTCTGTTAGACATTCACAAAAAATAACTTCATTTTAATCGTGGGTTTTTCAATTCACAGAAAAATCTTCCTATCAATATTCAATTGAGAATGTTTCCCTTTCCAACATGAATACCCCACAAGAGGTTATCTTGACGATGGAAGATAGTGACTAAAGTTTATCTTTCAGTCGCAGATGACTCCACATCTGATTTTATGAACATCCTGTTTATATTTTCAACAAATCAAGTGATCTGGAATTTTAATATCACTTAAATGAATTATCGGAAATAAAACACGGTTTTTTTTGCTGGAAAAAATCGGAATAATAATTATTACAGAACCAGAAATTACCGTTTTTTAATGTATGTGTAATATAAATAATGATAATAATTTATTGAATCCTTTAAGATCAAATACATGATATAGGATACGTCAAGAACACAAAAAGGTAGACAAATAATCAAAATGCCAAAATACAAAATATAAATGTCACACATACACAGATAGAACTAACATTTTATCTGGAATTTAAAACAAATCAAATGTAAAATATAAATGTCATATATACACAGACAGAACTAACATTTTATCTCGGGTTTAAAAATTCAGAAATGCTGTAGAAACAGTTTTCTTGCAGATATTTCTTCAATTTTGATTTGAACATATTTTTGTTTTGAATGTTCCTTAGATCAGTTGGAAGATGGTTGAAAAATGTAATTCCTGTATATGACGGACTGTTCTTAAAGAATGCTCTGTTATGAGTCGGGATCCTGATGAGATCTCCGTTTCTAGTGGAATAGTTATGATGTTGGGAAACAGTGTCGTTACATATGTTTCTGTTTCAGAAATAACATTATACATTTAAAAATATATATACATAGATATGTTAAGTAATTCTTTTAAAATATTCTCTACTGGAATCTCTAATCTTAAGATTGAAAATGAGTCTGATGACTCTTTTCTGTAGAATAAATATTCTGTTGGAATTGCTGGAGCTGCCCCAGATGTTGATATTACAGGAGATGTGGGAGTAGATTATGGCATAATAAATATTGTTATATCAAAAATATTTTTCAGTTGTAGAATGGCATAATAACCACTATTTAACTTTTTACAAACAGCATTTATATTTGCTTCCCATCTCATATCACTATCTACGAAAGTTCCGAGAAATTTAGTATTTTCAGAGAGATTAATTACATCATCCATCAATCTTACTTGAAAATTTGTTACAATTTTTGATCTGCGATAGAACTGCATACACACCGTTTTGTCTGAGTTTACAATTAAAGATTTTTTTTCACACCAGCTTGTGAATTCCTTTAACAATATATTCAAATTACCTTGGAGTTCCTCGGGACTGTCAGCATCAGCAGCCAAAGTTGACTCATCAGCTTAGAGAACTATACATTGTGTGCTTATATGAAGTGGTAGATCGTTTATAAATAATAAAAAAATCAGTGGACCTAAGATGGAACCCTGAGGAACTCCCAGGTCCATATAGAATAGAAATCAGACCTATGCTCTTCAATTTCGACAGATATTTTTCTAAGGCGCATGTATGAGACTAACCACGACAGAAAGTTACCACGAAATCCTAAAGAGTAGAGTTTGCTTTCGATAATTTTTGGGTCAATGGTATCGAATGCTTTTGATAGATCGAAAAAGAGTGCTCCAACATATTTTCCTTTATCTATAGAATCGTAAATATATTCAAAAAAGTTGTAGGAAGCTATGTTATTCAGTTTTGATATTCCGATTTAAGAAATATATAAAGAAAAGTTGTCAACAACCTTTCATTTGAATGAAATGTCTGAAATATATTATTGACAAATGTGGGATTTGTAACTTTTCTACTGATTCGTCTCCAAAGAGATATTGAATATTGTACAGTATAGAAAATTTGTATCATCTGCAATTGATTTTGATTCACCTTTCCTCCAGAATGCTCTGGGCAATTACATATTTTTACTAATCATGTCTTTTATTTCGCAGCGCCTTGAAACTGGTCCATCTTTTCTCCATAAACCCTCATCTGGGGCCGCTGCAGATATCGCTGGGTCGCATGGTTATCGATATAGTGAAATTTTTCTTCATTTACACTCTGGTTCTTTTCGCCTTTGCATGCGGTAAGACATATATTATTGGGATAGCGATGGTAAAAACGGGTTTTCAAATATTTCCTCAGGTCTCAACCAGCTTTTATGGTACTTTTCTGATCTGGAGAAGAAACGGTGCTACCACTTACCAACCGGAGAGCCGGATTTCGATGGAGCAGGAGACTCTTGCATGAAATGGAGGAGATTCGCCAAGTAATAACTGAATAATACTATTATAAAGCTCGAAATATACATACAAGGATTGTTAACCTGCATCAATAGGTCACATCAATGGTCATCGATAATCTTTTTTGAGAAAATATTAAAAATGAAGTAGCTAATGTAGAAAATTTCAAGTTTCTACGTTATACTGCGGAAGGCACATTCTTTTCCTTTTTTTACATGAAACTTGATTGCGATCGAGAAAATTGGTCTATTGTGACTGCTAAAATTTAAAAAGCTATAAGTTATTGAACGAAGTTGTAAGATATGAACCATTGCAACTGCAAGAGTCAAAAACCATTTATTTTTATTTTGCGCTAGTATTTGGGAACAAACTTGAAATTTTTCTTTTATCGTTTAAATAAATTTATAATGATTCCTTAAAGTTATTTGAGACCGGAAGAACCAGCGGTTTCAAATCCACAAAAAAATATTTTTTTTATTTTTTTAGATAGATATTTTGACTTATATTATATAGCATGTAAACCTAAAATTAAATTATAAACAACTTTTTCAATTGACTCTTTCTGCAATATTTGTAAATAACCCCAGTTTTTTCCCATTCGTAATGAATTGGTCACGTGACATATGTCAATTCGGTGATTTCAGATACATGTGGCGGGAAAAAATCTCACAACTATATATTTTGTAAAAGCGGACCAAATTTGCTACGGTTTGATCCGGGTCTTAAGTCGGTCCGATGATTTTTGACTATCGATGAATTTTAGGGGTCCTTTTTTATTGAATTTTTTGGCATTTCAATGATTTCAGATACATGTCGCGGAGAAAAATCTCACAAACTATATATTTTCTCTAAGCCGACAAAATTTGCTAAGGTTTGATTCGGGTCCCAAGTCGGTCCGATGATTTTTGACTATCGATTAATTTTAAGGGTCCTTTTTTATTGAATTTTTGGCATTTCAATGATTTCAGATACATGTCGCAGAGAAAAATCTCACAAACTATATATTTTCTGAAAGCGGACAAAACTTGCTACGGTTTGATTCGCGTCCCAAGTCGGTCCGATGATTTTTGACTATCGATTAATTTTAGGGGTCCTTTTTTATTGAATTTTTGGCATTTCAATGATTTCACGAATAGTCCTCTATCTAATTGTACATTTTCTCCTGAATCCATTAGTGTGTGATTTCTAAAGATTGAAGGGAAGATTTGCCAGGAAAACCATGATTTATCGAATGAATGTTGATGCCAAAATGCATTTAATGAACAATTATGATTTTATTTTTCAAAATCTCTCAAGCGATACTTTTCGGCAATATTTTTTCAGTGTTTTTGAGTCGTCTCAATCGCTGTTTTGGGCTAGCTTCGGCATGGTGGACCTCGACAGCTTTGAACTCACCGGGATCAAAACCTACACAAGATTCTGGGGGCTGCTCATGTTTGGCTCCTACTGCGTTATAAACGTGATAGTACTGTTGAATCTTCTCATCGCCATGATGTCCAATTCGTACGCAATGATTGATGTAAGTTCATAGCAGAAAAATGGATTTTCCTTAACGTTAACATAAAAAAATCAAAGATTCTAGTTAAATTACATGAAACTAAATGAAATTATTCCACCTATCAATGTAATTTGACTTAATTGATTCCATGTACATTTTGTTAATATGCGCCCTCCTTAAGTAATCTGAGGTCGATTTTTTTTAAACTTCCTGACTTTGAAATAAATTAAACTCGAGAGACAGTTTTCATCCCTTTAGAAGCAATCCTAAGCAAAAAAATACAGCTCACAGCTTGACATTCTCTGTCTCTAGGAAGCTTCTGATACCGAATGGAAATTCGCAAGGACAAAACTTTGGATGAGTTATTTCGATGAAACTGGCACGTTACCTCCTCCCTTCAACATTTTTCCCAAGCCCAAGATGCTCTTCAAACTTCTAGGCCTGAGAAAGAAGGACAAGTTGAGGAGGATGTCGACGAAGGTAATACTTTCCGCTTTCAATAGGGTTTAATCTTCGGCGCAGAGCGTAGCCCGGAAAATAGTTGATTATTCTCGCCTCGGACGTCCATCGTCTTAATGTTTTTGAAAAGGTTTTCACGACGTTTCGAATGCTTGTATCTCCAATCGTCTTCAGGTGAATACTGACAAGCTTAGGTGCTACTTACTTATTTATATTCTGTCGGTGCAATGATGCGTGAGATTCCACCATGTGGAGTGGTGCGTGTGTTTTCGCGTGGTGTGGTGGTGCGTGAAGTTTCGCGATAGTCCAAGCAAACACTCTCTTCGTGGTTTCCATACGTTCTTGATCTCAACGCTTGGTTGACTAAAGGCGTTATTGGCTTCGATGTAGGCGGCCTCTTTGAACTTTCATTTGAACCAATGCTCCTCTCTATGTAGAACACTTGCGTCGTCCCATAGAATTCGATGGTGCTCAGTCCAGGCAATTCCAGATTTTGACGCTTCTCCGCGTTGAGTCCATTTCTTGTGCTCATCCAATCTTACCGATAACGGCCTTTCTGTCTCTCCAATGTAGGAATCTACGCATTCACAAGGAACTTCATAAATACAGTGCGTACTGATTTCTTTTCTGTTGTCAGGTTTGGTCTTGGTAAGGAAACTTCGTAAAGTACTGCCGGATTGGAAGCAGCTCTTGATGTTGAACTTGTTTCCCATCCTTCTGATGTTGTCTTCGTCTTCGGTCTCTGGAGTTGTTTGAATACTTCTCCTAGGCGTTTCTTGGGGAAAACCATTCTGGTGAAGATTCTCTCTGATGTGGTTTAATTAGAGAGGAGCATTGGTTCAAACGGAAGTTCAAAGAGGCCGCCAACATCGAAGCCAATAACGCCTTGAATCAACCAAGCGTTGAGATCAAGAACGTATGGAAACCACTAATTGCTCTTTCTGGCGGACTGCAGAGGCGCGAAACTTTACGCACCACCACACCGCGCGAAATCACACGCACCACTGTACATGGAGGAATTTCACGCACCATTGCACCGACAGACATATAAATAAGTAAGTAGCGCCTAAGCTTGTCAGTATTCACCTGAAGACGATTGCAGATACAAGCATTCGAAACGTCGTGAAAACCTTTTGAAAACATTGAGACGATGGACGTCCACAACAAGAAGTGGAAAATTGCGTCTGTGAAAAATACACGTCATGTATTTTTTAGACGCAATTTTCCACTTCATATTATATACAGTGTGACCCATTTAAAATGGAACCACCCCTGTAGAATACGCACTTTTCAGTCAAGCTCAAAAATATTTTTTTTAATATTAAGCATCAAAAACGGTATCTTGACACAAATTTTCATAACTTTAGTTTCATTTCCAAGGCACTCTATGGTTTTTTTTCTTTGTCAAAAACGGCAGTTTTTGTTTTCAAATTTGACTACACTGGATTCGTAGTCGTTATAAATGAAAACCATCAAATTTTCATACAAAAATATTGGTTAACAACGAAGTTACAACAACTTTAATTTTGGAAACAAAGTATTTGATTATAATTTTTATTTAGATTATAGACATATTTAAAATCTGGCAACACTGCCGATACAAAGTAGAACACTAGTGAATTTGTACAGCGAAAATCCGAAGTCAATAGCTCATTCCGTTCTACAGTTATAACTCCTGAAAGTATGGTAATGTGAGCGATTTGTGGTGTACTAAATCACAGCCTACTATTGATTTAGTACAATACCTATGCCTAATGTATTAGTTCAACTTTCCTCAAATTATTGATACCTTATCTAAAAGCTTGTTTTAGTTGAGTTTTGCAGAATTTAAAAGGAACATTTTTTGTCCTGCTTTCTGTTTTATTATTGAATAAATAATTTTGATACTTTAAAACTTGATTCGGTTCATTTCGTTTTTATCGGCTATGAAAACTGCATAACTTGAAAATGAATTTTTAATTTTCTGTTATTTTCGAATACCCTTATAACTTAAACTTGAATAAATGATTTTAAGGGAATATAATTCACAAATCCAGTGGCGTAGTCAGATTTTTATTACAAAATCGCTTCCACCACAAATCGCTCACATTACCATACTTTCAGGAGTTATAACTATAGAACGGAATGAGCTATTGACTTCGGATTTCCGCTGTACAAATTCACTGGTGTTCTACTTTGTATCGGCAGTGTTGCCAGATTTTAAATATGTCTCTAATCTAAATAAAAATTATAATCAAATACTTTGTTTCCAAAATTAAAGTTGTTGTAACTTCGTTGTTAACCAATATTTTTTTATGAAATTTTCATGGTTTCCATATATAACGAATCCAGTGGTGTAGTCAAATTTGAAAACAAAAATTGCCTAATAAACTTTTGCCGTTTTTGACAAAGAAAAAAAACCAAAGAGTGCCTTGGAAATGAAACTAAAATCATGAAAATTTGTGTCAAGATACAAATTTTTTTGAGAATGATTGAAAAATGCGTATTCTACAGGGGTGGTTCCATTTTAAATGGGTCACACTGTATTTGGTGAAATCTTATCAATGGTTGGAGATCACCTTCCTGAACCTCGATTGGAACCGTCTCGTCGATGGTGATGTTAGGGTGAAAGGTTAATTTGATGAATACTCGAGTTCTTTTCTACCTTCCTAACACTAACATTAAATTATGGGAAAAAGCGATTCACAAATATGCGGACGGTACCTATGTGTTCAATAGCTCAGTTGGTAGAGCATCTGACAAAATCTTAAAACCGGTTTTTAAATATTTTTCCGTCTCAAACAAACGTTATTTCGTTCACGCAATCGTGACGTCATTTCCCAATAATTTGTTGAACATTTGTATTTTGTTTTTCAGAGAAGAAATAGGGAAGAGAAGGAGAGGGATTACAAATATACCGCTGTGATGAGGGCTCTCGTTTGGAGATATGTATCTTCCATGCACAGAAAGTGCGAAGAAGCGGTTGTCACGGAAGATGACGTGAACGAACTGAAAGGCGATATTTCCTCATTCAGATACGAGATTCTAGAAGTTCTAGGCAAAAACGGAATGGACATTTCCTCTGCGGAAAAAAAAGAAAAAGGTTCGTGTTTCATTCATTATTGTTTCTCACAAGCACAAATCATGGAAATAATCGATTTCAGCTGTACTAGGCAGAAAAATGAAAGTATGGGAAAGGCGACTGATGAAGGACTTCAAAGTGGCTCCTGTTGCTTCAGAAGAAGACGAAATGTTATTCGCGCCTCCTCCGGAAGACGAGGATTCCTTAGCGAGGTACATACAAGTTTCTAAAATTATCAAAATCATAATCTACATGTTTTTGACAGATTCCGGAGGATTGCAAAGCTGGCGGTGCTCGATTCGGGCATCAACAAGTGGAGACAAGTCGTTAGGGGTGCCCAAATGGCGTGAGTTCTACATTATTGCAATTGAAACAAAGTTAACCCTTTTCTTTGTCCAAGATCCCAGATCGGCTACTGCCGCAACAGGAATTCCTTGAAGAAACAACAAAACTTACAGAAAGCCATGGACGAAGCAAAAAGACTGTCGTCAAAAAGCCCAGAAAATCTGTCGAGAGCAACAACTCCCATAATGCTGCCGGATATGACAGGATCTGATATTGTGAATTTGGTCAGAGGGGAGGATGCCACACCAGGTGAAAATTTATCGAAACTAAGCTACATGAATCATTCAATATATTTTTGCAGATCCAAGAAAGAAAACAGCAACTTTGAGCCCAAACGTCAGAATTATAACGACCCCGCTCGTTTCAAACGCCCCCTCGATCCACATAAACCCCCCTGTAGAGAGCAGAACCAACATTTCCACTCCCTCACCATCTCTCTCAAATCCTAACCAGGAGACTTACAAAACCACCAAAGAGGTGCCGGACCTCATCAACCTCGATAGCGCCAAGAGCTCGCCAACGCCCAGTTCGAAGATTCCTCCCTCTAAATCCCCAGACAATACCCTCGTCGACAAACAGGCTGCCAGTGGTTCTGAAAACCCCCCACCGGTTGTAGTGTCCCCTCCCTTAGTCGACAAGACTGATAGTCCAAGCAAACACTCTATTGGCTCCAAGGATTCCTTGGATTCTTACATCGATCCCAAGCGGAGGAGCGAAATTGATGCCGAGTTAGAAGGGATTTTTAACGCTTCTAGTGAAGAAGAGAAAGAGGTGGAATTGAAGGCTGATATACCAGCGAGGCCTTCAACTCCTAG
This sequence comes from Gonioctena quinquepunctata, assembly GCA_018342105.1. Taxonomy (NCBI): domain Eukaryota; kingdom Metazoa; phylum Arthropoda; class Insecta; order Coleoptera; family Chrysomelidae; genus Gonioctena; species Gonioctena quinquepunctata. Next base: position 71,360 of record JAFIRS010000301.1, read on the forward strand.
AGATCTAAGGAAGGACGAGGATCTGCATATTGGCAGGTCTCCACAGTCAGTAGAAAGCCAGGCAGGAACTTCTCCAATGTCTCAGTCTTTAGTAGTTCTGGGAGATAAACGAGTTGGAGGTTCACCAGAACCCAAAGTGAGTCGAGAACCACGGGGAAGCAGTGCCAGCGCTGGTAGGTCCCCAGAATTGCAAGATTCAGTCCAAGGAAAATCACCGGAACCTCAAACAAAACCTGAATTGGACGAATCACCTCGTGAAAACCCCAAATCAATCGAAATGAGGATTGTGGAAGCGTCCACTGCAACATCGGAAGTACCAGAAGAAACGGTGTCTCTCATAAGAGCAAGGTTTGAAGAAACCGCGGAAGATCCGGAACAATTAAAGCCTAAAGTACCAAAGAAACCTTCTGTAACTTTTTCGCAGGTGGGTTTTCGTGAAGCTATCCAATATATCAAAGAGAACTAGGAAAATATATTCCAGCAATTGGATATTTTTGAACTCCAAACTATTTTTGTTCTAGCTTGAAACACCCCAGTCTTCATCTCCTTCAAAGAGCCCTGCTACCACTCCAATGACGCAGCGAAATATACAGCGTGTTCATGCTAAGAAAGTACAGCCCAAATATGGTTGGTTGTAGAAGCCAAACAAGAAACCACAGATTGCAATTGTGTATTATTTTCATGTACCTCCTTATGTTTTTTTGTAACTGATACTTACTGAATCAGAATCGCTTTATACCTGTTGAGTAAGATGACCTTATGCCTTATGAGATTTTTTATTAAAACATCAATACATGAAATGTTTTTCAATGCCTTTTATTTTGTTATTGGTGAGATTTATGGATTGCTTGGTTTTAATAACTGTTGGGAATTTTATACATGAATTGTCTTGATATTATCGACAATGTAATAATAAACATATTTTTAATTTATACCAACAGTTTGAACCACATAAATGTTTGTTTGAAGGTTGTAGACGATGTGGTAACTTGATTACTCTCGTTTCGGACGTGAATACTGACAAGTTTAGGTGCTACTTACCAATTTATATGACTGCCGGTGCAATGATGCGTGTAATTTCGCGCGGTGGTTTCCATACGTTCTTGATCTCAACGCTTGGTTGACTAAAGGCGTTCTGGCTTCGATGTAGGCGAAACGAAAGTTCAAAGAGGCCGCCTACATCGAAGCCAATAACGCCTTTAGTCAACCAAGCGTTGAGATCAAGAACGTATGGAAACCACTGCTTGCACTTTCTGGCGGGCTGCAGAGGCGCGAAACTTCACGCACCACCACACCGCGCGAAATTACACGCACCACTGCGCATGGCGGAATTACACGCATCATTACACCGGCAGTCATATAAATTGGTAAGTAACACCTAAACTTGTCAGTATTCACCTGAAGACGATTGCAGATACAAGCATTCGAAACGTCGTGAAAACCTTTTAAATCCATTAAGACGATGGACGTCCGAAACGAGAGTAATCTACATAAATGCTATCTTCCATAATACCAATACATCAGGGGAAGAATACAGGCAATTATTAAGATATCAGAGAACCTGTAGAAACGGAGTTGTCGATGGTTAAATCTCTCAATATAACACACATGCCAAACAGGGATCTCAAGAAAACAGCTTTATATGTTATACGAATATGAATAATTCGACACTGTTTCTGCTATGAGCAATGTGTATGATGGTTGTTTATTGGTAACCTAGGTAACACTTTTAATCACTAGTGATTAAAAGTACAACTTCTCTCACTAATTTGAGTTGAAGTATGTCACATTTTAGTCACGAAAATGGAAGAATATATTTGTTTGTTTCAAATGGTTTAGAACGGCGACCTTTCTAGGAAATCATAGTACGAGATATTTATTGTTATTATCCAGTTAGGCTCAGTCCGAATATTAAGGAGATGGTACCCCACAGGGGCGCATACTCTCCCCCCTTCTGTGGGACATGGTTGTAGATGAACTGCTAATTTCTCTGAATAACCAAGGGTATTACTCTCAAGGGTATGCAGATGACTTGGTCATTCTCATCAAAGGAAAGAATACTCGAACAACCTCAGAGCTAATGCAAAATGCACAGTAGAGGAATGATGCAACAGAAGGGCAAATCCGAACAAAACAACACGGAGACTATTCGGCGAAACATTACAAGTAGTAGAGCAGGTGAAATATCTAGGGCTGATTCTTGACAAGAAACTAACCTGGAGCCCGCATCTTCAACATGTAACCAACAAAAGCAAGATAACCTTCATGATGTGCAGGAGAGCTTTTGGAAAAACCTGGGGGCTCAAACCGAAAGCCATGCACTGGCTCTACACAGCGGTAATAAGACCCAGAGTAACTTATGGCTCACTCTTATGGTGGCCAAAAACAAATCACAGACAGGCAAAAACCAACCTTGGGAAAATCCAGAGGCTTGGCTGTCTCTCCATCACGGGTGCAATGAAAAGCACCCCAACAGCTGCAATGGAAATCATCCTAAACCTCGATCCCCTTGACTTACATGTTATTGGAGAGGCCAGGATGAGTGCATACAGACTGAAACAAACAAAAAACTGGAGAATCGAACAATTGGACACACCAGAATCACTCATGTAATTAATATCGACGAACTCGAAATGGTTTCAGACTACATGCAACCCCTATACTCATTCGAAAAACCATTCGAAACACGAATTGACGCATTCGGATGGGCCCCTAGTATAGAATTACAATCAACTGCGGACATTGTCTGGTATACAGACGGCTCAAAGACAGTTGAAGGAACGGGAGCAGGAATACATGGGGTAAGGCCAAGAAGGGACTACATAATACCACTTGGCAAATGCTCCACGATATTCCAAGCTGAAACACATGCTATTATGGTATGCATTCAGAAGAATCTAGAAAATGGTTATAGGAAAAAACACATCTAGATTCTATCTGACAGTCAAGAGTGCTATCAAAGCCCTCAACTCTACACAGATAAAGTCCAAACTGGTCTGGGACTGCCTCCAGAACCACATCGAGCTGACAAAATACAACAAGGTCACCTTGATGTGGGTGCCAGGTCATAGAGGCATTGAAGGCAACGTAAAAGCGGACCAGCTAGCTAGACAAGCATCTGAAATGCTATTCACAGGGCCAGAACCTGTGCATGGGATCAGCAAAAACCGATGCAGGACCCTGATCGACGAGTGGATAAAAAGAAGACACCAACAATACTGGGATCAAACTGTCGGGCAAATACACAGCAAAGTCACGGTAGGGCACTCAAACCGGACCCTGACGGCTGACCTTCTGAACCTGAACAGAACGAAGGCACGTATAATAATAGGTCTGTTGACTGGACACTGCGGCCTAAGAAAACACCTAAACACCATGGGAGTACTCAGGGAAACCGTGGAGTGTAGGCTATGTGATGAAGAGGAGGAAACAGCCTCTCACATTATCTTCGACTGTGACGCCCCAAGTAGAAGGCGACACAGAACCGTCGGAGAGATCAACCCGGAAACAGGCATGAATCCGAAGAACCTTATTAACAGGCTACTAAACCTAATTAAAGGCACAAACCTGTTTGAATGAGGAACCACTGACGACAGAGTGATACAATAGACCCCAGCTGGTCGCAGTGTCAAGGGAAGCTAAGTGCCAACTCTGTCTCCGCCTCGTCAGTTTTCAACCAACCAAGGAGATGGAGGACATCGAATCTCATATGCAGGGAATGAGTTCTGTGTTAGATCTCCAAACACTTACATCCCTCGAAGGTATTTTGCAACCCGAATTTTTCTAGCTGTTTTCTCACCTTTTAAGTAATAGTACAGCTTCAGATTACGTTCATTTGAATTAATTTAAATTGTAATTGAAAGAAAAGAATGAATATCCTTCCGTTTGTAATCTAATTAGTTAATTTAGGAACCTAAAAGCCTTAGAATATGTCATTGGATAGAGCTTAATAAAATTCATTATCTTTCGTTTAAAAGCTCAAAACTATGTTTTATTTCTGATGAATAAGTGAAAATACCAAGAAAAAAATCTCAACTTACCGTGTCCAGAGAATCCCAGAACATGTGGATGCACAACGAGCCCAAGTAGAAAGGTCTTGCTAGAACCAGCGCACCTGTACTAGCAGTTTGTCCGCTTTTTTATTTTCTGTGCTTTCGGAAATAAAAACGACCATCCAGAGAGGTGAACAACCTTTTATTGAAACGAACATAAACTCTAAAACATAATCACGCTGAAGATTAACATATGATACAATATAGTGGAACTTTCCAAGCTACAGCTACTTACAGCTATCCTAGTGTTAGATAAAAACTCTACTAAGCCTATGCGCGACAAGATAAAAATTCGGTGGTAGTTCCCGTGCACACAAATCGGGAATGTACAGCGAATTATTACCGACAAAGCGGATCGAGCCTCGGACCGCCGGGAAAATGTACGGAACGTGCGGGAAAACAGAATGGGCAGTACTAGTATTTCGCCCGTCGGGTTTTCCGATGCAATTTCCGTGCACCCTCCATGTCGGTTTTGACGGTGACCCGCTGAGCTGTTGCACCGCTTCTAATCTGGAAAAGTTGTCGCGGCAAACTTTGTCGCGCACCCTTCCGAAAATTTGCCCAACATCTTTTGCCCAAACGCTGTGAAAAGGCTAATAAGTACATCCCAAAGCAATGTTATCAAGCACTTAACGTTAGAGGTTATATATATATCGTGATTTTAAAGCTATACACACAACACCTAGATCAAAAGTAAAAGAACAACCATTTTTTTAATTTTTTGATTTTTCTTTAGAAAATATTTCAACAAGAAAGCGTGAGCACTTCAAGATTTTTACAGTGAAGTATTTGAACAAACTTAAAGCTAGAAAATGACTAAATGTGCCAACGCACACCCGAATAAAACGTGAACAACTTAAATTCCATTCAAGCGACCCCCAAAAAAATAACATTCAATGTTGATAGAAAAACAGCAAAATAAAACTATATATATATATATAATCGGGTGTGCAATTGGACTTGAGGCCACGGACTCTTAGACGTCCACAACCATCTTCTTGTGGATGTCCGTGTTGCCGACGACGTTGCAAAATTCCTCGAAGGAAATCTTGCCGTCTTCGTCCTTGTCGGCGAAGAGAATAGTCTTGTCGACTATCTGCTGCAGCTGAGTGTCCTTCAAATTGTTTCCGACCATCATTTTGAGGACCTGGAGAAGTATTAGTACGTGTATATCGCATGAAGAAAAATACGAGTCTATACCATAAGACACAAGTAATAGTCAGGGAGGAGGAAAGGAAATTCCAGTGGCGGAAACAATAATGCAATGCACCAATAACCCGATAATCCCGCACGCACGACTATGCAGTGACTGACGTCACTGACTATTATTTCCGTCTTATAGTATAGTGTAGAAACGATTTCGTTCGGCTTTTGTGACTCAAACATTAAAGATTTGTACTCCTTAAGGTAATAATCGCCATTGGGAACATGATAGTTATTTATATGTCAGTTTGCTGAAGTTTGTTCTTACCACCAAACGCCAAACGTGCTTATTTATTGATTTATACCAATGGTGACCCAGAGTATACAATTTTTTAAAGGAAGAATTGCTCCATAATTCAAATGTTCATTTTTGTTGCAGGATTAATTGTGCTTCAAAGATTGAATGACATACTCTATACAGATTACCACAAATACATTCTCAGTTTTTTTATATATTAACGGAATTCTAGTACTTTCTATACCAATGATTGTCTTTAATCGAAAATTTATTATCTTGTTAATATTTTTATTCAATTCTTTTTAGTCATTCATGAAATCAGTCATCTTATTGAATTCTAACATAAAAACTTTTTAACAAAAAATTAAACCGACGAAAAAATAAAAATTAATAATCTTCGACCCCAAAAAAAACACATACCAATTTTGAATGAAATCGGGTCATAATAACAAAATACGTCGCCTTCTTGGAGCCGCCATCTTGAATCCATGAATTTCGTCAAAAACATCATGATTTCCGACCCCAAAAACCCCCTCACACCAATTTTGAACGGAATCGGGCAATCATCACAAAACTCGTCGCCATCTTGGAGCCACCGTCTTGAATTCTTGGATTTTGACAAAAAAATCATGATCTCCGTCTCCAAAAACCCCCACACACCAATTTTGAATGAAATCGGGCCATAATAACGAAATACGTCGTCATCTTGAATCCATGAATTTCGTCAAAAACATCATGATGTCCGACCCCAAAAACCCCCTCACACCAATTTTGAATGGAATCGGGCAATCATCACAAAACTCGTCGCCATCTTGGAGCCACCGTCTTGAATTCTTGGATTTTGACAAAAAAATCATGATCTCCGTCTCCAAAAACCCCCACACACCAATTTTAATGAAATCGGGCTATAATAACAAAATACGTCGTCATCTTGAATCCATGAATTTTGTTGAAAACATCATGATGTCCGATCCCAAAAACCCCCACACATCAATTTTGAATGGAATCAGGCTATCATCACAAAACTCGCTGCTGTCTTGAATTCTTGGATTTTGACAAAAAAATCATTATCTCCGTTCCCAAAAACCCCCACACACCAATTTTGAATGAAATTGGGCCATAATAACAAAATACGTCGCCATCTTGGAGCCGCCACCTTGAATCCATTAATTTTGTCAAAAACATCATGATGTCCGACCCCAAAAACCCCCACACACCAATTTTAAATGGAATCGGGTTATCATCACAAAACTCGTCACCATCTTGGAGCAGCCATTTTGAATTCGTGGATTTTGACAAAAAAACATGATATCCGACCCCAAAACCCCCACATACCAATTTTTATTGTAATCGGGCTACAATCACGTGAGGTCCATTGCCAAAAGTGCATCCCAAAAACTTGGTTTTTTGTTTCGTGCCAAGAGCTATTTCACCCCCACTCAGCTGCTTATGATCTATAAGGCACAGATCCGACCTGTCCTGGAATGCTGTTCCCATATTTGGAGCGCGGCACCTAAACATATCCTGAGGCTATTGGATTCTGTCCATAAAAGGGCAATTCGTCTCGTCGGTGATGCCTCGCTTACAAACTCGCTCACTTGTCTGGAACACCGTAGAAAAGTTGGCGATTTGTCTCTATTTTATAGATATTTTCATGGGCGATGCTCTTCTGAAATATCAACAATCGTTCCTGCTTTGGCAGTCTCTTCGAGACTAACCCGTCAAGTTCAGTCATCACACCCCTTCGTGGTCACTTTGGAGACCTGCAGAACATCACTTTCCAAAGACTCGTTCATCCAACGAACAGCGAGGCTTTGGAACTCATTGCCTAGGGAGGTGTTCCCCGAGGCATACAACCTTCAGAAATTTAAGAAGAACACCAACTCCTACCTTCTTTCCCTTGGTTCCCACGATGTTCTCTGAACATTACAGGATATCCCTTTTCGTGGGAACCAGAACATAAAAAACACAAATCTCGTACGCCATATTGGAGCCGCCATTTTGTTTTTTTTTTCTAAAATCGATTGTTTCCGGAATTAACCCCAAATTTCAAAACGGGATACACTATGTCCTTGGTTTAAAGGTAGCGCCTTCTTTGCCCTTCTCAAATAGATAATGAACAGTTCTTCCGATAATTCAGCCAAGGACCGCCAATTGGGAACCGCCGCAAAGAAGGCGCCACCCGTTATCTGTATTCTAAAACACCAAGATGAGGACCATTGTTTTATTACTACAAGTGTATTGTATTCATTTTTATTGTTATATTATTTAAGGCAATTAATCAAGTTGAATAATTTCACTCTGGTGTTTTTGAGAAGGCCTCAGATGCCAAAAGTTCCAAGTAATTGCTCTGTTCTTCAGTGTATTTTTAGTAAATCTAACAAAGTATATTATATCTCCACTCTCGACTGTTTTTCCAATAAATAATCATTTATGTAGAAAGTCAGAATACCGCCAACGTCAAGAAACAAATTTCAAAATGGTTGTTTGCAGTGAGCAGTTTGGTGTTAAGCTGTAAGAACAAACTTCAGCAAAAGACAAAGACAAGAATGTTCAAATTGCTTCTTGTGCACATCGCTTACTATGTTGTGATTGGAAAAACTAAGTCAGAATGACAGATAAACACTGTTGCCAGCACTGCTGCAGCAAGCTGTCAAGGAACGAAAATTTGTCAGATTCGACTACTGATTTCTGATTGGCTGGTGTTCATTTACCAGCCAATCAGAAATCAGTAGTCGAATCTGACAAATGTTCGCTCCTTGACAGCTTGCTGCAGCAGCGCTGGCAACAGTGTTTATCTGTCATTCTGAATCACTAGGTTTTCCCGAATTTTTAACTACTGTAATTTGTTATAAAATGGCATTATATATCCGCCATTAAGGAGTGTGCAACAGGTTAAATTACACCCTGTATATCAGATAGAATGTGTTGCACCTCTTGATGTGTTTTGTCTAAGATCGGACTTGACAATTATGGCACTCGAAACAGATAATTGCCAAAGTAATCTTCCGGATATTTCGCCACAATCGATAATTCATTTTCGCCGGTTATTTGACTTGGCACAAACTGAATTATTTATGGGGTACTTAAAACAAATGAAACGGCTTACCAATAATCACATTCGAAGCTTTTACGATTGTTATAGGTGGAGTGGTGGTTTATTCTAGGATTTAATGTTCGAAAGCCCGTGGAAATGATCGATAAATTCATAATCAGACTTTCTTAGCGTCGAAAATAAAGGACACATGTTAACTATTCCAAAGGAAAAAAATCTAACACTTAAGAGGGGGGATTTTTTATATAATTTCAAATATTCTCATGTTTTTAAGCTTGCAACTGTACAAAAAAAACTACCCTTTCTTATTTAACTTTTCAAATCAGTGGTTCTCGATTGGGGTTTGGTAGACATAAAGGTTGGACCAGAAAGATCGAAAGAATCTGGATTCAGAAAAAAGGAGCTTCTGCTTTTCGACCATTACGTTGGAGTTGTTTTAAAAAGAAATAAGTATATGATTGTTTTTAGTAAAACTCACCTGGAACAGCTCTCCATTGGAAATGTAACCGTCGTTATCCATGTCGTAGATGCGGAAAGCGAATCTCAGCTTGGACAGCTTGTCGCCCTTCACGCTGAATTGCGACACGCCCTGTATGAATTCTGGAAGAAAAAAACACCGAGCTCAAAACCGAAAAAATGACGGAAGCAGGAAAAATCCGCCGTCGGCAAGAAACCAGTTGCGGCCAGTTTTTACGCACAATGAGATATTCTCGGAACGCCCGGAGGATATATACAGCGTATGCCCCTATTGATGAACCACTGGCAGATCTCGAAGATTTCCCTCGTACTCGGATGGATTGGCGTACTTTTCGGGGGTTAGGAAAAAGGTTAGGGTCAAGGTCGACTTACGGACTAGGCGACGAAGAAGCCGAACTAGAATTTTTACAGGAATACTTTAATGACATTTCACAGCCGTCTATCGTTTTATTTAATACTGTATAATTTTTTTGTTTTGCTTTTTTTTGTGAATGATGTTTGGTCGCTTTTGAACAAGTGTCGGTATCGTCAGGATGCTCCCACAAACGTGGCAATGTAAGTTGTTGATCTAGTCATCTTTAAATCGGTTGCCAACAGTAACAGAATAATTTGTTTTTCCGGCGACATAGTATTAACGAGTCTGTTTAATGTACACGAAATCGATCGTTAATGACACACTATTAACGTTCTCCATTAATGCATAATTGTGATATATGCAGCCAAACATACACCGAAGTCGTTATTTATGATTCGATTTTTTTTTTAGTCTATACTGTTAAGTTCTAAATTATTGTAGAGTGTGGTTTCTGTTGTTTATAGTATCAAATAATTGATTTCGAAAAGTTTTATAATAGAATTGAATGTGTCGAAAGGTTCCATAAAACTTTGTTAAATCGATAGGTTACCCCATATATCGTAATACCGTAAACTTCAAAAATATTGATAAAACTATGTTAATATCAACATTTTCAAAATATTAATAAAAACCTTGTAAATGACCAAAAAAAAATGTAACGCACCCTGTATCTGAATGAAAGGTAATATTGAACAATTGAGTTCATCAGAATGTTACCCTATCTTTTATTCAATGGGCAGTAGCAATTAATTCCTTTTTTTATAATAAAAACCGATCTGTCTATTGTTTTCAGTATATAAATATATATATATATATATATATATATATATGTATATATATATATATATATGTATATATATATATATATATATATACAGTGTGACCCATTTTTAATGGAAACACCCCCCTAAAATTTGAAGTTGTAAACAGATTTTAATAATTTTTTTTTTGAAATGTCAAGTACTAAAAGGTCTACCTTGGGACAAAATTTGAAATGTTTATTCCAATTTTCAGGGCATACTACGATATTTTTTCTTAGTCGAAAATCGAGATTTTTTATTAGCGATTTTTTTATTGAAAAAATCACTACGCCACTGGATTCATAGTGCCTCTAAACAGACGTTTCATGGAAAAATATTTATTAATAACAAAGTTATGACAACTCAAAAATTCGAAAACACACAGCTAACAGTCACAAAAAACACCCTATATCAACAGATATAGCCATGAGAATATTTTCTTAATGATTTCAACAATAAAGTGCCGCCAGATGAAAAAAAAACAAATAGCGTAAGTTTTTTTGATGAAAATAACGGAATTACATTCACAATTCAACTAATAATGAAGGAAAAAATTTTAATTAACGTAACTATGAAAACTAATTATTGAAATGTTTCGATTCAGTGCAACAATTAATTCAAACTCATATTCTAGTAGCCTCTACTAATCCACCACGTATTTCGATACATTTGTCGTAGCGCTTACGAATGTTTCTGATTACGTTCCTTAGTTCTTGTGGGCTAATATCTGCACATACCTGTCGAATTCTGGCACAAAGTTCATTTCATTCTCTTGAGCGGTTTTTGTAAACCTTTTGTGTGAGAAGTCCCCAGAGAAAAAAGTCCATAACTGTGAGGTCTGGAGATCTGGGTGGCCACTCTATAAACGGACTACCACGGCCTATCCATCGGTTTGGAAAATGTTCGTTAAGCCATTGCCTCACAGCTCTGGCATAATGAACTGAACACCCATCTAACTGGACAATTAAATTTGATCGTTCATTGATTGGCAGCTCGAGAATAGCATCCCAAAACTCTGTGTTTAAAAATTCTAGAAACCTCTGCGCATTAATGTTTTCCTCAAAAAAGAAAGGACCAATAATTCGTTCGTTCAATATCCCACACCAGACGTTGATTTTTTGGGAATACTGGCTTTTACAGTTTATTACCCAGTTAGGATTATTCGCTGCCCAATAGCGACAATTCTGTGATGATTTGTAGTGAAAGTGGCTTCGTCGGTATATAAAATATTTTGTAGGAAATTTATATTGTTTAAATATTCCCCTTGGGCCCATAAACAATATTCCAGACGTCTTGCTTCGTCGCCTTCTTGCAGTGTATGTAAAAATTTTGGCTTGAAAGGTTTAATATTCTTCGCCTTGAGACATCTCCGAATAGTTTCTCGTGGAATATTCAAATCTAAGGTGGCATTCCTTATACTGGCATTAGGATTATTTGCGAAATAATCTAAAATGATTTGATCATTCCTGTCATTCCTGTTTCGTCTTTGTACAGGATTACTTTTTAACATCATTTTTTATACTGCACCAGTTTCATTGAATATTTTATTTATTTTATTTACCGTACCGCAGCTAATACGAGGACGATCTGGATGTCTCTCATTAAATACTCTACAAACCTCTCTAGCACTTCTCCCGAAAGGCGTACAATTTCAATTTTCTCTCTTACGCTCAATCTTGCAGCCATGACACAAAATAATTCGAAGAATTGTAAGGTGAATATTGTTGACAATAGTACATTTAAATCTTTCACAAGTGTCAAACTGTAATATCATTTCCATGGCAACTAAGATTTAAATTGAAAAATCAATTAGGCCTTAGTTTTAGTTAATTTGCGTGAAAACTTGAATGTAATTCCGTTATTTTCATTAAAAAAATTTACACTATTTGTTTTTTTTTCATCTGGCGGTACTTTATTGTTGAAATCATAAAAAAAATATTCTCATGGCTATATCTGTTGATATAGGGTGTTTTTTGTGACTGTTAGCTGTGTGAATTTTCGAATTTTTGAGTTGTCATAACTTTGTTATTAATGAATATTTTTTCATGAAATTTTGGTCACATCTGTTTAGAGGCACTCTGAATCCAGTGGCGTAGTGATTTTTTCAATAAAAAAATCGCTAATAAAAAATCTCGATTTTCGACTAAGAAAAATATCGTAGTATGCCCTGAAAATTGGAATAAACATTTCAAATTTTGTCCCAAGGTAGACCTTTTAGTACTTGACATTTCAAAAAAAAATTATTAAATTCTGTTTACAACTTCAAATTTTAGGGGGGTGTTTCCATTAAAAATGGGTCACACTGTATATATATATATATATATATATATATATATATATATATATATATATATATATATTTTCAAACAGAGTGATTCATCAAGAAACAAAACACGTTTTTTCGCCTACAATAGACTGAAACTATGATATCTTAACAAAATATAACTTGTTGGTTTTGAAATAATGCTGGGAAAAAAGTCCGGAAAAACGATTTTTTTGACTATGTCTCGTACACACCCTAATGTACTATCATCAATAAGATTATAATTGAACACGTTTTGAGTTCCGATCAATACATTTTCATCCTTACTTTGTCTTATTTCGACTAAAAAAAAGTTTTTTTCTTTGTCAATCCTACCCCAATACGACGTTTTTAAACTAAACATACAAAATCATTTGAACTCACACTTTTTTCTAATGACCCATTCTACTACAACACAATAACATTTCAGCCAATTCGACCGAGAGCCAATTTTCCATATGTTTTCGTGCGGGTTTCTTTGTGAGTTTTAGTCCGGGAAAATGACTCTTTCCCGGTCTGGTGATGTAATGTATCCTTTCTCGGACTAAAACTTACAACGTAATGTAGTATATTGACTGTGAAATAATAGTAGTTTACGGAGGAGGCGCCAGACGAGTCAGGAATATGAAGATGATGTCCGCTAAAGCCATTTGCATACGTGTTGCATACAACATTTTTTTGTATTACCTTTCCAAATGAACAGAACAGAAATGCTACGCATATTTCCTCGCAGGGCATACATTTTCAATTACCATCCTTAAGAAAGTTGTGCAAAAATCTAGCAAGCGATTGTTTATCAGTGACACATTTGTCAAATATTCTCCTGAAAATCAAAAAAAATTGTTTTTCTTTGCAAAGAGTCGTTTATTCAGTGTACTCCTATAATATACAGAGTGGGCCATTGAAAACGAAACAGCGGCTCTGTAGGTCGGCAGAACCGAATTATATAAAAGCGCTCGGACACGTTTGACATTTTCGAAGGGGACATCATTCGCGATGAAATTCACCCGAAATACATTCCATCACTCGGAGCTGTGACCGCCACCCCTAAATTTTTAAATGGCAACATATGGCAAGTGATACCTCATTTGAAAGGTATTTTCCTTATTAATATCAAACAACAAAAATAAATTAATTCTATCGATTCGTTTTCGAAATATAGGAACTTGAAGTTGGGAAATAACTTTTTATTCACTCAATCAATGAAAACAATATCTGATAAAGCAACTGTCGCAATAATTATTATTGTCAATGAACTGAATGTTCAAACTGTACCGCCCATTTCCATACAATAGTACAATTTCTGTTCAAAACGGACCTCACATTTCGTAGCATTTCCGGCGTTATTCGACGGCATTCTTCAATAATTCTCCTTCGTAAATCTTCCAGAGATTCTGGATCGGTTGCAAAGATTTTGTTTTTCAAGTGACCCCACAGGAAAAAGTCGAGTGGGATTAAATCTGGAGATCTGGCTGGCCACTCTATAGAGCCTCTTCTTCCAATCCAACTTCCAGGAAACATTCTATCCAAAAACGCCCTAACAGGCTGTGCATAATGTGGAGGTGCTCCGTCTTGTTGAAATATCAAGTAGTCTTCATGGTAACGATCATCATTTGTCAACTAATTGTGGATAAACAAATTCATTCAATAATTCCAACTAAATTGATTTGTTGAAAATATAAACAGGATGTTCATAAAATCAGATGTTAGACATTCACAAAAAATAACTTCATTTTAATCGTGGATTTTTCAATTCACAGAAAAATCTTTCTATCAATATTCAATTGAGAATGTTTCCCTTTTCAATTCCAAATAAGTTTCTCCTGTCAGGTTACCGTCGAGAAATACTGGTCCAATCAAACGGTCCCCAAAAATACCGGCCCAGACATTGAGTTTTTGGGGAGTTTGAGTATGGACTTCGTGGAAAACACGTGGATTGGCATCTGACCAATAACGACAATTATGACGATTCACAGTCGAATTCAAAAAGAATGTAGACTCTTCAGAAAAGCAGATGTTGAAAAGGAAATTCTCATCAGCATCTATTCTCGTAGTCATAATTTCACAAAATTTATGTCGCCTATCAAAATCATCTTCATTCAATTGGTGTACCAAATGTATTTTGTAGGGGTGGAATTTATGATGTTTCAGGATTTGGCGGATACTGGTTCTACTGATATTGGTAACACTAGCCAATTTCCTTGTGCTCAATGTTGGGTCTGCATGAACTTGTCCTAAAAGTGCAACTTCAACAGCTTCATTTCTCAACGGAAATTCTCGTTCTGGGTCTCGTTTCTTGTTGGCTACTGATCCAGTTTGACTAAATTTTTGTACTAATTCTAGAACGTATTTTCTAGCAAGAAGTTTATCTGGATGCGTTTCATTGACTAAATTAGCTGTAGGGTTACGCACTTCTCATTCTTAAAAAAAATTGTTATTATTTCAATTCTTTCCGCGATCGTATACACCATTATTGCGGAAAGATATTCAGCAGCTTTAGTCAAGTAATTCACTCTAATGTCGTTCAATCAAAGATCAGTTTGACACTGATAGACCTCCACAATTGCGATTTAGCGAAAAAAATTATCTAATACATGTTTTTGTTGTAGTCGCATTTGAGTCACATTCGAAAAAACGTCTTTTAATCGATTTTTAGGAACCTTTCATTTTTTTCGATCTAGTAAATGAGGATGAAATAAAAATTTGAAACGGAATTGCATGTTATTTGTTGATAAACTGTAGATTTAATTCTTGACAATGATAATTATCTTTAAACAGTTGCATTGTTAGATGTAATTTTTATTGATTGAGTGAATAAAAAGTGATTTGCCAACTTAAAGTTCCTATATCTCGAAAACGAATCGAAAGAATACATTTATTTTTGTTGTTTGATATTAAGAAGGAAAATACCTTTAAAATGAGGTATCACTTGCCATATGTTGCCATTTAAAAATTTAGGGGTGGCGGTCACAGCACCGAGGGATGGAATGTATTTCGGGTGAATTTCATCGCGAACGATATCCCCCTCGAAAATGTAGTTGACGTGTCCGAGCGTTTTTATATTATTCGGTTCTGCCGACCTACAGAGCCACTGTTTCGTTTTCAATGGCCCACTCTGTATAGAATATTATCTGCAAAATATGAACGCGGCATTTTTTCCATCATAGAAAAATCGATTTCGAAGTTTCCAGGAGAGTGTAATCACCCCTTGGATGCCTCCCAATGTCAATATCCTTTTCTAATGCATAAAATACTCTGCAAAATATGAACGCGGATTTTTTTCCTTCACCAATTGTTCAATACAATATTCAATGTATTTTATGTATAACCGCCGGCGCCGCCACTGACTGTTTGACTGCAGAGGAGGAAATGGCTGCTAATTTCACTCACACTGTTTTCATTCCTTCACCTTCTAGCCTAATCCCGTTAAGAAATAAACTGAAAATATCTATTTCGTCAGTTTTATTTACAATCAATATTGAACTGTAGGTATACAAAAACCGTAGCTAAGTTAGCAACAGCTCGTTCATAGGTAAATTAATTCCCAGATAATAATTACATCTTGCCAACTGTAAGCCCGAGTTTAGTAATTGCGTGCCCTTTTTTTTCCACGATAAACATCGACACTGTCTCGGTTTCAAACACGCGATCTGGGGAATATTTTTCTTGGAATATCGACCCGATTCTGATACGGAAAATGGAAATGGCCACAACCCTCTAAAAAAACACGATAGAACTAAGCGCGCAATGTAGCCTTTCGATGTTGTTTATGTTTCTTGTGAAAATAACGTTTTCCGTTACATATTATGCGCATAGTTCGAAAACTGCAAGAAATTGCGTTTACTACTTCTACAGTTTCATGGAAAAAAATTAGTATTTATTACCGATACTTTTTGAGATAACACACTGTTATAATAGGGGTAGCTTTTCCGCCTGTGGTGCAAAATTCATGCCAGAAGAATGATCTAATACAAAAGATCAAATAAAAATAATGTATTTCGCCTTTTTTCATTGACTGTTTCATAGACAAAAATTATTACAAAATTTAAGGGTAGTTTTAAACCCTTTCTGTTTAAATTCAACAAAATCCTTTTTCAGCCACCCTGTGTACCTCATTTTCAAAATTTCATTCAGCTATTACCGAAAATCTTTGAAATCTAACATATTTTATGATAGGGGTAGTTTTTACTGCCAGATGTGCGAAATTCCGAAAATTGTCCGTTTTCCTTTAGATAAACATTATTGAAATATTCAGGGGGTAGTTTCCACACCTTGGCATTCGAATTCTGGAAAATCCTTCCTCAGGACATACCTACCCCTGGAATGTAGCCCTCGTCTTAATTTTCATGCTCGTATTATCGCCACTATTCGAGATATAATAGGGGTAGTTTTTACCTCCCAGGGTGCAAAATTCAGACACGAAAAATTGTTATTCTATAGTAAAAAGGATCAAATAAAAATAACGTATTTCGCCTTTTTTAATTCAGTTTCATAGGTAAAATATTAATCAAATTTTCGGGGAGATTCAAATGCAAAAATGATTTTCCTTTAAGCAAAAAAGTGAATTAAAAAAATTACATATTTTGGCGTTTTTTTAATTAATAGATTAGATATTATTCAAATATTCAGGGGGTAGTTTCTAGAAAATGCTTCCTCAGTACGTACCTACCCCTGGAATGTAACCCTCGTCCAAATTTCCATTCTCATATTACCGATACTATTTGAGATATAACTGTTGTTATAATAGGGGTAGTTTTACCTTCCACTTGCAAAATTCAGACAAAAAAATATTTTCAAGAAAAAAAAAATATTTTGCCTAGTTTTTCAAGGAACAGTTTCATAGATAAAAAATTATTGATATGATCAGAGGGTAGTTTTCACCCCTTAAAATTAGAATTTCATAAAATGATTTTTCAGTACTTACTGACCCCTGGAATGTAACACAATGCAAAATTTCGTTCTTCTATTACCGATACCCTTCCCTTTGATATATAACCCACTGTTATAATAGGGGTAGTTTTTACCGCCCGGGGTGCAAAATTCAAACACGAAAAAATATGATTCCATAGTAAAAAAACAAATAAAAATAACGTATTTCGCTTTTTTAATTGACTGTTTCATAGATAAAAATTATTAGAACATTTAGAGGTAGTTTTAAATACTTAGGGTTCAAATTTAAAGAAAACTATTTTCAGCCCCCCTATATGTCTTATTTTAATCATTTCATTCTTCTACTACCGATAATCTACGAAATGTAACCTGTTTTATGATAGGGGTAGTTTTTACTGCCAGAGGTTCAAAATTCAGACATACAAAATTGTCTGTTTCCCTTTAGATAAACATTATTCAAATATTCAGGGGGTTGTTTCCACCCCTTGGGATTCGAATTCTGGAAAATCCTTCCTCAGAACGTACCTACTCCTAGAATGTTACTCTCGTCTAAATTTTCATTGTCGTATTACCGATACTATTCGAAAGTACTTAATTGTTGTTATAATAGGGGTAGCCTTTTACCTCCCATAGTGCAAAATTAAGACAAGAAAAACATATTCTAATGCAAAAAAGTTAAAAAAGTATTTTGTCTATTTTTTCAAGTAACAGTTTCATAGATAATTTTTTTTTGAAATAATCAGAGGGTAGTTTGAACCCCTTAGGATAAGAATTTCGTAAAATATTTTTTCAGTTCTCACCCCTTTAATGTAACGCCAATGATTAATGACATTCTCCTGTTACCGATACCCTTCCCTTTGAGATATAACCCACTGTTATAATAGGGGTAGTTTTTACCGCCTGGGGTGCAAAATTCAAACATAAAAAAAGTCTCTAGTAAAAAAGATCAAATAATAATAATAATAATAACGTATTTCGCCTTTTTTTAATTCACCGTTTCATAAATGAAAATTATTAAAATATTCAGGGGGTAGTTTTAAACCCGTGAGATTCAAATTTTGAACATTCCTTTTTTAGCACCTCTGAATTACAACCCTCGTTTTAAAAATTGCATTCTTCAATTACCTACTCTTTGAAATATGTATTATCAGTTTTATAATTGGAGTAGTTTTTACTGCCAAAAGTGGAGAATTCAGGCATGAAAAATTATTTTCCTTTAGTCACAAAATAAAAATAAAAATGACATATTTTGACTAGATTAGACAGTCATTATTTAAATATTCAGGGGTAGTTTTAACCCCTTGGAAAATCCTTCCTCATTACTTTACTGGAATTTAACCATCGTCCAAATTTTCATTCTTGTATTACCGATACTATTTGAGATGTAACTGTTATTATAATAGGGGTAGTTTTTACCTCCCAGGGTGCAAAATTCAGACAAGTAAAAATATTATCAGGCATAAAGATAAAAATAACGGTTTGCCACTTTTAATCATAGATAAAAATTATTCAAAAATTCAATGGGTATTTTCAACCCCAAGAAAGTTTGGACACGCAGTATACTGATTTCATTTCTCCCGCGGAACAGAATCACCGGTTTTCACGTACACCCTGTACCGCGAACATAAACAAAATATCGGAGCCAAACCTTGCCTGGCAAATGTAACATATTCGTCGAATATTTTAACCCGTTATAATATTTACATTACATTCTCTCTTGACGCGACGCTTTAGACGAAAACACGTTAGAAAACAGCCGACAGGTTTTTTCGTTCGCTTCTAGCGAGCTCCAACAAAACAATCGGATGATTCATCGTTTCGAAAAAGCCATAGGATTGTTTTGTAGAGAAGTTTTAGATTTTCACATCGGAATACCGTTCATGATTTTTAATATATTTCATGGTACTTGATGCACGCTTTCCGGGGTTTTGGTGGTCAAGAATTTTGACTTTTCGCATTATTTTCGCTTTTACTTGAAAGTTAATTTTATAATTCAGGAAAAATGTCCAAATTTCTCCAAGATGTTTCAGGATTGAGACCACCTCCCCAGTGGTTCAAGGAGAAACTGAGGTCATTGAAAATAGTCAATGGGGCTTGTATCTGGACTTCCTGAAGGCCAATCAATTAACATTACCCGTTTACTGCAATTTTTTTAACAGGCTTTTCAAAAAAACTAGCGATTGAGATATCAGCCCGCGTTCATCCAGGCGAAACTAAGGTTACTGAATGGTCAAGAGGGCTTGTATCGGGACTTCCTGAGGGTTATTGAATCTTTACAACACATTATAACCGGGTTTTTTAATCAATTCCAAATATGCGTTGAAAATGGTCAATGGGGCTTGAATCGGTACTACCTAGAGGCCACTCAATTAACATTACACATTGTAGCTACATTTTTAAACCTATTCCAAGTAACCGCTAAAAATGGTCTATGGGGCTTGAATCAGGACAACTCAAGGGCCACTCAATTGAAATTACACATTGTACCTTTTTTTACAGAAAAGTTTACCCTTTAGAAAATTTCGAATGTGATTTTTTTCTCTAAGAAATATGTTTAATGAGGAGTTTACTTATGTCTACAGGGAGACACAAAATACTGTATACAGGGGGTCACAAAGTACTCAATTATATTATTTGAAGATTACTTTAATTTCTACAAATAAATTTTGACGAAAAGGCTGGGAAAAATTCTAAAACTTGAAAAAAAAGTGCAAATTCCTCCAAGAGAATTTCAAAAATGAGATTGATTATTTTACAGAAAATTTTATACCAGTCATTTTCAACCAATCAGATGCTTTATTTCGACATTGTTACTATGGCAACTAGCAAATTTTCTGAAAATTGTTCATCCACATTAGACGTAAAATTAATAAGTGGAAATTTCCCGGCACATGACAGCTATCATATAATTAGACAAAAATAATATTGAAATAATATTGACAATATTTTTTATTTACTTACTTTATAAGTTGGAAATATTACAACAATTTATTAAATTCTATAATATCATTAATTAATTTTAAATTCTTCAAAAATGACACTTCTACCTGCTCTTTCCTAAGTGGCGAATAAAACACAGAACCAGTGTTTTTTTTAACAATATGCCTGTGTTTCATAAAATAAAAATAATACTGAGGCACCAGTTTATTTCTTTGAGTATTAGATTTGTGTCCAAAAGAAGGCACAATATCACGCAGAATGTTGCTAATCTCTTTAAATAAGTTTTCTTGCTCAGGATTTAATAGGATTTAATCCAGATTCTTCCACTAGGTATGTTAGATATGTTACATCTTTATGGTACATTTTAATGTGCTTTGATTCTTTGCAAAAGGAACACAATTCATACAATTGAAAGTTCATTTTATTATCACTTTTTACTAACTTATGATTGTATACAATGTTATGAGGAACTTATAATGCCACAAATAAAATATTGATGACAGGAGTAGTGAATGTCAAATCCATGGCTAACTTTACAAAATATTTTTTTTCCGGCGACATACACCAACAACATTCTATTTAGAATAAAAAATAAAATATCCCGATTTCCTGAACTATTTGAAAAACAAATTATTACCGCTAATATTAATTTTTCTTAGAATTAAACCTAAAAGAATATGAAAAATATTCAAGTATATATGTATGGGTATAGTTATATATTTTTTGCTGTATATCACCTTTGTTTGTAGTCAATATTGACATTTCCCTGAAACCTAGTAGGAAAATTATATGAAATCATGGTTTTTTATATAATAATGTATCTGATATTATAAATTTTATTTTACTAGGGCACGGGGAAAATCAAAAAATATCTCCCGCAATACGAACGTATCCACTTTCATTTTTAGTCAATATTAACATTTCCCTGAAACCTAGTAAAAAAAATTGTATGAAATCAATTAATTTTACATAATAGTTTATCTGATATTATATATTTTATTTTACTAGAGAACGGGGAAAATCAGAAAAAATCTCCCCCAAAACTCCCATTACACAGCCTTCTATTTAAATATAATTCCGGTATAACATTTTCTTACCGAATCCCCCACGTGGTTGAATTAATTGCGGAAAATTTGTCTCGTACATGAATTTTTGAAGAAAATTCATGTACTCAAAAAATTCATGCTCTAGGGAGATTATGAGATTATAAGTGACAATTTCGATTATGATTTTATCTCTACGAAATATTTTTTATGAGGAGTTTTACTTATGTTTACAAGGAGTCACAAAATACACAGGAGGTCACAAAATACTAAATTATATTATTTGGAATCGTCTGCATCATAAAATATGGAATAATTCTCACTTTCAAAGGTTTTATCATGAATAAATGAAATTTTAATAAAAATTACAAAACTTTTACGAATAGTTTGAATTTTCACAAATAAATATCGACAAAAAAGATGAAAGTTCAACGGAAAATTAAAAAAATCGAAAAACACGTCCAAATTAATTCGGAAAGGGTTTACAGAAAAAATCTTTAAAAATTATCGATTATGATTCATTTCTCAGTTAGGAAATTTTTAATTATGAATAAAAAATTGCAACCAACTCCATTTAATGTGAAAAAGGAAATTTTCATAATACGTTTTCTTGAATTGTATGTAAATATGAACAGGATGTTCATAAAATCTCCTTAAATATGAAATTACAAAATAGTGTTATTTTGCCACTGAAAGATCAGCTGAAATTCATCCTCAGCTTCAAGACATTCCTGACTCTTTTTTCATGAAGTGTACAAAATTCCCAATGAAAGACTTATACATGAGTTAAAAACTTGAAATGAATGATCATTTTGTGATAAAGTAATATCAAAAGTTTCTATAAAGACCTAATTTTCTATAGGGTTTTTATAGATTTATTAGGTTAAAAAAATTGCCTATAAGTGTCCAATAATTTTTTTATAGTTATAGGGTTTTATGTAAGTTAACTCAAGCATTTTGGGTTTTTTTTAAGGTTTTTTGGAAAAGTTTCTCATAGGTTTCATAAGGTGCTCCACATTTGTTTCAAGGTGTTTCTTTCTAGAAACTCTGGTCCTAAAAAGATTTTTATGTTTTTTCTATAAGTTTGATAAGGTTTCCTCTCTCACGACTTAATGTAGGTTTTCTGTAAGTTTACCATAGTATTTCACGCATTTTTGTTTTATAATGTATAGGGTTTTCTATAGACTTCAAAGGGTTTTCTATAGGCTACAATGGGGCTCTCATAGATTTCATAAGGCATTCCACAAAAGTTTCATGTTTTGGTTCATGGAGTTTCTTTCTATGAGCTTTGAACCTGTAGGCTTTTATAAGGTTTTCTGCATGTCTCATGCAGAAAATAATTCAGAGGATTTTTTGTAGGTTTACCATGTCTTTCACTCATTTTTATTTTATAATTTATAGGGTTTGCTAATAGGCTTCAAAGAGTTTCTCATAAGTTTCATAAGGAGCTTCCACAAGTGTTTGTGGTATTTTTCGGTTTAAAAGGGTTTATTTGTATGAACTTTGGACCTGATATTATCACAGCATTATGGGGTCTTCTATAAGTTTATTATATGTTTACAAGGTTTTCTATAAGTCTCATGATGATTCAAACTTTTATCTTTAGGTTTTCTATGTGTTTTATGACTCAAAATAATGTAGAGGGTTTTCTGTAGGTTTACCATAGTATTTCACGCATTTTTGTTTTATAATGTATATGGTTTCCTATAGACTTCAAAGGGTTTTCTATAGGCTACAATGGGGCTCTCATAGATTTCATAAGGCAAACCACAAAAGTTTCATGTTTTGGTTCATGGAGTTTATTTCTATGAACTTTGAACCTGTAGGCTTTTATAAGCTTTTCTGCATGCCTCATGCAGAAAATAATTCAGAGGATTTTTTGTAGGTTTACCATGTCTTTCACTCATTTTTATTTTATAATTTATAGGGTTTGCTATAGACTCCAAAGATTTTTCTATAGGCTACAATGGGGCTCTCATAGATTTCATAAGGCATACCACAAAAGTTTCATGTTTTGGTTCATGGAGTTTATTTCTATGAACTTTGA
Source organism: Gonioctena quinquepunctata (assembly GCA_018342105.1). NCBI lineage: Eukaryota > Metazoa > Arthropoda > Insecta > Coleoptera > Chrysomelidae > Gonioctena > Gonioctena quinquepunctata. Next base: position 94,762 of record JAFIRS010000301.1, read on the forward strand.
ACCTGTAGGCTTTTATAAGCTTTTCTGCATGCCTCATGCAGAAAATAATTCAGAGGATTTTTTGTAGGTTTACCATGTCTTTCACTCATTTTTATTTTATAATTTATAGGGTTTGCTAATAGGCTTCAAAGAGTTTCTCATAAGTTTCATAAGGAGCTTCCACAAGTGTTTTGTGGTATTTTTCGGTTTAAAAGGGTTTATTTGTATGAACTTTGGACCTGATATATTGCAGCATTGTGGGGTCTTCTATAAGTTTATTATATGTTTTACAAGGTTTTCTATAAGTCTGATGATGATTCAAACTTTTATCTTTAGGTTTTCTATGTGTTTTATGACTTTTTGGGTTTCTCGCAGGTTTTTTCTGTGAACATGCTTTTTATAGGGTTGAAGGTTTTCAAGGTTCCATATAGGTTTTATTAAGTTTTCTGTGTCATGACTTTTTAAAGAATATGTCTCATGCATTTTTGGGTTTTTATGTCATTTTTAGGGTTTTCTGTGAGTCATCAGATGTTTTTTGGCTAATAAAAGGGATATTGAAAATTCTTAAAAAAAAAAACATTGTGTTGTAATAATGATAAACAATCAACAGAAAGTTTGTATTCGCACTGATAATAAAATAGAGATTTTTGAACCAGCAGCATTCGAAAAGGGGCCCTAGAAAAATAAATTGTGCAAGAGCAAATGTCAACCATGGTAAACTATTCGTATAAATTAAATGACTTTCGATCGTTTTTGGCAAGTGTTTTTTGCCTGATAGAAATTTTTCTGCATTGAAATAAACAAAAAATGATTCTATTCGGTTTGAATTGAAATTGTGATATTTTTCAGTGATGAATTTGATGTTGAAAACCTCCACCTTTGATTCCGATGAAATTTCAAACACTTAAGGAGTTTCAACGAACATGGTATATTTGGTGCCAAAATGTTAATACAATTGTTCTTGCTGTGAAAAAGGATGTAGGTGTAACTCTGAAAGTATTCCAGAGAGCAAAGTTTTGATGCAGATTCATGTTCATCAGACAGAAATACGTCAGTACCCCAAATTTCATGGAAACTGAAGGCATCCAACACCAAATCTTTGCAAAATCATCACCACATTTCACTCATAACAATTCTCCAAGAAGTTTTTACGATCAACAGGTTCTATTAAACATACAGAACCCAAGAGGGCTAATATGCAGTAAAAAGCAAAGGCTGCCCTAAAAAATAACTGAAACCTAATACCTACATCTTACATTTCCCAGCAATAACTACTAACCTTTAAAATCAACCTCCCCATTGCCATCTGCATCGAAGATATCGATGACACGCTGCACCAGGGGGTTCTGTTGGAGCTCCGGCAGGGACATGAACTCGTCGATACTGAGGGCCCCCGAATTGTCCAGATCTAGCTTCCTGAACCTTTTGCCAAGGCGTCGTATCTCATCAGCATCAACTGCAGAAAAAATCGGTCATTTGAGATGGTGTAGAGTTTATATTTCGAGCATACTTACAATTCGAGCATAGCTCCATGGGCAGAGAACTCTCGTTACCCTGAAAAACACGGGAAGCATTAGTAAAACGTGGAAAAACCGAAGGGAAAAGGATATCTTGAAATGGGCTTGTCCCTGAAAAGTAGGCTAGATATAAAACAGTTCAGCATCGTGCTGTGGTGCGATCGATTTTTAGCGAAAATTTGAGGAGGAAATCGGGAGAATGATGTGTAATATTTACCATGGTCTGCTCTTTGATTTCTAGCTAATTGATTCGATTCTTTTTTTTTAATGATCGCCAAACGGACGACAAATATATTACTAATTAGTGCGGAAAGTCGCCGCTGGTGGCGCTGCGCCTCTTAGAACAAATCCGGATATTATTTTTTCATCGACCGTGTAGCTCAACAAAAAGAGCAACAGATTCCACAAACTCTTCCTAAATTTGGACTCCAATCGAAAAAAAACTTCTGGCAATGTTCAAACACACCGATCTGGTTCATGAAAAATATCTTCTGAATTTAGCGTCAAAGCCCAAGGCTGAGCGAATATTCATTGATTCATTGCGAGCGACATTTGACCCCAGATTTCACTAGTTTATTCCATGATTACTAATTTCGAATTCGTTAGCTGACTGTGTCATGATTCAATTGCTATCAACAATATTCTCTACGCAATTCTAATTATGTTAGTGCTGAACGAATGGATTTATTATTTTAATTTAGCTTTGAAAATACGTGCGCTTATCTTTCATATCTCCCGCCAACTTTTCGTTTCCGAAGGTTGCTGGTGCGTTCAGAATGTACAGTTAAAGCGCATTTCCCCGCAGAATGATTCCGTTTTATTCCACCAGTTGTCGCGAACAATGAGTGTAATTATTTGTCATATAAGCCATGCAAAAAAGATAAATTACCTCTATCAGAATACGATTTTTCAGATTTTTGTACCAATTTGAATTGGTTCGGGTAAATTTATTTTTTGTTAAATTTCAGAAGTTTACCTACCCCTTGTGAGATATCTTCGAAACTCAGTATTTAGTAATAGGAGAGTGTCGCACAAGTTGCCGACTTAAAAAAACCTCCAAAAGTTCTGCCTCTCCAATGGTAATTGTTTGACTTCGGTTGTATAGAAAATCACCAATTTGATATAACAATTCAATTACTTTTGGTCATGAAGCGCTTATAAATTTCTAGTATCAAATGTGTCATTCATAGAGATTTTCTGTCTGAATATGTGTACAGTTGGTAGCACAAACAATATTATGGGAAAAAATATTTTGACAGATGACAGTCGATAATGCACGAAAGCACAAATCAGATTGGGACAGGCACCAACACTCCAAATATAGAGACAAAATTCCCTATTAATATAACTAAAAAATATATACACTTTCGGACAAAAAAGAAATGATCCAGCATATTCAGTTTGCGATTCTCTACACAACCCTGATGAAATTATCACAATTGGACAAGCAGAAGTTTTTGGAGGATTCTTTGAAGTTGGGAATTCGTGCGGAAGTACCCTATTTCTCAATCGTACTCGGCATCAAACAGTTCAGATAGTTCTTTCACTTGCACTTGCAATGATATAGTCTCTTTTCTCAATACAATACAACATACAATGAGGAACACGCTTCATTTTATTTTATTTTTTCTTTGCATCAGCTCGGTCCCAACAGAATTAATTTTGCAATCATAATTTTCGAAATTTCGAATTTTTTTCGAAATTTTCAAATTTAAAGGTGCTCATTAAATCAAACTTGATTTGACTTCCACTTGAATAACTTCCCCCATATACTAGCGCAAATTGTGGTTGTTTTAGGAATGTTGATAGACAATACTATTTCTTAGAACCCAAACATCAATTCATCCCCAATTTCAATGTGATGTTTCAGTAACAATTGGAAATACTATGATAATAACAATATTTGTACAACATACAAACGGAGACAGATGAAATTATAGTTGACAGTTCGAAGCAACTAGCGGTGAAAGTTTGAACTGTGTGAAGTAACGATGCATACGTTCATCAGAAGTGCTAGAAGTACGTTCTTGAATGTCATGAAAAAATGGCATTTTCAGATTCGAGTTATGAAAAACATTGAACATTTTTTCAATTTCTGACTCTGTTGCCGAGCTTTCTAGGTGGTAATCCATTTGTGCAATTCAAAATAATTTAGAACAGGTGCACATGCGTGTTCCCCATTCCACCTTTGTTCATATTGATGATTTTACCCATTGGTAACACTGATTGCAAATCACGAACACTTCGAACGCACCACCGGTGTGTCATTCCGATTGGGCCAGTATTTTTACAACTCCTGTTTTGACACTTGCTTTTGGGAGGGCCAAGCTAGATAATAGTGGGCGTGAAGATTAGTTTATAAGTTAATACTTGGCTTTTTCTATTGAATTCAAACTGTACCGCGCCTCGATACATCGCCAATTAGTGAGTAATCAAGAACCGACTGAAACCTCAGTTTCCCGTGCGAGACCCCATTGTATGTATAGATAGACTGTTGACGATTTTTATGTGATAAACAAGAACCGAAATCCCCGAGATGGCCTGGAGGTTCAAAGCCAGCAAATACAAGAATGCCGCACCGGTGGTGCCGAAGCCAGAGAACTATGTTCGAGACATCTGTGTCGGGTCCTACCAGACCTACGGGAACAACATCACAGCCTCTGCCAAGTTCATGGCTTTCAACTGGGAGCATGCAGGGTCTAGCCTGGCCGTTTTACCACTCGACGATTCTGGCAGGAAGAGTAAGCTCATGCCTTTATTACATGCACATTCCGATACTGTAACAGACATGGATTTCTCTCCGTTCCACGACGGACTTCTGGCCACGGGCTCCCAGGACTGCTTGGTTAAAATATGGCACATTCCAGAGGAGGGACTCCAAGTGAGTTTTCTCATGATAATTAATAGGAACTTGCTAAAATAATATATCCACATAAATTCCTGATATTCATTCATGATTGGGAAGAAATGCAGTTTAGGGAGAATCCACAGATTTGTGCTAATACTGTAGACTATATTTTAGAAAACTTTCCTGGTCTCTGTGGATATTATAATATACCAAATGTTATTTGGTTGAATGATGAACTAGGCCTAAATACTAACTGTCCTGAAAACTCACCAGCAAATGTATTGCTCAACTCAATTCCTAATTCTAGGAATGTAACATTCAATCTGTTCTTTTCACCATACCATGATATAATTGTTAATAACCCAGCAGAACTAGTTTTGAATATTGGAAAAATACCAGATCTGAAAATCGAAGAATACTTTTATGACTTCAGAAATAGTAATTATATCTTCATAAACGATTTCTTTGCCAGTATTGATTGAAATTCCTTATTGAATAACGACGTTAATTCTTCCTTAAGCAACTTTTATTTGTAATATATGAGGCTATTTGTAAAATTGTACCTCTCTAAAAGTTCAAAACATCCACCTTCCCAAGATGTTTCAACAAAGATTTAAAACAAATGATATTTGAAAAGAAATCAGTTCATAGGGAATATAAAAGTGGTAATGTTGAAGCATATCATCAGTTTCAATATCTCAGAGAACAATGTAAAATCTTACGTGAGGACTGTTATGAAAATTACATTGTGAAAACTGAGAATAACATTTCTGCTGACCCTTTGATTGAAGGAAACATTCTAGAATGCATCAAATCCTATCTTAGAAGAGAATCCTTTTTGTAAAATATGGTTGCTCAGTATCAGATCCAATTGAAGTTCCTTCAGGTGTACCACAGGGATCTCACATGGGACCACTATTATTTAATATCTTCGTTAATGATCTTCCTAATGCTATCACTAAAACAGTTTGATCTAAATAACTATTCTAGGTGGTTTAATATTAATTTACTTAAACTGAACTTGGGTAAATGTCAAAAATTAACTTTGTCATGAAACAAATTCATCAGTGACCAACAGGATCAAAGATTTAAGGGTTATATTCGACACAAATATGACTTTTAAGAATCACATAATAGAAACCTTATCTCATGCATGAAAAATGTTGGGCTTTTCTCTTTAAACAGCAAGAGAACTGTCTGACATTGCTGTCAAGATTATTTATTGTGCACAGGTGAGGTCTGTATTTGAATACAACTCTATCTTTTAGTCCCTATGCTACAAAGTTATAGAAACTCTTGGAGAGTACTTAAAATAAATTTCTAAGATACTGTGGCTATAATTTGGGAATTAATAGAGATTAATTTAATTATTTAGAAATATTAAAGATTCTGAATTTAAATACTTTAACTCACATAGAAGGCTGGAAATTGGTTTGATATTCCTCCATAAAGTTATTGATGGCAGTATTGATTGTCCTGAAACTGTTGAGCTTATCTAATTTTCTGTAAATGTTAGAAGAAACAGAAATAGTCACATCTTCAAGATTCCTTTTTGTAGAACAAATTATGGAAAAAATGAATCCCTTAACAGAATATTGAAATCAGCAAACACACAACAACAAAATTGAACTGTTCGCTTCATCTTTACCATCATTTACAAACGGTAAAAAAACTAATAGTTTTATCTTTGATTTTTGTTTTTTTCATAATCTTAGTTATCTATACATATGTATATTTACTCTTTGCCTTCTTTTTTGTAATGGTATAATTGGCTTGTCCCTTAATAAATAAATAAACAAACCAAAAATGTTGGTGATATATGTGAATTCTACCTAAGCATTTTTACCCATGATTGTTTTTCACATTGAATATTACCAATTAAGGAAAATATCTTCAAAAGTGCTGTTATTGATAAGATGTTATCATAATTACTCATCTCATCTCATGTTATTAGTCATCACTTGTGCTTAGTGAAATTGCTTTTTATGGATTTGGGGGGAATTTTAGACTTCTATTTCAAGTAGTTTCAAAATCAATCATCGTTTATTTCATTGAAGATTATTTCACGAAAAACGTCCATCGAAAGACAAAAAATAAGTTTGTATTTTTCACAGCTGCATGATTTTTCCATTTTTGAATTAAATTTTTACCAAAAATTTAAGAGTGCGAAGTCAAAAATATCCCTCAAATCACTTACACTTGCTTGTATGTTCAGCAATCATTGCTTTTATTGAAAATATGTGCAAAAGATGACCATCAGTAAATATATTCAACCCTTTTTAACTGACGAAACCAAAAAGAAGGAGGTTTTCTAGTCGACGCGTATATATATTTTTTTTTTTATGTATGATCACGCATAACTTTTTACTGAGACGTCCGATTCCGATCATTCTTTCTTCAGTGGATAGGGTGTACTTCGAAGTTGGTCCCATTTGAATTTAAAAGATGAAATCCACCCCTAAGGGTAGCAAAATGAAGGATATTGATCACTCACCCTCTGAATTCTGGTCCGTTAACTGATTCTATCAGCTTAACTTTGTACTGGGATCTTCGATTTGGATGATTCTTCTTTAATCAGATAGGGTATACCTCATAGTTGATCATATTTGGATTTCGAATGGAATTATCCACCCTTACGGGTAGAAAAATAGGGGATAATTGATTTTTCACTTGTGAACATTGGCACACATATGGTGTTGCCAATGACAGATCGCTAGTGTCATTATCACAATCAATATATTCAATGAGAGGATGGAATGATACACAAAGTAATGAAATAAACTAACCAGAACCACAAAAATAATTGATATTACAACAAATAGTAAAAGTAGATAATCATATTATTTAACTAGTAATAGTTGAAGTAAGGTGGGTAAGTATTTTGGAAGTAATAAAAAAACAAGCAGCTAGTAATTAGTAGATTTCAGCCACAAAAATTGAAAAATTAAACCGACGAAATACTGAACTGAAAAGTAAAAAATAAAATAAACCTTCTTAGTCTCAATAACAAAGCAAACTAATGTAAGTAACTAATTTTGAGTCGGCGCCAAACAAACAATCAACGAAGATCATTAAATTACTTCAAAAAAATTATCAGAATGTCACCGCCCAACTCGATGCCATCATTTTACGCCTTACCTAATTCATTTGCTTGTTTGTTTGGCGCCGACACAAAATTAGTTACTTACATTAGTTTAGGAGCTTCGTTATTGAGACAAAAAAAAGTTTATTTTATTTTTTACTTTTCAGTTCAGTATTTCGTCGGTTTAATTTTTTGTTAAAAAGTTTGTATTCCGTGTCAATTTGTTTCATGGAGATTGTCTCTCATGTACGAGCTACTTTTGTAAAATGTTTCTCATTCGAAACCGATACAATTTTTAGGAATCCCTCAGCAATCCTGAATGCACGTTTTCCCACAAACAGAGACGCGTAGAGACGGTGGGATTCCACCCGACGGCGGATTTCCTTCTCCATTCGACCTCTTTTACCAATTTGACCCTTTGGGATTTGATTTCCGAGCAGGAAATATTCTCCAATGGAGACCATACCGAAGTTATTCAGTCAGTCAGCTGGAAGAGGGATGGAACCCTTCTCGCAACTTCTGCTAAAGATAAACAGGTATGGGTTTCTTATTTTGCTAATATTTTTATTGAATCAATTTTGAAAAGAGGTATGGAAAAATCTTCTCCAATACATTTCTTCTGCAAAGCACAGAAATAATGAGAAAAAGAATGCTCCATATCGAAATTCCGCCAATTAGTGGATTTTTTTAATTAAGAAATAACATATTTTTTATGGTTTTACATAATTTTACATATTGGTGATCCGGAACAAATTGATCCCTCAAACGAGTGTGTGCCGAAGCGTATGCATTCACTTGAATGATTTACGTGGCATCGTACACGGTGGCACATCAAGTTTGGTGGAAAATTTAACAGAATGTTGTGTGTTGAAGATTATATTGACGTTGAAAAGGGAAACATTCTCAATTGAATATTGAATAGAAAGATTTTTCTGTGAATTGAAAAATCCACGATAAAAATGAAGTTATGTTTTGTGAATGTCTAACAGAAAACTACTTCCCCGGCTAAAGCCACGCTGGACAATGAACTACATCTGATAGATATTCTGAAAAGACCCTAACTCAAAAGAAAAGATCTGAAATTGAAAATTTGCATTTTTATTCAGATAGTTATTTGATTTTCAGTTCCAGATTTTTTCTTTTGAGTTAGGGTCTTTTCAGAATATCTATCAGATGTAGTTCAATGTCCACCGTGGCTTTAGCCGGGGAAGTAGTTGTTTTCTGTTAGACATTCACAAAAAATAACTTGATTTTTATCGTGGATTTTTCAATTCACAGAAAAATATTTTTATTCAATTGAGAATGTTTCCCTTTTCAACATGAATACCCCGCAAGAGGTTATCTTGACGATGGAAGATAGTGACTAAAGTTTATCTTTCAGTCGCAGATGATTCCACATCTGATTTTATGAACATCCTGTTCATATTTTCAACAAATCATTAGATTGGCCTATTGAAAATATCGTTGTAGGTTTTAAATAGTTCAGGTTGGTTTTTTAATGCAGTTTTCGCAGGGATACTGTTTCCTGTGCTATTTTTTTACTGAATTTAATTGAACTTGATTGTAGCATTTTCGAATTCACTTGAAACTACCCTGTATAAGTCAATAGTCAAACCAACCGGTATAAATACTTCTGGCTATTTTTATTCCTATTTTTTATCAATTGGTGTCTAGCAGTATTCTCTTTTCTGGAAGAATTGTTCCTTCTGGTTATTTTCAATGGATTCCACAGATTTGTCCCTGGTGTTTCTTTGATGTACTGGAATTCTTGCAATATTGTGTTTTATTTTCAGTAGGTTTTGCCGATTTTGGTTGTTACCCTTCTAAAACATTGTGTAGCATTTAATACAGTAGATGTCTAGCAATATTCAATTAGTATTGAAAAGGCAAACATTCACAAGTGAATATTGAATAGAAAGATTGTTCTGAAAATTGAAAAACCTATGACATCTGATTTCATGAACATCCTGTTCATATTATCAAACAAATCAGTTGGTACCTTTTGCTATTCTTTTTTTTTTTCAAGATGAGTTACTCCTTCATGGGTTCCACAAATTTCCTCTCGAGTTCCACAGATATATTTCCTTGGGATAATTGTATAAGCTTTGATGAACTCAATTCTTGCAAGATTATGAACATTTTTTGTTTTTCAGTAGATTTGACCAATTTTTGTTTTGGTATTTCCCAAGGATCTCTTCTAGGACTCTTATATGCGTAGCCTTTAACACAATAGATGTCCAGCAATATTTAGACACTGTTTTTGCTATTGTTGTTATTTTTTCTTTAACAGAATTATTCTTTTGTGGAATTCACAAAAGTTCTTCTTTGATGATCTGTGATTGTGTTGTCTTTTTTGTAGATTTGACCAATTTCTGCTTCACTGCCTCCAAAGGACTCCTTCTAGGACTTTTATATGTGTAGCCTTTAATACAGTATATGTCTACTTATTTAATATTTTTGTTTTATAGCAGAATTATTCTTTTTTTTTTAATTAAGGTTTTTTTCCCAAACCCAAATGTTAGCAAGATTGTAGAAATTTTTTGTTTTTCAGTAGGTTTGACCAATTTTTTTTTCTGTGTTTCCCAAGGATATCTTCTAAGACTCTTATATGTGTAGCCTTTAAGGCAGTAGATGTCTAGCAATATTCAGTCATTATTTATTGTTTTTGTTCTTTTTACACGCTTTATTTAGCTTCACTCATATGTTTGTTTGTATTCGAGTCCTTTGGACTTGATTTTCACCCACTTCCAGACGTCCGAATGATTTGAAATTTGGCAGGTGTACATAGTTCCGGTGACAATGCATTAAGAAATTTTTGTAAGAAAAAAACAAAATGGCGGTTCCAATATGGCGGTTCCAATATGGCGGACGAGTTTTGTGATTATGGTCCGATTCTATTCAAAATTGGTATGTGGTGGTTTTTGAAGTCGAATATTATGATTCTTTCGTGAAAATTGAAAAATTCAAGATTGCGGCTCCAAAATGGTGGACGAGTTTTGTGATTATTTCATTCTATTAAAAGGGGGGTTTTTGGAGTCGAATATTATGATTCTTTGGGAAAATTGAAAAATTCAAGATGGCGGCTCACTGTATATATTGACAACGTTAAATTCTTTGAATGACTTCTAAAATCGAGATTTGACTATTAATACAGCTGTACACATTAATGATTTGGAAAATAATTGCGGTTACTAATAGTAATCACGGAATTAATAGTAATTTAGAACAAATAATAGTTAAAAAAAATCAAAAAAACTCGCTTTTAATAATAAACCAAACTAAAAAGTAGAAAATAAATAATAGTTGAAAAAAAACTAAAAAACACGCTTTTTATAAAAACCCGAACTAAAAATAAATAAATAATAGTTTAAAAAATAAAATAACACGCTTTTATAGAAAACCAAACTATAAAAATAGAAAATAAATTTTAATAAATTTGAATTAAAAATAGTGTAAAAAAAAATTAATAAATATAAATTAATAATAATATAAATAGGAAAAAAATGTATTTTAAACTAAGCATGGGGTGCTTGATCTGAATTTTAAAAAGCACCCCACGCTTGTTTTTAAATAAAATAATTTTTTTTCTTATTCACATTATTATTAATTTATATTTATTAAAAAAAATTACACTATTCTTAATTCAAATTTATTTTTATTTTTTTTAGTTTGGTTTTATATAAAAGCGTGTTTTGAGTTTTTTTAAACTATTATTTTCTAGTAGAATTATTCCAAACATTCGATGTTATAGCCTTTGATATACAAACATTTTAGCAAGATTATGAAATTTTTTTGTTTTTCAATATTTAATTTTTTTGTTTTTCAATATTGATTTTTTTTGTTTTGGTGTTTTCCAAGGATCTCTTCTAGGACTCTTGTATGTGTAGCCTTTAATGAAGTAGATGTCTAGCAATATTCATTCTTATTTGTTGCTTTTGTTTTTTTTTCTAGCTCTTCCAGGACTCTCATATGTGTAGCCTTTAATGCAGTAGATGTCTAGCAATATTCTTATTTGTGCTTTTGTTTTTTCTTTCTAGCAGAATTATTCCTTTTTATTTTTTTCAATGGATTTCACAGATTTTTCTGCTTACCAAATATCCCTCCTTGAACTCCTTGTATAGTCTTTAATGTACTAAAAATTTAGCAAGATGGTGGATTTTTTTTGTTTTTCGGTATGATTGACCAATTTTTGTTTCGGTGTTTGCCAAGGATCTCATATGTGTAACCTTTAATGCAGTAGATGGCTACCAATATTCAATATTACTTATTGTTTTTGTTCTTTTTCCGTAGCAGAATCGTTCATTTTTTTTCAGTGGATTCTACAAAATTTCTTCTTTGATGTACTGTAATGCTTACAAGATTGTGTTCTTTTTTTCTGTAGATTTGGCCAATTTTTGTTTTAGTGCCTCCAAGGGACTCATATGTGTAGCTTTTGTTTTCCTGTTTTTAAAATATTTTTCTCTTGTGTTCCCAAATATTCCTCCCTAGACTCATGAATAGTCTTTGATAAACTAAAATTCTTAAAAGAGTTTGAATTTGTAAAAAAAAAAAAACTTTGGTTTTAAGTAGATTTGGCCAATTTTTAATTGAGGATCTCCAAAGGATCCCTCCTAGGACTCTTATATGTGTAGCCTTAAATGCAGTAAATGCCAAACAAATTTCGCTCCACAGTTTTTCTTTTGATCTCGGTAGCAACGAATATTTTTGAGTTTTTCGATAGATTTGACCATTTCTTGGATACCCCAAAGACTTATGTTTGTAGACTCGTATGCGTTGATCAGATATTTGACTGCCGCATTCAATTTTTTCCATAGGTCCGCATATTGGACCCGAGAGTCGATCAGTCGTGCATCAAAACTGCAAATTCCCACCCCGGAATCAAGGATTCGCGAGTGGTGTGGCTGGGCGAGCAGAATAAAATCCTAACGACTGGATTCGATGCTCAGAGGCTGAGGCAGATCATTATAAGGGATCTCAGGAATTTCGGAGAGACCGAGAAAACGCTGGAGCTGGACTGTTCGACGGGTATTCTCATACCGCTTTACGACGCCGATACGGGGATGTTGTTTTTGGCCGGGAAAGGTGACACGACGATCGGCTACATGGAAGTCACGGACAAGGAACCCCATCTCACAGAGGGTATTAGGCACTCCGGGGAACAGACGAAGGGGGCCTGTTTGGTACCGAAACGCGCTCTGAACGTGATGCAGGGCGAAGTCAACCGGATTTTGCAACTCACCAGCTCGTCTGTCATTCCTATAATGTACCAAGTGCCAAGAAAAACGTATAGGTAAATGGATTGACGTTTTCAGAGTTATGTGTGCATTTTTCATTTAATTCTCTTGCAGGGACTTTCACGCTGATCTGTACCCAGACACGCTTGGATACAAAACGGATTTGACTGCATCGCAGTGGATACAGGGGAAAAACACTATGTTGCCAAAAATCTGTTTGGACCCGGGGAAACGAGAGAAAGGAGAGGAGCCTATTGTTGTGAGTCGAATTGGAAAAATTATCGTTTTACTCTATCCGGCTCGAAGGACCAAATTAACGTGTTGAGATTTGTTTTAGGTTCATCGAGGAACGCTACAGCAATTGCGCGAGGAATACAAACAGCAGGCCATCGATGTTCCGGCATTGAAACCGAAAATAACTGCCGCCGTCACGAAAGCCGACTACCACCCCGTGAGGGACATGGTTAAGGACTTGGAGAAGGACGGCAAGCAAACCGAGGAGGAAAAAAGCAACGCCGCTGAGAACGATTCGGAAAAGGTAAATACCCCCGCTGTTGTGCCCCCTAAACCCTTACCCAGGGTGTCCAGAACAAGTTCTATCTGCGAAGCCACCATGGAAGATCCCAACGCTCCCAAACCCGTGGCTAGACCCCGTACTAACAGTGTCGCACCTATCGTCACGTCTGTCAATCCTAGTGTGCCCGTGGCCGGTGGATACAAGGTTAATGCAAAGTTTCCAGCACGAGTTTTGGTTTTATTTTTTCTTAATAAATGTTTTTTATTTTTGGATTAGAATCTATTGATTTTTGCTTGGCGTCCCCCAAGGATCCTTCCTTGGACCCTTACGTATAGCCTTTGACAAAATTATCAGACTTTGTTTGTTTTTTGTTTCCTAGAAATATTCCTGCTCCAAACTCCTAATACTGAACTATATCCCATATTTTTAAGATTGAACTTCAACTTTTCCAACCATGAAAATTCCGGCGTTTTTTTTTTCGAAATTCCCGAGTTTGAAAAAAAAACCTGCTTTAGACTCGGAATTTCCGAATTCCAACTCCGAATATGCAACTTTAAGTTATATTTTTTTTTTCAGTCAGTTCCTAGTTTGAAATTAGGATTGAGTTTTTTCGACTTTGAACTAGATTTTTTTTATTGGAATGAATGTCTTCAAATTTGAAATTTTCCGACTCTGAAGTTCCATTTATAAAAACAAAAATCTATAAACAATTTTTTTCCGTAGATTTTGCAATTTTATGTTTTGGTGTCCTTCAGGGATCTCTTTTTGGACTCTCATGTGGAATCTTTGATGCACTGAAATTGTTATGCTGCTGCTGACTGCTTATTTCAGGAAAATTTCTTGGGTTTTGGAAAACCTTTTGTTTGCTCCTTTTCGATGTAACAACGAAGTTTTTGATAACATAAAAAACTCAATTCCGTTTGTTTTATTTTAAAAAAATAATAATATGTAGATATATGTTACAGTTAGACTGAAGATGGACCTGTAGAGGTCCGAAACATGTTTCTTTTTCAAAATAAAACATATACGCGGAGACTACTTCGAGTTTTTTCATGTTAGAAATTAGTTACTCCACTTTGAGCAACCATGGACCTAATCCTTCGTTTTAAAGTTTTTGATATGTTCATTTTTTTTCTGATTCATGAACGTGTGTTCCCGAGGTTACTCATTGCTCCACAGTTTTTCACCTTTCTCCATAGATTTCGGGATTTCTTTTGTTGTATTCCCCAAGATCATTCCTTGAACTTTTAATATGCACCGTTTGAGCCATTCCCCTAAAAATATATCCGTAGACTCATTGTATAGCGTTTGATGTATTACAATTCTCACAAATTGTGGACATTTTTTGTTTTTCTTATACGTGTAGCCTTAATGCAGAATAGATTCCACAAAATTTCCTCTTGTGTTGTGTTCCAGTATCCAACAAAATGTCCATGTGTTTCCAAAATATCCCTCCTTGGACTAATTGTGTAGTCTTTGATGTGCTAAAATTCTTGCAAATTGTGGACATTTTCTTGTTTTTCACTAGATTTGACCAATGTTTCTTTTGGTGTTTCTCAAGGATCTCTTCTGGTACTCTTACATGTGGAGCATTTAATGCAGTAGATGTCTGGCAATATTAAGCCACAACTTTTTGCTATTGTTCCTTTTTTCAGGCATAACTATTCCTTTTGAATTTTTTCAATGGATTTTTCAAAATTTTCTCTTGTATTATGTTCCAGTATCATTTGATCGCGATTTTGTTGTTTTTCAGTAGATATGACAGTTTTTTGTTTTGGTGTCCCCCAGGGTTCTGTTTTTGGACACTCATGTGAAATCTTTGATGCCCTAAAATTATTATGCTTCTTCTTGATAGTTTTTATTTCAGTGAAGTTGACTGATTATTTTAGGTGTTTCCCAAGGATTTGTTCTTGGAATCTTATAAATAACCTTTGATCTACTGAAATACTTACATATTTTAGACCTCCAAAGTCAAAATACAGTTTAAATATTTTCAGTTTTTCAACTGATTTCTTTCCGTTCTCAGTAGATTCAATTATTTCTATTGTGTTCTCCAAGGATCCTTGCTTGGACTGGCATTGGCATTGAAATATTTTGATTTCTTTTGGCTGAGCTTTCCAGTTGGTTTTTGCTTTGTGTCCCCCAGGGATCCTTCCTTGGACTCTTACGATAGCGTTTGATGTACTGACAAATTTGTCTGATTGTTTTTTTTTGTGTTTGTTTTTGGTAGAAATGCAAATTCTCCATTATCATTTTATCGCGATTTAGAAACAAATTTTTTCAGTCAATCTGACCCTGTTTTGTTGTCGTCCAAGGATCTTTTTCTGGAAGGGAATTTTTGATCTTTTTAGTAGAAATGAAATTTTTCAGTATCATTTGCTGGCGATTTTTTTGTAGATACGAAGTTTCTGGTAGATTTGACAGTATTTGTTTTGGTGTCCCCCAAGGATCCATTTTTGGACTCTTCTGTGGAATATTTGATGCACTGAAATTCTTAACTTTCCTGGGACTCTTACTTTGCTGCTTTTGATTCATCCAAATATATTTTGTTCCCGAGTTTTTCAGTTGATTTTCATTTCAAGTCCCCCAAGGATCCTTCCTTGGACTCTTACAGTAGCCTTTGATGCACAATTTTTTTTTTCAGATTTTGATTGCTTTTGTATTATTTTTTTTTTTTTGGTAGAAATACAATTTTTTCCCCTTATTTGATCGCGATTTTTTTGTAGATACAAAGTTTTCAAGTAGATTTGACAGAATTTTTATTTTGGTTTTCCTCAAATGCCTGTTTCTGTACCCCCATGTGGAATCTATGATGCACTGATTTTTTTTGATGATTTTCATCCTGATTTTGTGTAGATTTTAATGATTTTTATTTTGGAGTTCTCCAGAGACTCGTGTTTGGACTCTTTTTTTAGTTACCGATGCATCACTGTGTGTTTGAATGCTATTTGAAAAAGTATACCTGCTATGATGCTATTCTTCGCGTTTTCAGCCGAGATTGGGTCCCAAACCCTTCACGCCCCCCAATCTGACCGACAACGAAAACGCCTTCACAAAAGTGTTCTCCGTACCCGCAGTACCGGGCCAAAATGGATTCGCAACCGAAAAGCCCCCCACCCCCGTAGAAGACAAAGACAAATCGCCCACCGTCGAAGTAACCGAACCGGCGCCTTCGAAAATTGACGCGGAGAGCGGCAAATCGGGCTCGAGCGGCGAGGACGAGACGAGCGGGGATTCCGGATATATACCAAGGACCCCGAGCACCGCCGAGCGTAGGAAAATGTTCGAGGCGCGCTCGAATTCCAAAGAAAACGAGCCCGAGGAGAACCTGGACTCGGTGGATTTCGAGAGAGGGTCCACGCAAAGGGCGAGCATTGCCGAGAGGAGGAAAATGTACGAGAGCAGGTCTCAGTCTGTACAGGATCAGTCGGCGGAGAAAAAAGAGGGATCGCCCGTAATGCTGAGGAGGAAGGACTCCTTCAGGAACAGGAAGAACGCCGAGGATGTACTCAAAGAAGACAACAACCGAAAGAGTGTGCCGATGTCGAAGCAGCAATCTCTAGATCCCGTCGGTGTGCGAAAGAGCGAGGTTTCCATGCCGACGCCGAAGAGAACTTCCACCGTTTTCGGTAAGAGTTGCTTTGATGTCTAGAAAAGTGCAACGATATACTTGTTTCCTTTCAGGTCGCGTATCGAAATTCAGACACCTCAAGGGCACTCCGCTGCACAAGTCATTCCACATAGAGAATGTCCGGAATCTGAGCAGGCAGATTTCGGGGGAGTGCGACGGATTCCAGGGTAAATATCAGTTTCGCGTGGGATCCTGACGCGTCTTATTAAATTCTCTGTTTCAGCTAATCCCGAACGTGTCGCCGTACCTCTGAGCGGCCCAGGAGGCAAAATCGCCATTTTCGAACTCAGCAAAACGGGTAAGTGAAAAAATCGAATGGGTCGCGTCTAAATAACAATCCTGGATTTTCCGCAGGTAAACTCCCCGACGGCGTCATTCCCGCGCTGGTAAACGGCAGCAGCATCATGGACTTCGGCTGGGATCCGTTCGACCTGCACCGCTTGGCAGTCGCTTGCGACGACGGCGTCGTCAAGCTGTGGCGGATCCCGGAAGGCGGACTCGCGGAACCAACCAACGAGGCGGAATCCGAAATCAGCGCCCATTCCGATAAAATTTACTTCATCAAATTCCACCCGACCGCCAAGAATGTGCTCGCGACCGGCTCCTACGACATGACGATAAAACTCTGGGATCTCGCCACTCTAACGGAGAAAATCGTCCTCAAAGGCCACACCGACCAGATGTTCAGCTTCGCGTGGTCGCCTTGCGGTTCTTTCTGCGCCACCGTGAGCAAGGACGACAAAATCCGCGTCTACAAGCCGAGGCAGAGCGAGAACCCCATCAGGGAGGGCAAAGGACCGGAGGGGAATCGCGGGGCTAGGATAGTTTGGGCGCTAGACGGTCATTACATAGTCGTGACGGGGTTCGATAAGGTGTCAGAGCGGCAGATATCGGCGTACAAATCCAACGATTTGAGTGCGCCGCTCAATACCGTCGGTCTGGACGTGTCGCCCGCCATTCTGATACCGTTCTACGATGAAGATAGCTCAACGTTATTCGTTACTGGGAAGGTAAGTTGTTGCCGAAAAGTATGCGTTTGGTCAGTACTGTTTACCAACTCCCCCCCCCCCCCCTACTTGATAGGGGGGAGGGAAACATTGCTGAAAAGTAGACGTGTGTAGTACTGCTTACCACATCCCCCTACTTGAGTAGGGGGGGCAACATTGCTTAAAAGTAGATATGTGGTCAGTACTGCTCACCACCTCCCCAGTTGAATAGTGGGCGGAGGGGCTGAAAAGTAGACGTGTGGTCAGTACTGCTTACCACCTCCCCCTAATTGAGTTGAGGGGGGAGGGGTAAACATTGCTGAAAAGTAGACGTGTGGTCAGTACTACTTCCCACATCCCCCTACTTGAGTAGGGGGGCAAATATTGCTGAAAAGTAGACATGTGGTCAGTACTGTTTACCACCTCCCCCTAGTTGGGTAGTGGGGAAGGGTAAACATTACTGAAAATAGACGTGGGGTAGTACTGCTTACCACATTCCTCTACTTGAGTAGGGGGGCAAACATTGCTGAAAAGTAGACATGTGGTCAGTACTGCTCACCACCTCCCCCTAGTTGAATAGTGGGGTGAGGGGTAAACATTGCTGAAAAGTAGACGTGTGGTAAGTACTGCTCACCACATCCCCCTACTTGGGGGGAGGGGCAAACATTGCTGAAAAGTAGACGTGTGGTCAGTATTGCTTACCACCTTCCCCCTAGTTGAGTAGTGGGGGAAGGGGCAACCATTTCTGAAAATAGACGTGTGGTCAGTACTGCTTACCACCCCCCCCCTACTCAGTGGGGGGGGGCAAACATTGCTGAAAAATAGACGTGTGGTCAGTACTGCTTACCACCTCCCCCTAGTTGAATAGTGGGGGGAAGGACAATCTATAACATTGCAATTTATCAGTCTTAACGGACAAAATTTAATTGTGTGATCTTTCAGGGAGATTCGACCATCTACGCTTTCGAAATAACGGAAGAAACTCCGTACATATGTCCATTGAGCCATCATCGATGCAGCAGCTTGCATCAGGGTCTGTCCTTCCTTCCCAAAAATGTCTGTGATGTCTCCAATGTGGAGTTCGCCAAAGCTCTCAGGCTCACCAATAATTCCATTGAACCTTTGTCTTTCACTGTACCTAGGATAAAGGTATGGATTTCGGAGGGTATAGAAACTGGACACAAAAAAATTATCGGTTTTTTTTTCAGACTGACTTATTCCAAGACGACCTATTTCCGCCTACTAGGGTGACGTGGACGCCGACTTTGACGAGTTCGGAATGGTTCGGAGGTAGCAACAAAGTACCGCAAAGGATAAGCCTACAACCCGATGGCATGGATTTACGTGAGTTAATATTTTCCCTTTACGGGTTGAGTGTTGAAAAATCCAATGGAAAAACCATCGCCCTCTTTTATTCACAACAATATTTCTCTGTTACTTCATTAGTCTCTCAGAATCTATTTCTGACAAATGAAACAACTTTTTTTGTATTTTTTTTTTGGTGATCCCAATTAAACTCCGTGTAATTTTCTACCCTGTTTCTCCGGACTAACCAATTGTGGCCACGTGAATAAATAGAACAAAATTCGTCAGAGGCCGGATGTTATTGAAACAAATGTATTCCGCGGTCCAATCAAGGATGTCTCTTCTTTGGCCACACACACAAATTTCCAAGAAATGATAACTTTCACTATCTATTTTCGGCGAATATAAAGAGAGTTTTAATTCAAATTGTCTCAACAAGTTTTTTTTGAGTCGCGGCCTCCTGTACGAATGTCTACAAACCGTTTTATTTTCCGTGTGGCCACGCCTATTCACCTTAAACCACGTGAAGGAAAGGTTGGTCTTCATGGGGCCCAACAAAAAAATTATTGATACATTCAGGCTATTTTCATCTTGAAGTGACATTAGGGTACACTGAAAACCGTCTTTCTTTGCAGTGTCGGAATCTCAAGGACACGCGAACAGTACCAGCGATAGGACAATCAACAAATCAGCCTCGACGCCGTTCATAGGGGGCGCTCAGACATACAAAGGGTGGGATTCGGACGTTTCGGGACAGACGAAACACAAACAAGAAGAGGTTGGTAAATATTTTTGGCGAGTTATTTTGATGTACATTTTTCTACTCGATTTCAGCTGAAGAAATCTGTGAGCAATAAACTCGAGGTGAACATGAGTTTGGAGCAGGACAATATGGAAGGGGTGGACGAGAAGGAGTGGAACGAATGAAATTAGCTAATTATCTCGGTGGGAAACCGATAGATATCCTCGTTTAGTTTATCTTACCGGCTCTCTTGTGAAGTATACTCCGTAAAATATAGTAAAGTAACCTCCGCCTTATACCATAAACTCATGTCAGTGACTAACTAATCGAACAAGCTTCTTATTATGAGTTTTATTATTTTTATATATTTATAAAGGACTCTGCTTTACAGTAACAATAAGGTTAGAATAGGGTGACAGTATTTGTATGGGCAGAATTTTTATACATGGATTTCCGATTCAAGGTGGAATTGAAGTTATATTGCAGTAATTTTTACATAAAACTTGATTTTAGTGGGCCGTTTTCCATTTTGTAAAGTTGAGTGCTTTTTCTGGAACTCTGTGTGGAGAAAAATATGACCTTGAAAATCATTTAAATGACTCGTTGACATGTTGCGGGGGCGTTTTTTAGTCCCAACGGCATGCTTACAAAGTCCATTCTGAAAGCTGTTTATGCTGAACAAAAATATTAAGTTATATTGCAGTAATTTTTACATAAAACTTGATTTTAGTGGGCCGTTTTCCATTTGTAAAGTTGAGTGCTTTTTCTGGAACTCTGTGTGGAGAAAAATATGACCTTGAAAATAATTGAAATGACTCGTTGACATGTTGCGGGGGCGTTTTTTTAGTCCCAACGGCATGCTTACAAAGTCCATTCTGAAAGCTGTTTATGATAAACAAAAATTTTAAGTGAATGAAAGTTACTCTCTTAGTGGAGTGATTAATTTTTTCACGGACGTGACATATGCTTCGTGTATTCTCTTAGAGAAAAAGCAATATTTTAAAACTAGACATAAGCTCTCCTATAATGTTTGTTTTGAATACTTTACTGGTTCGTTTAAAGTGAATACCACTATAAATTACTTCTCCCTCCACAATCCACCTTGAATCTCAGATATTTGTACGATTGTGTTTTGATTTATACAGGGTGATTCCAAAGTAGAGTCTTTATATTTGGAAAGCCCATTATTTTGATATACAGGATCTTATTAAATGACTTCTAGTCACTTTTTAAGCGCTTAAGTTTGATATGTTTTGATCTCTGCAGATAATCCGCCATTCGTCATTCAAATAGAGCATTCCAAATTTGGACCACTGCATTTTTTTTTTGTAATTTCCGATGTTTTCGCATGTTCCGGCAGGTGGTCTGTGCCAAATCTTAGAAAATATCGATGTTGACCAATCGTCGCTCATTCCTAACGTTTTTTTACAAAACTCAACGCTCAAAATATATATATATCAAGCAAAATGTATTTTGATACATTTTTTTTAGTCATTAAGTGCTATAAAACTGAATGTATTTGTGATTTTTTACATTTTTCCCGTTGCATTTTGAAATATCTTGTTTTTCGTTAATTTTAATGGGAAAAATAAAAATCTCGGAAGGGTGGGAAGAAAACCTGTTTTTCCTCCTAGAGGACGACAGAAAATTTTTTCCTGCCCAGTATTTTGTATTTATTTATATGTGTATTTTTTCTCATTTTTATTAGTGTCGTGAAGCTAGATTGTAGTTTGATATAATTAACGAAAAATAAATTATTGAAATAAATTATTTCTACCATTCAATTGTTTTTTATTGTACCCCAAAATAAAAATAAACAATTCCGCAGGATATATTTTTATTTTATAAAGGTTTGTACAAAATATCTATTTCTGCTTATTTCTCCCTTTATTCTTCTTCTTCTTATTGGTTGGTTCGGGATCTTCCGAGACTTCTGTGTTAATCTCATGTAAGCGCTTCTCCCCACTGGAAAACAAAAAGATATATGAGTCAGAATTATCGTTCTATGTCAGATTACCTGTGACAGGAACTCATTTGTCATTCTGAGTTACTGAAAATCAGGAAAATTGTTAGCTGTTATCCTTCAATGTACAGAAATACAAAACTGAACTCACTGACCTTTTCACCGTTATGATATTCTTCTTGCTCTTGCTGGTCAGCACTTTCCCCCACTCTTCCTCGCTGCCTTTGATGGCGAACTGTTCCAGGTTCTCCTTCTTCAGCTTTTCCAACTCTTTCTTCTGCTTCTTCTTCAGCTCTCCGGCGGCCTCTTCCAGCTCGTCGTGCATGCTCTTGGCCACAGGAGTCATGTCGACCCTCTTCTGGGGCGCCAGAGAGTTTTCTACGTCTTGCTCCAGAGTTTGTGTCAAGTATTGCACGCATCGACGGACGAGACGGTTGAACAGCCCTAGGAGCTGAGTGGAGGGGAGGTCCAGTTCGGCGGCAAGAGTGTCGACTGTTTTGTGTTGGAGGCCCAGGCCCAAGAGGATCGCCTAGAAACGATTGGATTTTAAAATGAAAACATTTTTACAATTATTCTCACTTACCGACTGAACTGCCGACATGTGCATATCTCCCAGTTGATTCAGAAAGTGCAACCTTCCCAGGGTCGGCATCAGGTCCATTATTAAGTGATAGTCAACCAAATTGTTGCTGTACATTTCCAACCGTTTTATGTCATAATTCGTCAGATGTATGTCCAGTTGTTGTCTTGTCAAATCTGAGGACAGTGATGTTAGTTATAAAACCGGTTTATAATTTGAATCGGTTATAAAATTCGATATGATTCCCAACCTGAAACCTGGTGTTAACATAGTTGGAATCAGATATGAAATTCACAACTTGTTATGAAGTGTTTTGTTTGAAACCTTGCATAAAACCATTATAAAACACCATTAAGCCTAATACTTGGTGTTAAAAACTGGTATGAAACTCTCAACCTGTTAAAATCAGGGAAACCTAAATAAAAATCAGGTTAGGGAACCCTTAACATAGCTTATAGATACATTATTGAACCTGAAAGTAGGTAATGCCCTTAACTAGACAGAAAACTATGAACCCTTCGAAAATCTATCACTTAATCCAAAAATTCTATACAAAAATAATTAATTACTCTGAAACCAACATAACCAAAGTTTTTAAAGCCTCAAAACAGTTGTGAACCTAAAACCTGATACGAAACCCTAAAATCTGGTCAAAAATCTTATTCTGAAAACTGTCATGAAAAAAAGTTTGAAGCATCAAACTGATTATGAAACTTATCACAGGATTCTAATATCTGGTATAAAATCTTCATAAAACTCATTAGAGATTTTGAAACATGACACAAAACAAAGTTTAAATACTCAATGCAATTATAAAACCTATCAAAGAAATTAACCTGGCATGAAACAAAGTTCAAAGCCTAAAACTATTTTCCAGATTCAGTTAATGAGTTTTATAACCGTTTTATGATTCCAGATTTTTTTATTCTGTTTAATTTTATAACAAATTGTGGGTTTCATTACTTACTCTCAAACATGACATGAAACAAAGTTAAAAGCCTCAAACTATTTTCCAGATTCAGTTGATGAGTTTTATAACAGTTTTATGATTCCACATCAGATTTGTTTATTCTGTGATAGGTTTCATAATAGGTGTTGTAGGCTTCATAACTGGTTTGACGCTTCAAACTTTGTTTCATGCCATGTTTCAGATTCATTAAGTGAGTTTTATAACAGTTTTATGATTACATACCATATTTTATACCAGATTTTTTAATTTTGAAATAGGTTTCATATCAGATTGGTATAAAATTCATTACTTATTCTAAAACCTGGAATAAAACAAAGTTAAAAAAAGCCTCAAAAACTATGTTGCACATTCAGTTAATGAGTTTTATAATTCCACACCAAAGATTTTTTTATTCTGTGATAGGTTTCATAACAAGTTGTGGTGTTCATAAATGATTTAAGGCTTTAAATTTTGTTTCGTGCTGTTTCAAATTCCGTGAGTTTTATGACAGCTTTATGATCCCACACCAGATATGCCAGATTTTTTATGCGATAGGTTTAATAACAAGTTGTGGGTTTCATAACTGGTTTGAGGCTTTAAAATTAGTTTCATGCCATGTTTCAAATTCAGTGAGTTTTATAACAGTTTTATGATTACATACCAGATTTTATACAGGATTTTTGGATTCTGAAATGGGTTTCATAACAGATTTGTATAAAACTCATTACTTATTCTAAAACCTGGCAAGAAACAAAGTTCAAAACCTCAAACTATGTTCCAGATTCAGTTAATGAGTTTTATGATTCCACACCAGATTTGTTAATTCTGTGAGAGGTTTCATAACTGGTTTGAAGCTTTAAACTTTGTCTCATGCCATGTTTCAGATTCAGTTAGTGAGTTTTATAACAGTTTTATCATTACATTACCAGATAAACCGGATTTTAGGATTCTGAGATGGGTGTCATAACAGATTCATACAAAACTGGTTACTTACTCTCAACCTGTAATAAAACCTATCACAGAATCCAAAAATCAGTCATGGAATTGAAACCTATCAAGGAATTAAAAAAATTGGTATGGAATGAAAAACTGTTGAGAAAATAATTGATGAATCTATAACCTGAAATGAAACAAAGTTAAAAGCCTCAAACTATTTTCCAGATTCAGTTCATTAGTTTTATAACAGTTTTATGATTCTACAACGGATTTGTTTTATCCCTGGTTTGAGGTTTTAAAATTTGTTTCATGCCATCTTTCAGATTCAGTTAGTGAGTTTTATAACAGCTTTATGATTAAATATTAGATTTTATACGGGATTTAGGATTCTGAGATGGGTTTCATAACAGATTTGTATAAAACTCATTACTTCAAACATGGCATAAAACACAGTTTGAAGCCTCAAACCAGTTATGAAACCCACAATCTGTAATGAAACCTATCACAGAATCCAAAAATCAGTTCAGATCAGAATTGAAACCTACCAAAGAATTTTAAAAAATGGTATGGAATGAAAAACTGTTAAGAAAATAATTGCTGATTCTAAAACCTGGCACGAAACACAGTTAAAAGCCTCAAACTGTGTTCCAGATTCAGTTAATCAGTTTTATAACAGATGTATGATTCCACACCAGATTTGTTTATTCTGTGATAGGTTTCATAACTAGTTTGAGACAGATTCAGTCAGTGAGTTTTATAACAGTTTTATGATCACAGATTTCCTACCGGATTTTTGGATTCTGTGATAGGTTTCATAACATATTGTTATAAAACCCATTACTTACTCTCAAACATGGCATGAAACTCATAGGATAAAAAACAGTATGGAATCGAAAACCTATTACAAAACTCATTACCGAAAAAATGACATATACCTGTTATGAAAGTGATAGCTTTCATAATCCAAAACCGGATATAAAAAGATAGCTTTCATAATCCAAAACCGGATATAAAAAGAGAAACCCGATGAAAAATTCGACACCAGAGATAATCTGAAGTCCTCAGAAAAACACTTTGAGAAATTTACCTTTTGCTTTGAGTTTGACAGCCTTATTGGACAGCACGCCCAGCGCCATTCCGGGAGAAAATTTGCTGAACTGGTACGACAGCAGATTTACGAATCTCCTCCTGAAATCCACCCAATAAGCTGCCAACCAATCGTCCTCTTTCACCTCCTCAACATTAAGAACATTCAACATTATACAAGAATGTTCCCCGGTCAAGTCGTTGGTGGTTTGTCTCAGATAAACTGGCACGTACCTAGAATAGACGAACCATGAAGAAAAAATATAAGGGCGAGGCACAAAAGAATGATAATTCTCACCCTGCTTTCTTCCAAAACTTCAGCAGTTGTTCCGTCAGCCCGAAAGACACCCCAACATAGTCCAACCGCTCAGGCGGCCTTTCACTCAGTTTGAGCAGAAGCGGCGGCAGTGATTTTCGAGGCTCGATGCACTCCTCCAAGAGACTGACTTCGTTCTCATTCACTTGGTCGATCTCCTCTTTGGGCAGCTGCGATTCTTCTTCGATGCTGGGGATTTTGAACTCGTAATATTGCTTGAGGAGTTTCAGGGCTCTCGCGCCGTACCCCATCTAGAAATTATTCCAATTTAGTGAATTTTGGGACACTACCAAAAAAAATACTACCCCTTGATAATCCGGATGAGTGGCTATCCTCACAATCCTCGCTCCCGACAACCTAGGAAAATCCGCATCTTGATATTGCTGCCCCACGGTCCAAGGTATCAAATCCCCTGAAGCCCTCTTACCCCTGGAATACCCTTCTATCACCGAGTTCTTCGATATCTCCCCCTCGAGGCAGACTTGTACGATAACCAGGACCTCCGGCAAGGTCCTCCTCTTAGGATCGACGGGGCCTAGGAGACAGAAGAGATGATGGGCGGGAGCGTCCGACATCATTTGTAGATCGTTGGGAGTGTTCTGTCAAAAAAGTTCATTTCATGCAAATTTTCCAATGAAAAACTAAAACCTGGCTCTACCTTATAATGTGAAGCGACATACAAGGCCACCAACCTCTGCAGGAACTCCTCGGAAGCCTTGTGATAGCAGAAGAGGGTGTCCCTGTTGATGTAATACAAATCACAGCTGTCCGGAGGGGGGCATCCGGACAAAATCGGGGCCACGGAGGTTGAATCGAGACACAGCAACTTGGTGAGCCAAGTCTCGACCTCGTCGCCAGGTTTGTACCGGATGGATTCTTCCAAAGTCACCTAAAAATTGATTGAAAGTTCCTTTAGAGATGTGAAAACAAAATTAATTGTTGAGAAGAATCTGAATGACATTTTAAAATATTGTGCATACGAGATGAATAAAAGAGGGCTCAAAACTGTTCCTTGAGGAACTCTCACTTTATTTTCACTACAGGCACTATTCTGCATACAAGATGGACAATCTGGGACGCAGAACTTTACTTTGTGGAAATCTCATTTCCTTTTCAATATGGGCTTCTCGAAACATCTGACATAAAAGAAAATATTATGCATACAAAATGAAGAAAACGGTATCCAAAATATTACCTTGAGGAATTTGCATTTCATATCTATATTTTCACAAATCTTTCTGAAATATCTTGTGCATACGAGATTAATAAAAAGGGTAAAAAACTGTAGAAAAAAACATTTCTAGACACCATTTGGCAAACAAGTAGATCATTGCATTCTCACATACAACAGAAAGGGCTCAAAACTCTACATATGGGTCTACATATGGGTTTTTTGAAATATCTGATATGAAACACAAAGTCTTACACATTTCAAAACAGTATTTTTATTTATAAAAAAAAACTTTTTGATAACATCTGCTATGAAACATCAAATAGAGATGAATAAAAGAGGCCCCAGAACTGTACCTTGGAGAACTCTCATTTCATATGAGATGAATAAAAACGGTCCAAGACTGTAGAAAAAAATCCATATCTAGACACCATTTGGCAAACAAGTAGGACGTTGCATTCTCACATACATCAGAAAGGGCTCAAAACTGTACCTTGGGGAAATCTTATTTCATTTTAATATGGTTTTTGAACTATCTGATATTAGAAAATACAAAATATTATGCATTTCAAAACATTATTTTCACTTATAAAAAAACTGCTATGAAACAAAATATTGTGCATACAAGATAAACAAAAGAAGACCCAAAACATGACATTGGAAAACTCATTAAATAAAAATATTTTCAGAAATTTGAAAAATCTGATATGAAACATCAAAAGAGATGAATAAAAGAGCCCCAGAGAACTCTCATTTCATATGAAATGAATAAAAAGGGTCCAAAACTGTAGAAAAAAATCCATATCTAGACACCATTTGGTAAACAAGTAGGACGTTTGCATTCTCACATACAACAGAATGGGCTCAAAACTGTACCTTGGGAAACTCTTATTTCATTTTAATTTGGGTTTTTGAACTATCTGATATTATAAAACACAAAATATTATGCATTTCAAAACAGTATTTTTACTTATAAAAAAACTGCTATGAAACAAAATATTGTGCATACAAGATAAATAAAAGAGGACCCAAAACCTAGGAAAACTCTGAATAAATAACCATATTTTCACAAATGAATGAATAAAAAGGGTCCAAAACTGTAGAAAAAACTCCATATCTAGACACCATTTGGCAAACAAGTAGGACGTTGCATTCTCACATACATCAGAAAGGGCTCAAAACTGTACCTTGGGGAACATTTTAATATGGGTTTCTGAACTATCTAATATTATGAAATACAAAATATTATGCATTTCAAAACAGTATTTTTACTTATAAAAAAACTGCTATGAAACAAAATATTGTGCATAAAGAGGACCCAAAACCTAGGAAAACTCTCAATAAATAACCATATTTTCACAAATTTTAAATAATTTATGAACAATCTGATATGAAACATAAAATATATCGCTCAAAAAATATCAAAGAGGGCCCAAAACTGTACCTTGGAGAACTCGCATTTCATACAAGATGAATAAAAAGGGTCCAAAACTGTAGAAAAAAAACCTATTTTAGACAGCATTTGGCAAACAAGTAGGCCATTGCATTCTCACAAACAACAGTAAGGGCTCAAAACTGTATGCATTTCAAAACGGTATTTATACTTGGAAAAAAAAATGTTTTACCATCTGCTTTGAAACAAAATATTGTGCATAAAAGAGAACTCAAAACATTACCTTGAAAAATTCTCAATGAATAACCATATTTTTCACAAATTTCAAATAATTTTGGAAATCGCCTTTTTGAAACATCTGATAAAAAACAAAATATATTGCATACGAGATGAATAAAAGAGGGCCCAAAACTGTTCCTTGGAGGACTCCCATTTCATTTAAAAATGGGTTTTTTCACAAATATCTGACATGAAATTTAAAATATTGTTCATATGAGATCAATAAAAGAGTAAATACCCAAAATTGTACTGTGGGGAACGGTTCTTTTACAAATCTGAAAAAATTCGGGTATTCCAATTCGTCGATGAATAAAAGAGGGCACAAACTACCTTGGGGGACTCCTCTCATTTCCTTCTAAATATGAGATTTTTTCTGCATGACACATAAACTATTGTGCATATGAGGTGAATGAAAGAGGACCCAAAACTGTACCTTGAGGAAGCCCCATTTCATAACTGTATTTTTTTAATTTTCAAATAATTCTTAGGCATTCCGCTTAAAAGACAATCTTTGACAAACAAGGAGACAATTCAATATGAGATGATTGGATACAGTTCAAAACTGTTTCAGAGGCATTTCAATTTAATCTGGGCTTTTTGAAACATCTTACTGTAGTTAGCATTGAAACTGTGAAGATAAAAATACAAACATGAAATAATAGCTCAAATTGTTTATATTTTCATACCGTTTGGAGAAAATCATCAGAAAGTACAGAAGCCAACTGAATCACTACAATAAAAGACTTTCTAATGCCAGCAATGAACAGAAGGAAACCTGGAAAATTGTTAACGAATTGAGAGGAAAAAACAATTCAATTCCCATAAAAAGTAAACTGAATTCTGGAGAACTGAATACATTTTACTGTTCTGTAGCCGACAAACTAGCTGATGAAATAATTTACGAAGCAAATCCTTTAGATTACATGAATCACATCGCCATATCTAATTCTTTTTGTTACTTACCGACTTATGCAAGTGAAATAAAATAAATTCTCAATGAAATGAAAAAAAAACTCTTCAGGATGGGATGATATCACATTAAAAATATTTCTCAAATTACCCGACAATGTTTTAGATATTCTGGCAGATGTTATAAATTCATCAGTTTTGAATGGCATTTTTTCATCTTGTCTGAAAATTGCTGAGGTCATTCCATTATTTAAAGGGGGTGATCCAAGCATACCATCAAATTTCAGGCCCTTTTCTTTATTACCAACTTTAGCAAAAGTTATTAAAAAACTGATGAAAAAAAGAATATTATACTTTCTTGAGGAAAATAATCTCATCCATTCCAAACAGTTTGGTTTTCGAGCTGCAAGAAGTACAAATGATGCAATGTTTTCTTTTCTCGAGGAACTTTATCTTCAACTGAATGATGGAGAAGTTGCAGCTGCAGTATTTTGCGATTTGACAAAAGCATTCAACTGGTTCAATCATATATTGCTGCAAAAGCTCGAAATTTATGGTTTTAGAGGAAACCTTCTACTATGGTTCAATTCTTACTTATCAGGTCGTGTGCAAAAGGTGACATACAATGGTGAAACATCTGCTGAACAGGAAATAAAATACGGGGTACCACCGGGGTTTGTTCTCGGTCCTCTTTTGTTTTTAATATATATAAACGATTTAGCCGATTTACCATTAATGGGAAATTTACTATCTTTGCAGACGATGCATCCATACTATGGCACAATAACAGCACGGTCACGTTACAAAATAATTTAGAAAATTATCTGGAAAAAGTCAAACATTGGTGCAGAGCAAACTTATTAACGTTCAATGTTTCTAAAACGAATATTTTAACATTCAAATGTATTATAGATTATGTCTCGCTCAATGAACAAATAATTGAGCCCGAGATTAAATTCTTCTTGCTATGCCATAAGGACAATATCATCCAACATGGATTCTCTATCAGCAAGAACAGCATTCTTTGCGCTTTGTGAGTCTCACTTGCGCTATGGAATTTGTTTCTGGGGTGCAAGTTCTCAAACTTTAACCAACTCAGTTTTTATGATCCAAAAAAAGGCGCTGAGATATATATGTCAAGCAAATATAAGTGATTCCTGTAGACCTCTTTTTTTATCACAACAAACTTTACCCCTTGCCTGTCTCTTTATTTTAGAATCAGTTTGTCTGATTCATAAGAACTACAAGGAGAACATTATGCCTCATCAACCGAACTTCGAATATATAACATCAGTCTTCTTATTCCCTCAACTTCTCAAATCAAATCCTCCATATTTTATAATGGAAAGAAACTGTTCAACCAGCTTCCTCTTCCCAACAGGAAAATAAATAATTATTACAAATTTCGTAAAGAGGTTAAAAAACTCCTTTGTCTAGGAGTCCATTACAATGCAGATGAATTCCTCATTGACAAATTCACAACTTACAATAAAAATTCCTAAGGGGATAGTTACATTGTGGATGCTCAAATATACTTTTTTACTGATTTGTTGAAAATATAAACAGAATGTTCATAAAATCAGATGTGGAATCATCTGCGACTGAAAGATGAACTTTAGTCACTATCTTCCATCGTCAAGATAACCTCTTGTGGGGTATTCATGTTGAAAAGGGAAACATTCTCAATTGAATATTGATAGAAATATTTTTCTGTGAATTGAAAAATCCACGATTAAAATGAAGTTATTTTTTGTGAATGTCTAACAGAAAACAACTTAGCTAGATATTCTGAAAAGGCCCTAACTCAAAAGAAAAAATCTGAAATTTGAAAATTTGCATTTTCATTCAGATAGTTATTTGATTTTCTATTCCAGTCTTAATTAAGAACTCATAAAGATGAATGAGGCAAGAAGAATGTTTTCCAAAGAGAGTACTCACCAGAAATCATTAGTAACATTGGCCTTGGAGAGACATCGCATTCACTAGGTCTTCAATACATTTTTGTCGACGAAAATCTATTTCACGCTTCCACGATCATCAGGAAAACCGGAAGAAATGGGAAACACATTTTCAAGAAGCAATCTCACTTTGCAAAGATGGAAAAAGTTAGAATCATTTCTTTTGGAGAGACACTTTGAAATTAGTGTTTTCTGACATTAAAACCTGTCATGGGGTATGATAGATTGATTTGTTGAAAATATAAACAGAATGTTCATAAAATCAGATGTGGAATCATCTGCGACTGAAAGATAAACTTTAGTCACTATCTTCCATCGTCAAGATAACCTCTTGTGGGGTATTCATGTTGAAAAGGGAAACATTCTCAATTGAATATTGATAGAAATATTTTTCTGTGAATTGAAAAATCCACGATTAAAATGAAGTTATTTTTTGTGAATGTCTAACAGAAAACAACTACTTCCCCGACTAAATGTTGATGAGAATGTTTCCCTTTTCAATACTTTTTTACCTTTTAAATACATACATATATATTTTTTAATGTTGTCTAAACTTTGTGACTGTATTTATAATTTTTATTTATTTAAACTTATACAGTGTGCTGTTTTTTAAAAATATCTATGTAGTAACTTTTATCTTAGGTTTAAGTAGCTTTGTCAACAAAATTAATGTTTTTATGACAATAAAGCATTTCTGATCCTGATAAAATATAACAAATGGCACATGGAACTACAGAAAGGGCTCAAAACTGTACCCTGATGAACCCCTAATTCAATTCCAAAATTGATTACATGAAATGGAGACTTACCTCATGCAACGTTCTTCCGGTCGCAGCCCCCGAATCTTTCTTATTCACAGCATTCGTATTGGCACCAACGGGAGCTGCTTGCACTCTCAGCTGATTCAGCAGTTTCAAGGACAGAGACCTGCCGGTACCTTCATACCCATTGATGGTAGACGCTAGAAATACCAAGTAAGGCCCCAACATTGCCTTGACGAAAGGGAGAGGTATAGCAGCCGCCTCGTCTATGACAAGTAGCTCTGCTTGTGATAGTCGGTGGCTGTCGGTTGGAAGAATGTACTGAAAAAAATTTACAGCAGTTTCTCGCATAAGGTTCTTATAGATTCCCTTACCTGTATTGTCTGTCGGTGGTCCCTGAAAACATTCACCCTGACAATGGCTTTGTTGAACTCGGGGTTAGTACTTTGCACCAAGCCATAGTCGATGTGCTCCTGGTACTCCAGCGCGTCGAATCCTTTGAACACAAACTCGAAGAACGTGTTTAGATTCTCAGGGCTGGGACTCGTCACGAAAATGTTCGAGTACCCGAAAGCCACGGCCGCTGAGACCGCCAGCCCCAGCGCTGCTGATTTCCCTCTACCCCTGGAAGCTGTGAGCGATACTGTGGATCGAAGCGTTTTTTCCGAAATACCTTCCACAAACTTTAGCAACGCTTTAGCCTGGTCCAAAGTCTTGCACAAATTCACTAAATTACCCACGGGTTGAGTGTCTCTCAGCTGTGCTCTCAAATCGTCCAGTTCGGTTGCGTTTTCGCTGATTTCCTGCACATTTTCCACAGGGGTCACGTGTAAGTTATGGGAAGAAACCGGTAAAACCGATAGTTGATCGTCCACCACTAAACAACGTTTACAAGACGCTAGAGATAACAGAAACCTCTCGTTGAACCTACAAACTACTTCCTGATGAGCCTCGGTCCTGAACCTCTGGTGCACATCCATACTCATCGTGTACAGTTGCTTGAGAGACGATACAGAACGAAGTAACAACACTACTAATCCGCCTCCTTCCACAGTTTCGATGGTTCGAGCGAGCAGATTTGGGGTCAGCGCTTCGAAATCTTGCAGCACGCACATTCCGTAAGTGTTTCCGAGAATCTTGTGCGTTTCGGAATAGTAGCAATAGCGTATTTTAGTCGAGGCTAGGAAGAGTTCGAATGGGTCGTCTTCGTTGATACTGAGCTTACCTGCTTGTATTTTGTGTTGGAGGTGTTTCATGCGCTTTTTCCGGTGACTGCTGAACCCCAGTTCTTTCTTGTAGCACCACAGGACCGATGGTCGGGCCTTTACTTCTGCTTTGGACAGCATGTGATGCAAAATAACCACCTATAATGAAATACACGAGGTTTTTGGTTTTCTTTAGATAGTAAATACTCACTTGATCTCTTCCTTTGTCGCCCACGATGACGAAAAGGGTTCTGTGGCCCAGTTTGACTCCATTTTCGATCAGAACCCGTATCCTATTATCAATTTTTTTCCGAACCATGTTATTGAAATAATTCAGACACTACCTACAAACAAACTTGTACACACTTCTTTAGTAACCTCACTTTTTTTATAGGTTAGGTTTTCGATGAGGGATGAACCCATAGACCTTATAATTATTATAATGTCTATGGATGAACCACAGAACTATATATATATATTATAGTTCTGTGGGATGAACTGAGAATTGGTTGTGACTATGATCCCGAGGGCCGTAATTTACTGCAATTGACGTAGATAAACTTCTTTATTTCTCAAAAATTTACTTATTTTCGTTATTTGAAGGATCGCATAGTAAATATATATCGAGATTAATGAAATTGTGATTGAAAAAATGCAATTTTTTGTTTTTGAAAGCAACAATTCAAATCACATATTATTAGTATATTTTCATTGTCCCTTCGAAACCACCATACAATTAACTTTCTTCGCAATTGAGGAATAAAAGTTATAAGCCCATTATATTTTTCAGTTCATGTATGATACATATTTTTCTTCAATTTTTACGTATGTAAAGTATATCGAATGGTTATTATTATCGGAAAAAATTACATAAATTTTGAGTGGTTATATTATTATATACCTAATAATAATAATAATCGTTTTTATTGATAGTAAGTGAGACATAATTCATACATGAAATGTGATTCTAGTACTATCAAAGGGCAGAGTTAGCGTTTACCCATGTGTTAGATGGGTAAGTACTTTCTTACACTCAATCTTTATTCTAATATGCTAATGGAGAATAGAAATGATAAAAGAAAGCTGAATTACAATATCTAGCAATATATCTATATAATAATAATGTGTAAGGCACAAAAAAGAACAATGTAAGTAATGTCAGAACACGTAGAATGGGGATAGACTGTGTAATCCTTTTCTTTTCGTCACAGGGCACAATTGCGGCGGCTTCTCTTTATAGTTCGGGAGCGGGCGTGGTTCTAATAGGCATGATGTTACTAGATTTGAATAAATGAGTTTTTGTTTCTATTTGGGCGCCACTTAGTTTAAGGCAGAACTAAGAACCGAAAGAAAATTCAACATGTTATAAATTAAACTATATGATGGGTTCAATGATTTACTACTATGATTTTTCATACAAAATAGATTAATTGGAATTATTTGAGTTGCAAAGTCAAAGTTCGTTTACAATTTACTTCTGGTACCCATATATAGCTATATTTGGTTTACACTTTTGTTTGTACTAAAATACAGTTTTAGCTGAACTATGTTGAGAATAATGATACGAAAAATTATAATACTGGACCGTCTGGATATCTTGCCGCGAAATAATTGACTGGTAGGACTGGTACTTTGGTGATATTAAATGGAGAGATCTAACCTTATGGGCTTTCGCCGCCCTTCCCTTTCTGTTGACTGGTTTGGCGTGCAACAACTGTTGCTTTTGTTTGTTCCCCTAATAAGTTTCCAACGTGTGTGGGATCCTATCCCGTAGGAAGTTTCTAGCAATCGAATATGAACTGGATACGTGACCTACGTAACTCTTCTCAATATGAAATTTGTGATAGGGTTGAGAAAAAAGGCCGGCAAATCTAAAATTAAAGTTTAGCTACATTATTATCAGTCCTTCAATGTATTTACAGAGTTCAACTCCCAAAATGGGGCTGCTCAAGATTAAGGCAAAACGAAAATTCCTACCTTCAACAATTGAATGGCATTTTCACACATTTATCAAACATTTACGGGCACACATAGCTTCGACGACGTTCAACAGAAAATGATCGAGTCGAGCGTATCTCTTCGCCAAATTTCTTTCGAAATCTTCGGTATCGGTTCAACCGAAAAACAATTTGTGATCTTTTTTCTCGGCGGCGCCTCCTTCTGAGGTTGTAAATAAAATATCGATTTCTCCTACCTACAAGGTGGGCAAACATTTTTAAATTGATTTCTGATGCCGACATGATTTTTGAAAGCTATTACAGTAACCCGTTTTGCGTTTTGTATAATTGTTCAAATTAAACCCTACGTACCTAAGCTAAGTTCTGACTGTTACAACTGTACATGGATAATTATTTTATTTAAAAGTGTAGATATACAGCGGGAATACTTATAAATGTATATTTTTTATATGTTCTGGTTCCCACGAAAAGAGATATCCTGTAATGTTCAGAGAACATCGTGGGAACCAAGGGAAAGAAGGTAGGAGTTGGTGTTCTTCTTAAATTTCTGGAGGTTGTATGCCTCGGGGAACACCTCCCTAGGCAATGAGTTCCAAAGCCTCGCAGTTCGTTGGATGAATGAGTCTTTGGAAAGTGATGTTCTGCAGGTCTCCAAAGTGACCACGAAGGGGTGTGAAGACTGAACTTGACGGGTTAATCTCGAAGAGACTGCCAAAGGAGGAACGATTGTTGATATTTCAGAAGAGCATCGCCCATGAAAATATCTATAAAATAGAGACAAATCGCCAACTTTTCTACGGTGTTCCAGACAAGTGAGCGAGTTTGTAAGCGAGGCATCACCGACGAGACGAATTGCCCTTTTTTGGACAGAATCCAATAGCTTCAGGATATGTTTAGGTGCCGCACTCCAAATATGGGAACAGTATTCCAGGACAGGTCGGATCTGTGCCTTATAGATCATAAGCAGCTGACTGGAGGTGAAATAGCTCTTGGCACGAAACAAAAAACCAAGTTTTTGGGATGCACTTTTGGCAATGAACCTCACGTGATTTTCCCAGAAGTTTTTTAATTTTTTTCTTGAAGAGTCCAATGGAAGTATTTTTTAGAGCATCTGGTACCTTATTGTATAGCCGTGTAGGAAAATGAAGACTGATAGAGAGGGTTTTATGCAAAGGTGGTGTCAATTTGGACTGATATTAATATTGTGGACGTCTGTTCGGAACGATACTTTTTCAAATAAGTATGGTGGCTTCTTCTCGAGGATGATTTTATGATACAGCACAGATGAATGCAGAAAGATGCGTTTTTGAACACTTAGCCAACCCAGCTCTCTCAAAGGGGTTGATATATCATTTCGTTTCCTTAAACCACAAATAAGACGGACACATGAATTTTGTACCAATTGTAGTCTGTTTATATCCGATTTGAGTAAGGCTGGGCCGAAGACAACATCTGCGTCATTTAAGTGAGACAAGACTAGGGCTTCGCATAAGTTTTTTTTCCTTTTTTTGTCTAGAAAGGATCTCTAAGAGTAGTAGTAGTAGTTTCAGATTGCAAAATGCTCTTCTGATGACAGTATTCAGATGTTTCGTGTACCTCAGAGTATAGTCCATAAATAAGCCTAGATTTTTAACGGTATCTATGAATGGAATGAGTTCTTTATTGACTCGGAGGTTGATATGTGGTAAACACCTAATTCGGACGTCTTTGTTTCTGCTAAACAGTATGGCATTTGATTTTGAAGGATTGATAGAAAGACATAGTTTGCTCGACATGTCGACTATAGCAGTCAGATCATCATTCATATGCTGAACCGAGAGGGCTAAGTTACTTTCGGTTGAGGGAAGATATAGTTGAACATCATCTGCATAAAAATGACTACTGGAATAATGTAAAGTTCTGTGTAAATCAATAGTGTACAAAATGAAGAGCAACGGGCCTAAAATTGATCCTTGTGGTACCCTATTTTTGATGTGTACGAAATCAGACTGTTGGTTATCGAGTTTGACTGTTTGAAAACGATTGTATAGATAATTTTTGAAAAACATAACAGAAGAATCACTGAAACCAATATAGTGTAGTATGGCTAGTAATAGGTCATGTTTAATTCTATCGCATGCTTTAGTATAGTCTAGAAATACAAGTAACACCAACTTTTTATCGTCTAAATATTTGAGAATATCGTCTGTCACCTTCAAAAGTGCTTGTGTTACAACTGTGATGAGTCCTGAATCCTGATTGGTGCGGAGGTAGGAGATTATAATCTTCTAAGTAGATTTTCATTTGTGCATGTATGATCTTCTCAAAGACTTTGGACAAAACACATACTAATAGGTCTAAGAAATTTGAGTTCAGTGGGATTACTGATTTTTGGTAAAGGGAGGACAACAGCATGTTTCCAAATAGATGGGTAGGGCATTTTTTTCTATACAGTAGTTAAAAATGTGACAGAGATGCTCTAAGACAGATGGACAAGCATGAAGTAGCATATTCACACTTATAGAGTCCGCACCAATAATAACGTTTATTTCTCAAAGAATATAAATGTGTACATTGAGATGAATAAATAGTCAAATAAACGTGTTTGGTCACGAAAGCATCTCTTGAATGTGACGGATACAGTTATGTAGTTATAGAAATGTAAAAAAGTAATGGATATGCAAGGACGTGCAGTCTCACATAAATGTGATATTTCCAATAAATATACCTATATTATATAAATTAAGCCAACTCAATGAATGATTAGAATCTCACATATTATTAATAACTCCAATAAGGTAGAATAAGGTACAAATTTAGTGCAAAAAAATAATTTTAATAAAATCGAATGTCACTGTTACAATATTTTGCCTTTCACATACCTATTTGTATATGAGTTATGTATTTATGTGTTTAAAAATAAGAAAACATTTTCACTCAATGAACACATTCATATCTATTATCTATTGCACCATGCCGAACTGAAAACCGAACCCTGCCTTAAAAAATTCAAACATCGCGTACAGGAATTATTAATTAAGCTAGAACCGTACAGTGTAGATGAATTTCTAGACTCCAGTTTATTGTGATTTCAATGTAAACCGAATTCTTCTTTTTCTTTGTTTTTATTTCTATAATCTCAACATATCTGTTTTTAGCGCGTTTTTGTAGTTGTTTCTTGTCAAATACTTATTTTGTATTTTGTAGTTTTTTAGGATTATCTCTGATGTTAGTTTCCTCTTTATACTAAACATCACCACTTTTGACGACGTTTCACCTAATGATGTATACGTACAGTTCTTTGAATAAAGCTATCATTCTCAAAAAATCAATAATCATATAGGTCACCTGATCATATGGGTTTGAAAGTTTTTAATGAGTTACCAGACTACGTAAAAACTAGTAAATCATTGATTGACTTTAAAACCAAATTGAAAACAATCCTAATTTTGAGAACTGTTTTTATAATATGAATGAACTCTTTTCGAGCTCTTTTTTTAATTATTTGTCTGTCTTTCTCACCATATTATATTATTGTCTATAAAACTGTGAACTGTAAATAGTGTAAATAATGTCTTCCTCTACTTCCCTATCAACTGTTGTATATACAGGGTGATTCAAAAGTACTTTGACAAACTTCAGGAGGTGATTCTAATATGAATTGTCCAAATAAATATATGGCTGGAAACGCTTCATTTCCAAGATACAGTGTTAAAGTTTTATTTTCGTTTTTTTCAAATAACTTTCGAAATACTGACCTCAATTAAACGAAAATTGGTATTGAGAGGTTTTTTGAGGTGTCCAATTCGAACCTGATGTTACTATTGCTCTTACTCGTAGGGGGCGCCACCTACACGTCTTTTTTTTTTAAAGATTCATAACATTTTTGAGCGTACTTCTAGCACATTTTTCAGTAAAAAAATATATTTCTCCATCATATTTACGTAAAAAAGCTACCCTTGTTCAAAAGGGAAACATTCTCAATTGAATATTGATAGAAAGATTTTTCTGTGAATTGAAAAATCCACGATTAAAAAGAAGTAATTTTTTTTTGTGAATGTCTAACAGAAAACAACTACTTCCCCGGCTAAAGCCACGCTGGACATTGAACTACATCTGATATATATTCTGAAAAGGCCCTAACTCAAAAGAAAAAATCTGAAATTGAAAATTTGCATTTTCATTCAGATAGTTATTTGATTTTCTATTCCAGTCTTAATTAAGAACTCATAAAGATGAATGAGGCAAAGAAAAATGTTTTCCAAAAGAGAGTACTCACCAGAAATAATTCGTAACATTGACGAAGGAGAGACATCGCATTCACTAGGTCTTCAATACATTTTTGTCGACGAAAATCTATTTCACGCTTCCACGATCATCAGGAATACCGGAAGAAATGGGAAACACATTTTCAAGAAGCAATCTTACTTTGCAAAGATGGAAAAAGTTAGAATCATTTCTTTTGGAGAGACACTTTGAAATTAGTGTTTTCTGACATTAAAACCTGTCATGGGGTATGATAGATTGATTTGTTGAAAATATAAACAGGATGTTCATAAAATCAGATGTGGAATCATCTGCGACTGAAAGATAAACTTTAGTCACTATCTTCCATCGTCAAGATAACCTCTTGTGGGGTATTCATGTTGAAAAGGGAAACATTCTCAATTGAATATTGATAGAAATATTTTTCTGTTAGGGCCTTTTCAGAATAATATCAGATGTAGTTCAATGTCCAGCGTGGCTTCAGCCGGAGAAGTAGTTGTTTTCTGTTAGACATTCACAAAAAAAAAACTTCTTTTTAATCGTGGATTTTTCAATTCACAGAAAAATCTTTCTATCAATATTCAATTGAGAATGTTTCCCTTTTCAACATGAATACCCCACAAGAGGTTATCTTGACGATGGAAGATAGTGACTAAAGTTTATCTTTCAGTCGCAGATGATTCCACATCTGATTTTATGAACATCCTGTTTATATTTTGAACAAATTAAAGTAATTGAAGAATGGCAAAGAGAATGGCAGCAGTCAAGTTCAAAACTGGCGCAAATAAAACCATCCGTAAAACCCTGGAGTCACCTTCCAAAGTGGAGAAAACATCAAACAAATCTCTGCCGTCTACGTATGGGCCACACAAAATTTTCACATGACTACCTATTGTCACGTTCTGCACAAACAATATGTGAAGTGTGTAATACAACAGTGTCTGTGAAACATATCCTGGAAATATTTCCCAAATTTTAAGAAGCAAGAAACTAATACCAAATATCGCAAAATCTACATGAAACTTTGGGAAGAAACTGTAACGTTATTAATCTCATGTCCATGTCATTCTTAACAGATATTAATATGTTCCACTCAATCTAAATGTGATGTATTGTTGCGCTAATAACTCTAGTGGTTGATGCGCTAATTCTTAAATAAAAAAATAAGTTCAAAGATAAAACACTGGTAAGATATGGATACGAAACACTGGTAAGACATTGAAAAGGGGTATGCTCCGTTTTTTTTTCAATCTATTAATTTATGGACGTATGTTCTTGGGAGACTAGAGATATGGAGGATATAGTTTTTTTTAATTTTTGAATCTCATTCATCCAAGCAATCACCACCGAACTTGTTTCTTATTTTTTAGTTTATTTAATTTTTTCCGTATTAATTTTTTTTTTTAAATAATTTTATTTTATTCCAATATTGTATAACACTCGACTTTATGGACACAAATAACGTTCTCACACTGTGCATGATTAAATATAACGATGGTTATTGTTTGTTGTCCATTGCCCAACCAAAACATCATGCACAAAGCGATGTAAATCTAAAGCAAATAGTTCCTTTTGATTTGGAATCGTTCCAAATTGTCATGAGATATTTTGCCAAAATTTTTAGATTTATGGATTCTCGTAGGATACACATGCATTGTCGCTGTGTGATTAGCATCACAAAGACGTGCCTATGCGTATTTTGAGTTACGATCTGTTGATATTTTTCTAACAAAGAGATTCCGAAAAAATCGCCAGTGTTTCATCTGAACGGTAAGTGGATTGTGTAGAGTCGCAGCCTTTAAAATTTTTGACATGGAAAAAAAAAGATAATTCAATTGATAATTTATGTTTTGTTTTATATACAGTGTGGCCTGCAAGATCACCAGATTTATTTCCATGATTTTTTTGGTACTAATAATTTTGTATCACAGCAGCACTGTTACAAACTAAAAATGCTTATATTTTTCAATATTTTTTGAAGAAAAAAGGAATCGTAATTTTTCTAGCTCAGCTGAAGTTTTAAATCAAATCTTTCAATAAATATGTATGTGTAACAATTCAAGTGGAAAAGTTATACACTACATACATATGCCGAAAGGACCCGAAGTGGGCATACTTTTTTTTTATTTTTGACAAAAATAACTCCAGGAATTTTGCGTCAAATTCTCAAAGTGGTGAATATTTAATTAATTAAAGTTATAAAAATAGATATTACGAATAGCGCTCACCAAATCTTTCAACACACACACAGAAAAATGACACATGGTGGTATTGAAATTATTATTAGGTCCCAAACAATATTTATGTCTATAAAAATTTCATAAATGTCCCTCAAAACTCTTTTGTAACCCAAATTTTTCATTTTTTTCCAACTTCCGTTCCACCATGTTATCGTCATTGGATTTTGTTTAAATGTTCCGAAAATCTTGATCCTGTGATTTGTCTATTTCTAACATAATTCCAATGTTCATTTTTACGCACTATCAGTGGTCTTGATGTCGGACCAATATAACAATGAACTAAACATGTATCTCTTGGGAACAAAGCTATGTTTGAGCTTAGTAATGGGTAAAATTCAACCATACCTTTGGTAATTTTCTACTTTGCTTTTGGAATTGTCGAATTTTGAATGGGATTGTTGGTCCTATAAACAGCCTGAATTATAGCTTCAAGTTGAGACGGGCTCAAGGTTGATAATTTTGCTAAAAATCAGTAAATTCACATCTCTGCTTGGTATTATTTTGCTAGAATTTTAGTTGGCCAAACATTAGTGGACCGTGAAAAAATATTTCCCCTATCTCTGATGTGATAACGAAGATACAAACTGAATATATATTCATATATTTGTTTTCCATGTTGCTTAGCTATCTCTACATCCGATCTTCACCAAATCCCTTGACGCCAGCAATGAAACACCAGCATTAGCATAATACCGTGGAAATTCTTGTACAAAAAAGGAAAACTACCCCAATTGGTTTCACTAATATCGATCTCGCTTTGCAATCATTCCCATGGAGATATAATTCAGACTGTCACGATTGAAAATACCTCTTGTCTAGTTGTAGTGGTCTGGTAGGATTCGTGAAAGAAAATTGTGAGAAATTTGGAAACACCTAGACGATGCAATGCAGTTGATTTTGGAAGGGCTTTTCGACAGTAAAGATGGAAATAGAAAATGAAAACAATGTCAAAGGTGAGTCGATTATTTCTTGATGTTTCATGTGGATATTATATCCGAAAAAAGTCACTGAAAATAGATTTATAATGGCTTGGAAGAGACTTGAATCGATCGATAAGGCCAGCGTAATTTTTCGCTTCTTGGTTATCGGGAATTGAAGTTGTAGACTTAGGTAATGCATTATTACTAAAAACTGCATTGGAAGAACTGAAATTATTTTACTTTTACTGACATTGACATATTGTAATTAACCTTAAATTGCGTACTGGTGACACTGAATGAATTTTATGTGTGGAGAAACTACGTTAGCTCGGCGATGGATAAATTGTGATTGGGATGTGTTTATTTCGCTTTTCCAATTCATCAGCAATGGTTCAAAGTTTGAGGCAATTCTGGAAAGAAAATTACACGCCGCTCTCAACTCTGGCGCGATTTAATTGGAGGAGATATATGAATTTTTTTATTGGCCAAGTGTCCCAAGCAGGTAACATTGAAGAGTAGCAACTCGATTGTAGTTTATAGATGTTGAATGCCTCCGATTGCAATGGAATTCAGGGTATTTGCGTATTTTTGCCTGCAAATTGTTGGCAAAATCGAGCCATTTTCTCGAGTTTGGAAACAGAAAATAATCCGAGGTGGGTAAATCTGACGAATAGATAATGGATGTGTGAACTGATGAAACAAAACTTTATTTTTTAGTCTACTCGACAAGTTGAAAATGGTCTAAAATAGAGATACTGCTCTTAAAATTAAGTGTGATAGCTCATTGGATCCGGAATAACGCCTAGAAAAATGTGCCAAAAGCGTGTATTAGCACATAAAAAATTGCAAAAGTTATAAACAATTGAAGATGAAAAAAAAATGGCATTTCGTTTTTTGCCGATATTTCATAAACTATTAATATTTAAGAA
Organism: Gonioctena quinquepunctata; assembly: GCA_018342105.1. Taxonomy (NCBI): domain Eukaryota; kingdom Metazoa; phylum Arthropoda; class Insecta; order Coleoptera; family Chrysomelidae; genus Gonioctena; species Gonioctena quinquepunctata. Next base: position 138,401 of record JAFIRS010000301.1, read on the forward strand.
ATTTCAAAAAAATATTCTGAAAGAGGAGGAAATTTTCAATAAAAAACTCCCAGCTCCCGGAACTCTATCTCCATTATTTATAATTAATTCAACGCTGAATATGGGTCTCCGAGCGACATTTTTAGGTTGCGCGCGCGGCGTCAAAAGCGAGTATGACACATTAATTAATGTATTTAAGGTATTAAATTTTTTTTTTAAATTGAAAAAATTATGGTGTATTCGGAAGACTATAAATAATTCATTCCCGTTGGAAAGTTCACTGAAAGTTTATTTTTCAACAAGTTAAACGATTGTTAACTAAGAAAATTTTCTCGAACTTCTGTCTTAATTGTAAATGGAAAAAAATGTTTAAATAATTGTCGTAAAAATGTTTCGCTTCGTAGAGCCTTTCTTATATACATACTCAACAAGATCACGCCATAAAAGTTGAAAAAATATCCATACTTTGTTTATAATAATTTTTGTACTTGAACAAAAACTAAAAAATCCAAGTAATGTTGTTGAAAAAAAAATATTTTTCTAATTTTTTTTAGATATAAATTGATTTGCAAAAAAAAATTTTTTCCGCCATTTGTTGATTAATTTTTTATAAACAAATTGATAATTTCAATACTTTTGAAGAAATTTTTTTCCACAATTTCATTATAATACAAATATTATGAGTTTTGAAAAAAAAAATTTCCTCAATAATTTTTAATTGTTTATAATCATTTTTTTTATATTTCTATTGTTTAAATAATTAGTTAAAAATGTTTATCTCTAAAAATCATAATTGACAGTCCTCTATGGAGTAACAAAAAACAGTTTTTTTATCAACAATTCCATTGTTTATTAACTTACCAATTTGTTATAAACAAATTTTTAACTTTGTTAGATTTTTTTTCTGAAACATCTAAAATTTACAAGAACAACTATATACAACAAAGTATAAAAAAAAAAATTCCCAATTTTTCCCAATTAATAAAAAAAATTTTTTTCTTTTTTGGAAAAAAAATCTAACAAATTAAAATTTGTTTATAAAAATTAATTAAAAAAATGGAATTTTAAAAAAAAACAATTATGATTTTTAGAAAAAAAATAATTCCTTGACTAATTATTTGAACAATAGAAATATAAAAAAAACGATTATAAACAATTAAAAATTGTTATTAAGAAAAAATTTGTTTTTCAAAAATCATGATATTTGTAATTTTATAATTTGGAAAAATTTTTTAAAAAATTAAATAAAATTTTTATATCTTGTATTAATGAAAAAACTATAATATGATGATTAAGAGAAATAATTTTTTTTTAACAACATTACTTGGATTTTTTTGTTTTTGTTCAAGTTCAAAAATTATTATAAACAAAGTAAGAATATTTTTTTAACTTTTATGGCCTGATCTTGTTGAGTATGTATATAAGAAAGGCTCTACGAAGCGAAAAATGTTTACGACAATTATTAAAAAAAAAAATTTCATTTACAATTAAGACAGAAATTAGAGAAAATTTTGTTAGTTAACAATCGTTTAACTTGTTGAAAAATCAACGTTCAGTAAAATTTCCAACGGGAATAAATTATTCATAATGTTCCGAATACACCATGATTTTTTCAAATTTAAAAAAACATATTTGATACCTTAAATAAATTAATTAATGTGTCGTACTCGCTTTTGACGCCGCGCGCGCAACCTAAAAATGTCGCTCGGAGAACCATTTTTAGCGTTAAATTAAAATTATAAATAATGGAGATAGAGTTCCGGGAGCTGGGAGTTTTTTATTGGAAATTTCCTCTTCTTTCAGAATCTTTTTTTGAAATTTCTCAAATATCAATAGTTCAAGAAATATTGGTAAAAAACGAAATGCCATTTTTTTTTCATCTTCAATTGTTTATAACTTTTGCAATTTTTTATATGCTAATACACGCTTCTGGCACATTTTTCTAGGCGTTATTCTGGATCCAATGAGCTATCACACATAATTTTAAGAGCAGTATCTCTATTTTAGACCATTTTCAACTTGTCGAGTAGACTATTTTGACAAATGCCGCCGTTTGTTCAAGCTTTCATTTAACTTCACATATGTATGTATGTATACAGGGTGAGTCAACAGGATTCATGCTCCTTAATGTATCACAATTTCGATTTCCTATATTTTTTTGTCAAAGGGACCATTTAAGACCACCTTCCAAAATAATGTTCATTCATACAGGGTGCATCATTGATGCGTGGCTAACCAAAGTTGTTCTTTTTCAAATGAAACGCCCGGTATATTTTCATATATTCCGATCGGTTGTTCCATTGGCTGCTCAACGATTTTTTCAATTTTGAATTCCGTTGCGGCGTTGCCGAGTTATTTGAAAGAAATATATTTTGTAGACTTCTTTTCGAAAAATTACCTTTTTCACATTTCGAAATATTTAGTAAAGATAATTGTGGAATCGTTGGTCAATAGATAGATAGATAGATAGATAGATATATAGAGTTTATTAGTTCCATAAAAATCCACATAAAAGGATGTAGAACATGTCACAACAAATATTTTTTTATACATATTTCATTTGTAACAGTAGCACTTAGGTACGTATAATTGGAGATAAAATTTACAAATTAAAATTTAAAACTAAAGGACTATATATACACAATTCCACAATGCAGACTAGACTCAGTAGATAATTAAGATGATTAAAATATCGTACATAATAATAACAATAATAAATGATGGAGACATATAAAAATTCACGATTGACACATTTGATGAGATAGATTCAATTGATAGGTATATTTTCATTGAAAAATTCGTTGAGGTTATAAAAGGCTTTAGAGACAAGTATTGTTTTCAACCTTTTTTTTATTTGACTGTCATCTAGGTTCCTTAATGTTATAGGAATTTTATTCCATATTTTTATGATTGAGAAGTTAACATTTTTCTGAACTTAACTGTATTTTGTTTTGTCTTCACGAAGGTCATTTTTATTCTTGTTGAATAGTTATGACTTATTATATGCTCCTCAAAAAGTTCTGGGTTTCTTTTTACAAATATGACAGCTTCTAATATATACAAACTAATTACTGTTAAAAAACCTCTTTGGATAAACATATCTTTACAACTTGCTCTTGGTCCCATTCCGAATACATTTCATAGACACTTTTTTTGAATACCTAATATACGACTTACATGTGTTGAATTCCCCCAAAAAATTATTCCATATGCCATTCTAGAGTGAACAAATGAGTGATAAGCAATTAATGCAGTATGACATCTACATTATTTGAGAGGACCTTCAGTGCATAACTATATTTTGCCATATTTTTTGCTGTATTGTTTATGTGCTCATACCAGTCCAATTTGTGATCCAAGCTCACCCCAAGAAAAGATACACTGGATTCTGATGATATTGCTTGATTGTTAAACTGAACTAAGAGATTATGACTTGTTCTATTGAAACTAATCAGTTTAGTTTTGTTTATGTTTAGCATTAGATTGTTTTTTATGATGATGTTCATTGAGAATACCAATAATTTGGAATAAATTGTACAGGATGTTCGATACAATGACACAAACTTAGCCATTTTCAAACATCGGTATATTGATTTTTTCAAATGGAACACCCTGTATATTTTCATTTAAATCAACTCCTTTTTATTTAATGACTTTTTATCCCTGACGTCATGTACCTTTAACAACCTGTTTCCGAGATATTCTGGTTTAAAGGAATTGTTCAATATAAATCAACAATTCTTGTTTTTTTTTTTTTTCCATCTTCAAAAGCATTCTTGGCCATTCATGAACAACTAGCTTAGCAAAAGAAATTTTCAAATGTAACTATTTTTTCTAGTTTATGACTACCTCTGAAAAAATTACTATCGGAATTTGTAAATAGAGGTAACTGTCAAACTACAATCCAGTTGTGTTAAAAATTATTGTGGCATTATGAATTATCGTTTAGAGGACATGGTTAAAATGGTGTATGCTTTGGGGGAAAGTGATGGCAATTGCTTATCTATCTATCTATCTATCTAGATTATACGAACAAAAGTTTCCTGAGAGAAGACAACCAGACCAGCGAGCATTACGAGACCTCAAAACAAGTTTTGAGGAAACCGGAAAAATATTTCACAAAAAGTTTTAACGTGCTTGTCCTGATGAAAATACTCTTGATATTGCATTGCATATTACCGAGAATCCCCATGTGAGTACACGTATTTTGAGTAGTGATTTGGGAATATCTCAAAGTAGTGTTTCTCGGATGGTGAGAAAATGCAATTACTATCCATATCATATGCAGTTAATGCAGAAGCTGACTGGAAGAGATTTTCCAAAGCGAATGCGGTTTTGCCAATGGGGTGTAGATAAAATCAACCAAGAACCTGATTTTTTTGAGTACGTTCTATTTTCGGAAAAAGCCACGTTTCCCAAAAATTGCCATGTGAATCGGCAGAATATGCACTATTATGCAACTGAAAAATTCTCATTTTGTTAGATATGTCAATCACCAACAACGTTGGTCACTGAATATTTGGGGAGGTATCATTGGACGGCGTGTAATTGGGCCCTTTTTTTTCAACGGTCATCTCAATGGAAGAAAATATCTAAGATTTCTGCGGAGTCAGTTATCAAATTTATTAGATGATATTCCATTGGCAATAAGGCAGAGAATGTGGCTACAACAAGATGGCGCGCCTGCACATTACCACACTGATGTGCGGGAATACATTGATAATGAATTCCGTGAAAAATGGATAGGAAGAAGAGGGGCCAGTTCAGTGGCCTCCATGGGTTGTCTATCAAACTCCGCCTACAACTCCTGAAAATATAAAAGCAAGAATTTGTACTGCTTTCAGGGAAATTCCAGAGGACATGCTGGCACATGTGGATACTAATTTCCGAAACAGATTGAGAGTGTGTATTGGTGAAAATAGCAGGCACATTGAACATTTGCTGCATTAATTATTGTTATTTCCTGTTAGATTCGAATAAATATGATTTTTATGTTTAATTCCAAATATGATACCAAAGGCGAACATTGTCAATATTTTCTGTGGAAAAATATCCATCTTTTGGATGTAGAATATCTCGGAAACGAGTTGTTTTAGGTACATGACATGATGGATGAAGAGTGTAGAGTTATTAAAAAGGAGTTGATTTAAATGAAAAAGTTTGTGTTGTTGTAGCGAACATCCTGTACAATTTATTCCAAATTATTGTTATTATTATTATTATCATAAGGGACCATCATATCGACCAACCATTCCCCAATTATCTTTACTAAATATTTCAAAATGTGAAATAGGTAATTTTTCGAAAAGAAGTCTACAAAATAGATTTCTTTTGAATAACTCGGCAACGCCGAAACGGAATTCAAAATTGAAAAAATCGTTGAGCAGCCAATGAAACATCCGATCGGAATATATGAAAATATACCGGGTGTTTCATTTGAGAAAGAACAACTTTGGTTAGCCACGCATCAATTATGCACCCTGTATGAATGAAAATTATTTTGGAAGGTGGTCTTAGATGGTCCCTTTGACAAAAAAATATAAAAAATCGAAATAGTGATACATTAAGGAGCAATGAACCACGGGAATCCTGTTGACTCACCCTGTATATGTATTTATGTAGGTATGTTTAGTTCAAATCTTGCAACTGAATTTTGACCCACTTCTAGTTGTCCGATTAACGTGAAATTTGGCAGGTGGTCATAGTTCCGGTGACAATGCATTATGGAATTTTTGCTAGAGAAAAAACAAAATGGCGGCTCCAAGATGGCGACGAGTTTTGTGATTATAGCCCGATTCCATTCAAAATTGGTGTGTGGGAGGTTTTGGGGTCGGACATTATGATGTTTTTGTCAAAATTCATTATTACACTCTAATATATCCTTCTGATATATTTTGGTTTGCCCAAAAATGTAGTTTTCACCAAAAATGGTCATTTTCAATATGGCCGATTTTAACCTCAAAATCAAGTAATTAGAGAGGTCAATTGGTGCAGTCTGCAGGACGGAATCTAATAGAATTATCATTGCAAGCAATCTTTCGATTCAAATACAAGCAACCCTCTTTCCGCAAATTTACGGTAACACTAGATTCGCAACGGAAAGGACAGATGAGGCGGCGAGATATAGAATTAGGGAATCGGCCACCAGGGAGTGGTTTCCAAACAACAAAGATGTCGCTTTCACTCCGCAGCCGCCAAGATGGCCGACGGAATGCCAGGTCAGGATTAGTTTGTGATGCGAAAAAATATTTATATTTATTTATTATAATTGCAACAAATATCAGAATGTTCACCATTTGAATTATCTGTAAATTATCTTAAACTTCCCATTTGGATATCTTCTATAATGCATTATATCATTATATCAATAGTGGCGAGGTTGCTGCTGCAGTATTTTGCGATTTTTCGAAGGCTTTCGAATGTGTGGATCACGAAATACTGTTGCGGAAGCTTCCTTACTATGGCTTCAGAGGAGTGATACTGAGCTGGTTCAGCTCATATTTGTCAGGTCGTAGTCAGATGGTGAAAACAAACCATCGCTCAGAAATTGGGAAAATACATAATGGTGTGCCTCAAGGTTCAATACTAGGGCCAACATTGTTCCTCATCTACGTCAACGATTTGACAAGTATAAATATCGCAGGAAAATCCACACTATTTGCAGACGATACTACCATTTTTTGGCAGTCGTACAATGCAAATGATTTAACTAAAATCATATCCAATGATATGAAGAAAGTAAAGAGTTGGTGTGATTCAAATCGTCTTTCTCTGAATATTTCTAAAACTAATATAGTAACTTTCAGATGTGAACTTGACAATATACCCATTGGGAATGACATCATTGAGAACAAAAGTAGCTTAAAATTTTTAGGAGTACATATCGATAGAAAACTAAAATTTGAAGACCATGTTTATGCCTTGTGTAACAAAGTGTCTTCTGGTTGTTATGCAGTCAGAGTAGTCGCAAATGAACTTGGTTTAACAGCAGCTGAGACTGTTTATTTTTCTCTGGTGGAATCTCAACTGAGATATGGAATTTCATTTTGGGGCGTATGTAGTGGTTATCTACTGCAAAATATTTTAATTTTGCAAAAACGAGCCGTAAGATATATGTGCAAATCAAAACGTAGAGACTCTTGTAGATTATTCTTTACCACTCATGGAATTCTAACAGTGATTTCTATCTTTATAATGGAAACAGTGTGTTTAATTAAAAAATATTTGAACAAATTTCAATCCTCACCGACCCATTATGTGACAAGGCAATCCAAAAACATTAAGTTGCCAATACCAATGACATCAGTCATAAAGGATTCCATTGTTGTAAAATGTTCAACCATTTGCCAAAGAATGTAATAGAAATAAAATCTTTACAATGCTTCATGAAGGCTGTGAAATGTTTTTTCAGTGATAGACCATACTATAATATACAAGAATTTCATAATGATAATTAAAAAAAAAAATCAATAATGTGATTTTAAATTTTATTTGGGGTATATTTCAATGTGACTTATATATTTTATTTATTTTTATTTTTATATTATATGAATTTACTTTATGGGTTGAGACAAACTTGTTTATTTTCAACAGTATTTTGTACGACTTATATGTTTTTATATATATAAAAACTGACTATATGTATAGTTAAAATTGATTATTTTAAACGCATTTTGTTTTTACATATAAACTGCGTTATAGATTAAGTGAAACTTTGTCCACAAGATTACTCTTATGTCAGTAAAGTATATTCTCTCTCTCTCTCTCTCTCTCTCTTACACTAAGGTTTTTTGCTTTTATTTCCAAATCTGGTATAGTCTTCCTGAATACTCGAAGGCGTTTTATTGGAAAACACAGCTAACATGAACGTGAAGTTTTTTTAATGTAATACATCGTTCTCGAAAATATTTTTTTTTTTTGCTAAACAGGTTCTGGATGACAGGGTAACCCATATAAACGACGTACCACCGACCCCTGAGCCGTATTATGTTCCTACTGGTATCGAATGCCAGCCCAAAGCCTCCGGTGAAGAATGTGGCATCGTTGTCTTTCAGTATTCACCTATAAGTGCTGTCAATTATGTAAGATATATATGTCGTTTGTGTCGTCTCAAACACCTTGGTGCTGTCAACTTTTCAATTTAGTTTCGAATTTGCAGACTATGCCGCTTCTTGGATGGCGGCTGTTTCACCAGTTTCACGGTAGATAGCGCCATACGATAATTTGACATTTTGAGTTCGATATGCAGGGTATAAATACAAGCACCAAGGTGTTGAGATTTATTGCCACCAACATATTTTCTTCTCAACTGCTGTTTTTTTTTCAGTTTAGTAGATCTAGTATAGGTGGCAGTAAGTACTTATTGTCAGCTAACGTCTGCCCAGAAGAAGATACCCTAAAATTCGAATCTAGGTTCGAATCTGGCAACCTAGCCAGAGCAATTATGATCACGCCAAATTTTTACGAATTACACCTAAGGTCCGATCTCTATACCAATAGGCACATGCAATGGTTTTATTTCAAGGTCAGCAAAGTGAAGAAGGGATTTTTGTACAGGCTAGTACTCACTCTGTATTTTTTTAATGAGTAGTTCTGACGTCATGGAGGGGTCGTGTGATATCTCTTTAGAAAGGTCTTGCAATGCCGCCTTTGACTGTGAAAGCCCAATTTTTCCTCAATATACATGGTAGTTGAAAGTAATTGAAGCATAGTGTAACCATTACTGAATCTTATCATATTTTTTGAAATTTTATTGTACAGTGTGACCCATTTAAAATGGAACCACCCCTGTAAAATATGTATTTTTCAGTCATTCTCAAAAAAACTTTATTTTGAAAATTAAGCATCAAAAACTGTATCTTGACACAAATTTTCATAACTTCAGTTTCATTTCCAAGGCACTCTATGGTTTTTTTTCTTTGTCAAAAACGGCAAAAGTTTATTAGGCAGCTTTTTTTTTCAAATTTAACTACACCACTGGATTTGTAGTCGTTATAAATGAAAACCATCAAAATTTCATGGAAAAATATTGGTTAACAACGTAGTTACAACAACTTTAATTTTAGAAACAAAGTATTTGATTATAATTTTTATTTAGATTATAGACATATTTAAAATCTGGCAACACTGCCGATACAAAGTAGAACACCAGTGAATTTGTACAGCGAAAATCCGAAGTCAATAGCTCATTCCGTTCTACAGTTATAACTCCTGAAAGTATGGTAATGTGAGCGATTTGTGGTGTACTAAATCACAGCCTACTATTGATTTAGTACAATACCTATGCCTAATGTATTAGTTCAGCTTTCCTCAAATTATTGATACCTTCTCTAAAAGCTTGTTTAAAAGGAACATTTTTTGTCCTGCTTTCTGTTTTATCATTCAATAAATAATTTTGATACTTTAAAACTTGATTCGGTTCATTTCGTTTTTATCGGCTATGGAAGACTGCATAACTTGAAAATGAATTTTTAATTTTCTGTTATTTTCGAATACACTTATAACCTAAACTTAAATAAATTATTTGAAGGAAATATAATTTACAAATCCAGTGGCGTAGTCAGATTTTTATTACAAAATCGCTTCACCCCAAATCGCTCACATTACCATACTTTCAGGAGTTATAACTGTAGAACGGAATGAGCTATTGACTTCAGATTTTCGCTGTACAAATTCACTGGTGTTCTACTTTGTATCAGCAGTGTTGCCAGATTTTAAATATGTCTATAATCTAAATAGAAATTATAATCAAATACTTTGTTTCCAAAATTAAAGTTGTTGTAACTTCGTTGTTAACCAGTATTTTTCTATGAAATTTTCATGGTTTTCATTTATAACGACTACGAATCCAGTGGTGTAGGTCAAATTTCAAAACAAAAATTGCCTAATAAACTTTTGCCGTTTTTGACGAAGAAAAAAAACCATAGAGTGCCTTGGAAATGAAACTAAAGTTATGAAAATTTGTGTCAAGATACAGTTTCTGACGCTTAATATTAAAAAATTTTTTTTTTGAGAATGATTGAAAAATGCGTATTTTACAGGGGTGGTTCCATTTTAAATGGGTCACACTGTATTACATTAGATAACAATTAAGTTTGTGTTTTTAACAATGAAGCATTGATTATTGGTTTTTCTACCTTCCGTATTTCGAATAGTTTAAATTATATATCACACCTTCCCACTATTTCGGAAAATCACAATGACTGCAGCTATTAATCTTCACAATTTTAGCATTTTTTTATATAAAATCCTCTGCAGATTCTCAATAACCAACTGTTCCAAGGAAAACAGCCTTTTCAATGAGGGAATGCGGCCTCTGATGTATTCCAAAAAAGACTCGCAATTGCATTCTATTGGGTGGAGGCGATGCGGACAAAACATAACCTATTTCTGCAACGAGAACGTGTAAGTTATTGACAAAAACTCGATAGGACTCAGATCTGAATAACCTGTCGGCCAAACATTTTCAGAACTCCTGAAGATCCAGACCAACAAATGACGTACACTCTAACGTTCACTGTCAAATTCCCGCACGATGACGACGAAGTTTATCTGGCCCATTGCTACCCCTACACGTATTCCGATCTTCAGGACTACCTCTCGGAACTGTCCTCGCATCCTGTCAAGTCTACATTCAGCACAGTGAGGCTGTTGTGCAAAAGCCTGGCCGGAAATAACGTTTTCTACGTGACAATCACTTCCCCAGTAGTTCAAGGAGAAACTAAGGTTATTGAAAATGGTCAATGGGGCTTGTATCGGGACTTCCTGATGGTCATTTGATTTTTATCACACATTATATCCAGTTTTTTATTAATTTTGGATATGCGTTGAGAATGGTCAATGGGGCTCGAATCGGAACTAACCAAGGGTACATTGTACCCATATTTTCAAGCCTATTCTAATTAACCGATTAAAATGGTCAATGGGACTTGAAAAGGACCACTCAATTGACATTACACATTGTACCTACATTTCCAAACCTATTCCAAATAACCGCTAAAAATGGTCAATAGGGCTTGAATCAGGACTTCCTGAAGGTCATTCGATTACCATTCCCCTTTTCCTGAAATTTTTTCAACACGTTTTGAATATGCGTCAACTTTTCCAGAGAAAACGTGCGATTGTGATATCCGCACACATCCATCCTGACTGAAGTGAGGTCATTAAAAATGGTCAATGGGGCTTGGAATCGGGAATTCCTGATAGTTCTTGAATTCATATTACACATTATACCCGCGTTTTTTGATCACTTCAAAATATGCTACTGAAGATGATCAATGGGGCTCGATTCGGGGCTTTTCAAGGCCACTCAATTAACATTGTACCTACATATTTAAAGCTATTCCATATATCCCTTTGAAATGGTCAATGAGGCTTGAATCAGGACTTCCCGAAGGCTACGCAATTAACAATGCTCGTTTCCTGAAATTTTTTGGACGCTTCAAATATGTGTCAGTTTTTTTAGAGAAAACGTGCCATTGTGATATCTGCCAAGTCCATTCTGGCTAAAGTAAGGTCATTACAAATGGCCAATGGGGCTTGTATCAGGACTTCCTAAGAGTCGTTTGATTTATATCACACATTATAACCCTTTTTTCAATCAATTTTGAATATGCGTTGTGGGACACTCAATTACCATAACACAGTGTACCTACATTTTTAAACCTATTCCAAATAACCGCTAAGAATGGTCAATGGGGCTTGAATCAGGACTTCCCGAAGGCCACGCAATTAATATTGCACGTTTCCTGCAATTTTTTGGACAAGTTTCAAGTATGCGTACATTTTTCAGAGAAAACGTGCGATTGTGATATCGGACCACGTCCATCCTGGCTGAAGTGAGGTCATTAAAAATGGTCAATGGGGCTTGTATCGGGACTTCCAGAGGGTCACTGAATTCATATTATACATTATACCCGTTTTTATCAATTTCAAATATGAGTTGAAAATGGTCAATGGGATTCGAATCGGGACTACCCAATGACCACTCAGCAACATTACCCATTGTACCCACATTTTTCAACCTATTTCGAGTAATCGCTGAAAATAGTCAATGGAGCTTGAATCAGGACTTCCCGAAGGCCACTCATTTAAAATTCTACGTATCCTAAAATTTTATGAACGTGTTTCAAATGTGCGTCAATTTTTCAGAAAAAACGAGCGATTGTGATATCGGCCCGGGTCCATCCTGGCGAGACGCCCTCCTCCTGGACGATGAAGGGTATCCTCGACTTCTTGACCAGCGACTGCGGGCCTGCCAAAGAACTGCGCGACAATTTCATTTTCAAAATAGTGCCAATGCTGAATCCGGACGGTGTCATAGTCGGCAACAATCGTTGCTCTTTATCGGCCAAAGATTTGAACAGACAATACAGGACGGTGATCAGGGATGCCTATCCATCGATTTGGTATACCAAGCTAATGGTTAGAAGGTTTGGCATAGTTGTTTTATGTCAAGATTGGTTTCAGAATAGTTTTTTTAGTTTTTTGCTTCAATTAGTATGAACTCAACAAGTCGTTCACAAACTTTCCGTAGATACCCACAAAACATGAGAAATTTGGATTTAGTTTGAAAACATTTGAAAGATACACCAACCAATGCAAATAAAATAGAAGAACCTTCCAAACGATATGCAACATGACCTCCTTGTTAAAAAATTCGTTCATTCTATAAACTCCAACGATGGGACAGGACCGTATTAAAAACTTTGATTCTCATGAGTTAAGGTTATAGCATCTCAATCGGGTGTTATTACAATTTAATATGTAGTGCATGCTATTAGTTGGATCATCAGTTCTTAGAAACAAAAAATGCTGGCAATTCTAGAATCCATGATTTTCATGAAATATGCAAGATTGTCCAGCTAGTCTACTCGACAAGTTGAAAACGGTCTAAAATAGAGATACTGCTCTTAAAATTATGTGTGATAGCTCATTGGATCCGGAATAACGCCTAGAAAAATGTGCCAAAAGCGCGTATTAGCACATAAAAAATTGCAAAAGTTATAAACAATTAAAGATAAAAAAAATAGCATTACGTTTTTTGCCAATATTTCATAAACTATTTATATTTAAAAAAATTCAAAAAAATATCTGAAAGAGGAGGAAATTTCCAATAAAAAACTTCCAGCTCATGGAACTCTATCTCCATTATTTATAATTTTAATTTAGCGCTGAAAATGGGTCTCCGAGCGACATTTTTAGGCTGCGCGCGCGGCAAGTAAGACACATTAATTAATTTATTTAAGGTATTAAATATATTTTTTTAAATTTGAAAAAATTATGGCGAATTCGGAACACTATGAATAATTTATTCCCGTTAGGAATTTTACTTAAAGTTAATTTTTCAACAAGTTAAACGATTGTTAACTAACAGAATTTTCTCGAACTTCTGTCTTAATTGTAAATGAAAAAAAATGTTTATATAATTGTCGTAGAAATGTTTTGCTTCGTGCCTTTTTAAACATACTTAAAAGATACGCCATAAAAGTTGAAAAAATATTCATACTTTGTTTATAATAATTTTTGTACTTGAACAAAAACAAAAAAAAAAAAGTGTTGTTAAAAAAATTTGTTTTTTCATAAACCATCATATTATCGTTCTTTTATTAATACAAGATATAAATTGATTTGCAAAAAAAAAATTCCCGCCATTTGTTGATAAAAATTTTATAAACAGATTGATTATTTCAATATTTTTTAAACAATTTTTTTCACAACTTCATTATATTACAAATATTAGGATTTTGAAAAAAAAAAGTTTCCTTAATAACAATTTTTAATTGTTTATAATCGTTCTTTTTATATTTCTATTAGTTGAGAAATTATTTTTTTTCTGAAAATCATAATTGACAGTCCTCTATGAAGTAACAAAAAAATTTTTTTTTATCTACAATTCCATTGTTCCTTAACTTACCAATTTGTTATAAACACATTTTTAACTTTGTTGGATTTTTTTTCTGAAACTTCTAAAATTAACGAAAACAACCATATATAACAAAGAATAGAAAAAAAATTTTTCCAATTTTTTATTGTTCTTTGGGAAAAATTAGGAAAAATTGGGAATTTTTTTTTCTATACTTTGTTATATATGGTTGTTTTTGTAAATTTTAGAAGTTTCAGGAAATAAATATAACAAAGTTAATTGTTTATAACAAATTGGTAAGTTAATAAACAATGGAATTGTTGATAAAAAAAAAATCTGTTACTTTATAGAGGACTGTCAATTATGATTTTACGAAAAAAAAATTCTTAACTAATTATTTAGACAATAGAAATATAAAAAAACGATTATAAACAATTAAAAATTGTTATTAAGGAATTTTTTTTTCAAAAATCATAATATTTGTAATATAATGAAGCTGTGAAAAAAAATTTTTAAAAAATTGAAAAAAATTTAAAAACAAATGGCGGGAAATTTTTTTTGCATATCAATTTATATCTTGTATCAATAAAAAAAAGATAATATGATGATTAAGAAAACACAAATTTTTTTCAACAACATTACTTGGATTTTTTAGTTTTTGTTTAAGTAAAAAAATTATTATAAACAAAGTATGAATATTTTTTTAACTTTTATGGCGTGATCTTGTTGAGTATGTATATAAGAAAGGCTCCACGAAGCGAAATTTTTTTACGACAATTATTTTAGTTAACAATCGTTTAACTTGTTGAAAAATCAACTTTAAGTAAAATTTCCAAAGAGAATAAATTATTTATAGTGTTCCGAATACTCCATAATTTTTTCGAATTTGAAAAAATATATTTGATACCTTAAATAAATTAATTAATGTGTCGTACTCGCTTTTGACGCCGCGCGCGCAACCTAAAAATGTCGCTCGAAGACCCATTTTCAGCGTTAAATTAAAATTATAAATAATGGAGATAGAGTTCCGGGAGCTCAGAAGTTTTTAATTGTAAATTTCCTCCTCTTTCAGAATCTTCTTTTGAAATTTCTCAAATATTAATAGTTTATGGAATATCGGCAAAAAACGAAATGCCCTTTTTATTAATCTTCAATTGTTTATAACTTTTGCAATTTTTTATGTGCTAATACACGCTTGTGGCACATAATTTCTATCTATCTCTATTTTAGACCATTTTCAACTTGTCGAGTAGACTAAGCGTGTGTTACGGAATAAATACAATCCAAGGAAGCTGCAAATCAAAGATACAATGCACATGCTTATAAATATAGAGAATGATCGTGTGTTCTTGAAAAAATGTTTAATATCTGTATGTCTGCTTGATTGCTTCAATTCAGTTTTCTAAGGATAGTATTTAATCTATATTTTTTGAAATTTTCAGACTTCTTGAGGAATGCGGAGTTGCCATGTACTGTGATCTCCATGCGCACTCTAGGAAGCACAATATTTTCATTTATGGTTGTGAAAACCGGAGAGGCGCCGAGAAAAGACTTCAAGAACAAGTTTTCCCTTTAATGTTGCACAAAAATACTGCTGATAAGGTACGTTTTATCGATGCAACTGTTCAATGCAAGAGTTCAAGTGTTAAAACCACTTGAAAATTATATGCACAATTTTTTTCCCTGAAAGTTTAATGGAGGGCTCTGGCGATTGCTTTCAATGTTTTTTCCTCAGAGATTATGTACATCAATCATAGTTCACTACCGGAATATCGCGTACGAAACTGTATCTATCACAAAAATACTGCTGGTATCGAGGGTAATATCATAAGTGCTAGGGGTTTTGATCGCTCAAAAATTTTTGAAATTTTCGAGAAGGCATTTTGCCTGGAAATTTTACTGAGTGCGATTTTGCGTCTTATCATCTGATTAAACCACGAAAGCGGAGTTTGAGTGGTTCATTCTTAGATAATAAAGCCGCAAATTGCACGAGTTAAATTTCCTAGAGACAAATTAAAAAAGAATGCGATAAAATCCTCTAGCACGCATAATATTTGATGAGTATATTTCCCGAATCACATTTAAAACAATAAAACGACCAGAATTCATGTTATATTCGAATTTTTTACATGGAAAGTTACAACAATTATTCTCGTTCCAAAATTGAAGGAAAATCTTTTTAAAGATTAATTCATCTACCAGGTGTCCACGGAAGGTGGCTCGCCCGTATAACTATTTTGTTTTCGGAAATAATGGAATGAAATTTGGGGGATCTGTATAACGCATAAAACTGCATTTTTTGACGAGTAACTCAACTTCATGCAAATTCCGGATTCACCGGAAGTGACATAAACTTTCGATTTTTAAATGGGACACCTGGTATATTTTCAGTTTTTTTGTCTCCATATGACATTTAGAATACAACTATGTATCATTTGTTACTGTTCGTGACCGTTTTTTTTTTCGAAATAAATTTTTATTCTTAAATGTTTGTAAAAATACAACTTTACTGTTTTCGATCAAAATGATTCTGCTATTAGTCTAAGAGCCGGTGGGAGGTCGACCTTCACCGATCTGATAACTCGATGAGACATATTTTTTATCAAATATATTTTATAAACAAGTATGCGTATGATAACTTGCCTATCGAAAAGTGTTCATAGCTATTTTTAATTGAATTAATTTTAATCAATTTTCTTTCATCACCTTCACTCTTTTGATAACCGAATGAGTTTCATCCCAACTGATAGTTTTTAACACTCAGAATATGCCTAGGTAGGCTTGCCTACTTATTTCTGTGCATGGCTACCTGGCAAGCAGATGTGAACAGGTAAGTCAATATAGGTAACTACACCGATCTGTTAACCAATCGAAATTGATATCATAGGTAAGATAATTTAATTACAAAACCAATCGTATAGGCTTGCCTGCAAAAACTCGTACATAAAATATTATTGCCAAGCTATAAAGTCTTAGAATTTTAGCTATTTGATAGGTGCCAGAGAGAAAGTAAAGCGTCCGAGGTCCGTGTGATAGAACAGGACACAACATAGCAGCTGCACGCTACCTGACCGTTGAATGTATCCGAGTGCGCATGCTCGTGTACATGTGAGTGACAGTGACAGCATTTATTTACACTCGACAGTAATTTTGAACTCTAATTTATTATAACTCTAATTTCTATCACAATTTTTGTATTATTTCACACTATATATACTTACAGCTATGAAATAATCAAAAATAAATAATTTAATGTATTAATAAAAAATAAAAATTCAACAATTTTTTTTTCATTTCAAAGCTAAATTATAAAAAAATGATG
This sequence comes from Gonioctena quinquepunctata, assembly GCA_018342105.1. Classification (NCBI taxonomy): domain Eukaryota; kingdom Metazoa; phylum Arthropoda; class Insecta; order Coleoptera; family Chrysomelidae; genus Gonioctena; species Gonioctena quinquepunctata. The sequence continues at coordinate 155,566 of JAFIRS010000301.1, forward strand.
ATAAAATCTATATTTTTTATTTAAAATTAAATAAAGAATAATTTATTTATTATTTAAAATCAAATAAATGCCGTAAAGCGGGAAAGAATAACTGTTACTTTTAAAATTTTAGTATAATAAATTAAAAAAATCATCAATATAGAAAAATAAAATTTAATACATTTATGTTGTTAAAAGCGTTTACTACAAAGCATATAAAAGAGTTCAAAATAAATGCTGTCACTGTCACTCACATGTACACGAGCATGCGCACTCGGATACATTCAACGGTCAGGTAGCGTGCAGCTGCTATGTTGTGTCCTGTTCTATCACACGGACCTCGGACGCTCTACTTTCTCTCTCGCACCTATCAAATAGCTAAAATTCTAAAACTTTATAGCTTGGTAATAATATTTTATGCACGATTTTTTGCAGGCAAGCCTATACGATTGGTTTTGTAATTAAATTATCTTACCTATGATATCAATTTCGATTGGTTAACAGATCGGTGTAGTTACCTATATTGACTTACCTGTTCACATCTGCTTGCCAGGTAGCCATGCACAGAAATAAGTAGGCAAGCCTACCTAGGCATATTCTGTGTGTTAAAAACTATCAGTTGAGTTGAAACTCATTCGGTTATCAAAAGAGTGAAGGTGATGAAAGAAAATTGATTAAAATTAATTCAATTAAAAATAGCTATGAACACTTTTCGATAGGCAAGTTATCATGGGCATATTTGTTTATAAATTATATTTGATAAAAAATATGTCTCATCGAGTTATCAGATCGGTGAAGGTCGACCTCCCACGGTCTCCTCTACTATATGTGACGTTTGATTTAAATAAAAATGTATTACTACTTTTTTTAAATGGCAACATGGTGGCTCGTCGGGTTAGATTTAGATTTACTACGATTAATTTCATACCGCACTCTATGAGTTGTAAGAAACTTTCGATAAAAACTGAAAATATCATAACGTTAGAAATTTTCTAAAATGAAGCACCTACACTCTCCAAAAACTAATCACATATCAACTTTTTCAGTTCTTGAATAAATATTCTTATTTTCATGATTTACACAATAACTATCTAATTGACTTTGTAGAAGAGATGTAAAATAATATGTCGACACGTCAATTTTTACCGCAACAATTTAATGATTTTGTTTGTTGTGTTGGTCACAGGCTACTCCATGATTTTAAATCTTATTTTAATCTCAATAAGATTCTTCATTCAACGAAAGTTCTAACGTTATGTTTTAAGTTTTTTATCGAAAGTTTTCTTACAACCTAATAGAGTGCGGTATCAAATTAATCGTAATAAAATAAAAAACTTCTACAAACAGTAACAAATGATACATGGTTGTATTCTGAATGTCATATAGAGACAAAAAAACAGAAAATATACCAGGTGTCCCATTTAAAAATCGAAAGTTTATGTCACTTCCGGTGAATCCGGAATTTGCATTGAAGTTGAATTAGTTGTCGAAAAATGCAGTTTTATGCATTAAACAGATCATCCAAATTTCATTCCATTATCTCCGAAAGCAACAAAGTTATAGGGGCGAGCCACCTTCCGTGAACACCCGGTATATAATAAAAATGAATCTCGATTCTTTGTGAGCGCAAAACGTGAGAACGCCTGGACCGATTTGACTATTTTTTTAAATGTTCTTGATAGCCCCAGGATGGTTCATACGGAAAAAATAGGAAAGTTACCGGAAATTGAAAAATTCGGGTATATAAGAAATTTGGCGGAGAAAAATAATCGAGTCATTTATCACCAAAGAGAAAATAGCTCAGCGGTAATTAAAATTTTACATTTATCTACCACACCATTTGAAAACTTGGCAAATTACGATTCAAAATTCATTTAAAGATATACCTTCTTCATTAATATTTTTTTCTTCTTCTGATTCTATCATTTATATTATCCGTCTATACACTCTGGAGTATATAGTGTTTTACTTTCTTGTTGTTTATTATTTATATTTTCCCTTCCATAAACTTGTAGTCTAAGATCCCGATATACAACGACCGAGATGTTTATTTGATGAAACGTATTTTATATTTAATTTAATATGTCAATAAATATATTGCATATGGGTTGCCTAACAAATTTCAGTCCAAAATATGATTAATTATTAATTAAAAAAAAATTTTTTTAAACTTTTCACCGGTTTGATTATTAGACAAATTCTATACCAATCGAAAGTATGAAGCCCATAGAATATGCAAACGTTAGGTTGCCTATTTTTTTCCGGTCACAACTCTCGGGTAGCCAGGTATAAACAGGTAAATCGATACTAGCATTTTGCACCGGTCTGATTATTGAATTAAAATTAAATGAAAATGAAAATTATTTCATTATGAACATGGTGGTATAGGGTTGCCTGCGAAAAATCAGTCCCGAATTCCGGTTGTCAAATTTTGAAAAGTGAAATATTGCTGCGAGTGAATATGTGCGACTGAGAGGTCCCAACCAACCATCCATGCGATAGAAGCGAACACAGCATAGCAGCTGTTTGAAGTCCGTCCATTCAAAGAGGCTCTGGTGCTGTTTCTGGCTGATTATTGGGGAAACGACCATTTGGTAACAATAATCCAAAACAAAAAAATATTTTTAACCGTCGACCATCAGTGCTATTTTTATCAAGTTCAGGAAAATTCCGTTCAAAAAACTGAAGAAACTAATTATGAATGTCATCACGAAGAGGCAGATACAATGATTATTTTTCATGCTTCTAAAGCGGAACCAGGCTCAAGAATTTTAATTGAAGCCTCTGATACTGACGTTTTGATCATTTTGTTAGGAAATATGCACAAACTTATCGAATCAGAATTTTGGCTTGCCAGTTCAGCAACTAGAAATACTAATAAACAAACTGTTGATTGCATTGATTGCACCGATTTAGCATTGAAGTTAGGAATCAAATTATGCCAAAGTCTTCCCGCCCTCCATGCGTTTACAGGTTGCGATTACACGGCAGCATTTTATAATAAAGGAAAAGTAAAACCTTTTCAGCTATTTGAAAAAAAAAATGAAAAATATCTAACAGTTTCTGCATCATTCACAGATGCTGCTGATATTTTCATTGATGAAAAAATGAAGACCGTTCAAGAATTTACGGCTAGTATGTATGGTATCAACGTGAATGATGCGAGATATCGCATTTTTATGAAAAATTACTCTGCGAGCAGCGAGCAGTTAAAAAAAAAATTAAAGGATTCGACTCCAACTCCATACCACCATGCTGGATATCATTAATTCAGAAAATTTTACGAACTATTTTCGTAAAATTCCATGTAGCTTAATGCAACGGATCCATTATGCGTGGAACTTCAGCCTGAGAACTGCGGTTGGTTCTTAGATGAATATTTAAAACCAGTAGGATTCATTGGGGATCATACACCTTTAAAGATAGAAGACATTGTCGAAAGAACTGAAACGGAGAGTGAGGACGAAGAAGGTTAGAAGTTGGAGATCATAGTTATATGTCTGATTATTCGGAACCTGAATAATAAAAAAAAATGTATTTATAATTTTTTACAATAAACAGAAGTTTTTTTCAATTGTTGTTTTTTATTTTGTCTTCTAATAATAAAGATAAAATTTTCAAAATTAGTATTATATATGTATTACTATAACCTTCTTTTTTACTAAAGATGTATATATACTTTAGTGTCACATAAAATATATACACACATAAATAAATAATTGATTGAGGAAAAAATTGAATAACTGTTCCTCTATTTTAATAATAAACTACTCCAAAATGATGCACAGCATATACGAGTCTATCGCTATCCTTTTCATTTTCAAGAAAAAATAGCATGCGCACTTTCTTTCTTTAAATGGACGGACTTCAAACAGCTGCTATGCTGTGTTCGCTTCTATCGCATGGATGGTTGGTTGGGACCTCTCAGTCGCACATATTCACTCGCAGCAATATTTCACTTTTCAAAATTTGACAACCGGAATTCGGGACTGATTTTTCGCAGGCAACCCTATACCACCGTGTTCATAATGAAATAATCTTTATTTTCATTTAATTTTAATTCAATAATCAGACCGGTACAAAATGCTAGTATCGATTTACCTGATTTTACCTGGCTACCCGAGAGTTGTGACCGGAAAAGAATAGGCAACCTAACGTTTGCATATTCTATGGGCTTCATACTGTCGATTGATATAGAATTTGTCTAATAATCAAACCGGTGAAATGTTAAAAAAAAAAAAATTTTTAAATTACTAATTATTCATATCTTGGACTGAAATTTGTTAGGCAACCCATATGCAATATATTTATTGACATATTGAATTAAATATAAAATACGTTTCATCAAATAAACATCTCGGTGAAGGTCGTTTTATATCGGGATCCTATACTATTGAACGTTTATTGGGAAATGAAATTGTTATTATAAAAAAAAAAAACGGGATAACGTAATAACGAAAACAGGATAATGATAAAACGGGTTAACGGGAAAAGGGGATAGCAGGAAAACGGAAAACGGGAAAACGGGATAACAGAAAAACGGGATAATGGGAAAACGAATAAACGGAATATAACGGAAAAACGGCATAAGGAGAAAATAGGAAAACGGTATAACGGGAAAATGGGATCTTGCGAAAACGGGATAACGGGATAATGGGAAAACGGGAAAATGGTTGGTTCGCTGTTCGGAATTTCGGCCATTGGTTCAAAAATAATGCGGGAAATAATCGATACAACTAACAACATGTTTCTACCGCTTCTCTCAATTTATCCCTTGATTTTGACTCAGTAATGACATTTTCATGCAAGGAGTCATTATCTAGGTCACAAAAAGTAATTTTAATTTTGCAGGGATTAATAAAACATCATTTAAGAAAAATAACCATTTTTAAACTTTGCAGAATTAAAATGTCTTCGGCAAAGTTCGGGAATCTTCGCTATCAAATTTGGCTGCCAAGTACATTCCATTGTTTTTAGAGGGTACTAAAAATAATGGCACTCCTTTTTAACCGACGAAACCAAAAAAGGAGGAGGTTCTCTATTCGACCCGTATATTTTATGTTTTTCCATCATATTTTTTTATGTATGATCACGCATAACTTTTTACTGAGGCGTCCGATTCCGATAATTCTTTTTTTAGTGGATAGGGTGTACTTCGAATTTGGTCCAATTTGAATTTGAAAGATGGAATCCACCCCTAAGGGTAGCGAAATGAAGGATATTGATCACTCACCCTCTGAATTCTGGTCCGTTAACCGATTCTATCAGGCATAACTTTGTACTGGGTTCTTCGATTTGGATGATTCTTTTTTTAATAGATAGGGTATACCTTATATTTGGATTACGGAAGGAATTAGCCACCCTTACGGGTAGAAAAATAGGGGATAATTGATTTTTCACTAGTGAACATTAGCACACACATACGTAGTTGACAATGACAGATCGCTACTGACATTATTCTTGTTCCGTCAAAATCAGTATATTTTATGAGAGGATGGAATGATATACAAAGTAATGAAATAAACTAACCAGAACAACGAAAATAATTTATATCACAACAAATAGTAAAAGTAGATAATCATATTATTTAACTGGTATTAGTTGAAGTAAGGTGGGTAAGTAAGTATTTTGGAAGTAATCAAAAAACAAGTAGGTAGTAATTGGTAGATTTTAGCCACAAAAATTGAAAAATAAAAACTTTTAACAAAAAAATTAAACCGACGAAATACGGAACTGAAAGTAAAATAAACTTTTAACAAAAATTAACCGACGAAATCAACTGGAAAGCAAAAAATAAAATAAACCTTCTTAGTCTAAATGATAATTGAGCTCCTAAACTAATGTAAGTAACTGATTTTGAGTCGGCGCCAAACAAACTACCAATTGAATTAGGTGAAGCGTAAAATGATGGCAGCGAGATGCACGGCTGCGTTTTGATGACTTCTTTCATAGATAATGATCTTCGATAATTGTTTGTTTGGCGCTGACTCAAAATCAGTTACTTACATTAGTTTAGGAGCTCAATTATCATTTAGACTAAGAAGGTTTATTTTATTTTTTGCTTTTCAGTTGATTTTTTCGTCGGTTTAATTTTTTGTTAAAAAGTTTTTATATCGCTATGTGTACGTCGGTAGCAAATATTTATCATTATTATTATGTTTATCATTTGACTATCCTGTACAAAGTTATTTTATACCTACTATAAACAATTGTACTGTAGCTTGGGATGAAAAAGTTATATTATGGTGTATAGAGAATGAAAGGATCTTTCCAAAGAACTCACACATATTTTGTTGTTTTTTTAGTTTTCTTTCGAGAGTTGCAAGTTCAGGATCCAGAAAGCCAAAGAGGGCACAGGTCGGGTCGTCATGTGGATGATGGGCATAGCCAACAGCTACACCATGGAGGCATCCTTCGCCGGATCCGCTCTGGGCAACAGGGCGGACACCCATTTTTCCAGCCAGGACTACGAGCAGATGGGCAGGTCTTTTTGCCAGACGCTTTTGGACTTCTACGACGACGATCCCAAAAAGGTACTGGCCCTCAAGTTGCGATTTTTCCTCTATCGAAGGAAAGTTTTTATTTTCGCGTGTGTTTTCGTTGTTTTACTGGCGTTTTATAGTTTTTTGGCGAATAAATGATTCTTACGAATTTGTGTTTTATTTTTAGGAGAAACTGAGAATGAAAATTGTGGAGAGGCTGGTGAAAGAAGGGTCGAATGCTGATGAGCCGATGAATATTCGTCTTAGTGACTATTCAAGGTAGGAGCAGACAGATAAATATTTAATTCACTATATTGTCCTTGAAAAATCGAAGATATAGAGTGATTTATGAAATAAGGGGATAACAGTACCCAGCATAAGCACAGACAAGGTCATGGCAATTGAAAGGGGAGGCTTATATTCTCAAATTTTTTTCTACACTATTTTCCAACGCTTTTTTCAGTTTCTTCTGTGAGCCTTTTCCTTAGACCGCTTTCTTACAATTTTCCCTATTTTCACATTTTTCTTTTTACTTTTTCTACGCATTCCTTCACTTTTTTTAATTTTTTTCTATAGTTTTTTTTCATTCGCGTATTTCCTATACTTCCACAGACATTTATTCTGCACTTTTTTCTTCTGCTTTTTCTATTCACTTTCTTCTACACTTTTCTCTTATACTTTCTATTACATGCTCTTATTTCCAGAATTTCACTTCAGACTTCCTGCACTCTCTTTCTTCTATTTTTCGGTCAAAACTTTCATTTTTGCATTTCATTCCATACCCTTTCTCTCCACAGTTTTTATTCACACACACCCAAAAAAAGCGTAAAAACGCCTTTTTCCTTTTTTTTTTTACACCATCCTACTTTTTTCCTACACTGTTTCCTACTTTATTTTTAACTTTCCTACTTTATTTTTAAATTTTCCTATTTCTTCAATTATTTTCCATACGCACATATCTTGCATTTTTCCCCTTTTTCCGTACACGTTTTCAAAACTTTTTTCTTACTGTTATTTGGCACTTTTTCTCCCCTCACTTTTTCCCTACAATTTATCTTACTCCTTATTTCTTAATTTTTTCCAGTTTTCTGCACTTCTTTCCTACTGTTTTTCTACATTTCATTATTCATATGTATGCTTAAAATAAAAAACCTTGAACGCGTAAAGATGCTGTAGAAGTTGTTTCAATGATGATGAACACTAAAATGCCCTCTAACATTCACTTCAAAACATCGCGCTTCACTAACTCTAAATGGATCATACAAATAACATCAATGAATAATATGTTTCTCTGTCGCGTGCCACCGGCCTATATATTCAAAAACATAAGTATGGAATCCCCGAGAATGTCATTTTCGGAATCATCTGGTTCTTGGAAACATCTCGATGATTCTATGACGTCATCTAAAGGTCCCGCGGGCCCCATTACCTAACACGTCCAGGTAGAACAGGAACGTACTCTACTAATTTCGTAACAGTACTATGAACATTGTTATTATATATTAATCGAACATAGTTTGTGGCATATCAGACAAGAAAATGAAAAGTAGAACTGAATTAAAAAATGTGGACCAACAAGGATTCGAACCTGGGACCTCTCGATTTCTAGTCGAACGGACTACCAACTGTGCTGTTGGTCCTACTTCGGAAACCGGCGATTCACATTTTAAATTCAGCTCTGCATTAGTATGCGAAGATGTTGAGGGTTAATGTGACTATGAAAACATTCACGCATGCACACCTAATGAAATTATATTGGTTTTTCCAGCTAGTGTAAAACACATATAGGATTATCAACCAACAGTTGGTAGTGCGTTCGACTAGAAATCGAGAGGTCCCAGGTTCGAATCCTGGTTGGTCCATATTTTTTTTTAATTCAGTTCTATTTTCCATTTTCTTGTCTAATATGCCACATACTATTTTCGATTATTAATTAATCACAGACGCTATCCACCGCTTCATTGTTATTATACAGTGCTTCTCAAAAGTCCTCTCCCCCCCTCTTATTTTTGGAACGATTATACATAAACAAATGAAATTTGGAAACTGAATATTAAAGGTTGTAAACTTCCCTACTAGTGATGATAGATGACGAAATCGTCAAAGATGACGTCACAAGGCCATTGTGACCAATAATTTTAAATGGAACCCTACGGCAAGCGACACCTCTTTTAAAAGGTATCGAAAAAACCTATTCAATGATACTAATTTTGTTTGTGTTTATGGCAGTTTCAATGGCTCATTAGTAAACATTAAAATTTAAATTCCATTCAGTATGATATTCATTACAGATTTCAGAATCAGTATCTACCTAAAGATATTGCTCGAAGTGACCTCCATTTACTTCCTGACAGTGAAATATCCTATTTTTAAACTCTTCTCGTACTTTTGCAAATGTGTCTGCGGAAACAGCCTCACATTCTGCAACAATACGTTGTTTTAAAACGTCAATATTGCCAGGTTCAGTGGCGTAAACCTTCGATTTAAGGTACCCCCACAGAAAAAAAATCCAAAGGTGTGAGGTCCGGTGATCGAGATGGCCATTCCGTTGAACCTCGTCGTCCAATCCATCTACCACGATACTCCTCATCCAAAAACCGTCTTACTGCACCGTAATAGTGTGGAGGAGCACCATCCTGTTGGAATGTTATTTCCAAATTGCCGAATTCATCTGGATTATCTTCCAAAATTTCAAGGATTAACGGTTCTATTGCGTTTTACAACAGCTCCAGATAAACCTCACCAGTTAAATTAGTATTTAAAAAAAGAGGCCCGACGATGTGGTTTCCCAGGATACCTGCCCAAACATTCACCTTCTGGGGAAATTTGGGTATGGGTTTCACGAAACAAGTGAGGATTTGCGCCACTCCAATACCTCACATTCTGTGTAATTACATTTCCATTTAGATAGAAAGTACTTTAATCACTAAAACAAATTGTTTTGACATAGTCTGGCCATTGGTTAATTTTAGTTTCCATATTTTCACAAAATGCTAGTCTTCGGTCTGGGTCGTCGTCTGAGAGTTGATGGACCATTTTTAATTTGTATGGATGAAATTTGTTTTTTTTCAACACCCTGTGTACTGTACTTCGACTGACTTCACAGGTAGATGCAACGTGAGTTGTTGAAGAAGTAGGATTAACTATTACTTCTGCCAGTATATCATTTTTTTTCTCATCAGAAATTTGTGGTCTGCCAGATCGTTTCGCATCATTAATACTACCCGTTGTTTCAAACTTATGAAGAAGCTCCCTTAAATAAGTCCTCGAAACGGGGCGATCGGGAAACCTCTCATTAAAAATGCGTTCTGCTGCATGAATATTTTGTCCAGTTTCACCAAGAATCAGGATCGCTGCTACTTTATCACCTAAAGCACGTACCATTTCGCTTCTTGAAGCACTTAAACGTTCGGCTCACAACAGTTTAACAAATTATTAAAATGTACAAAAATATTAAAAGTACCAAAAGCTGCTAAAACAGTTAAACGTTCGATCAACAATACACAAATTATCAAATGTACAAAAACTTGGACAATTACAAAAACGTCGAATTAGGGAGACTAACAAAAACGTCAGCTTATTTGACAACTATCCAGAGGCGGAGCTTGAATTTGGAATTTTAGTATTAACTGATTTAATTCATCACAGCTTTGCGTTTTTCAAAAGCGAGTTGCCAAAACTGCCATAAACACAAACAAAATTAGTATCATTGAATAGGTTTTTTTCGATACCTTTTAAAAGAGGTGTCGCTTGCCGTAGGGTTCCATTTAAAATTATTGGTCACAATGGCCTTGTGACGTCATCTTTGACGATTTCGTCATCTATCATCACTAGAAGGGAAGTTTACAACCTTTAATATTCAGTTTCCAAATTTCACTTGTTTATGTATAATCGTTCCAAAAATAAGAGGGGGGGAGAGGACTTTTGAGAAGCACTGTATGTTTGAGTATTAATTATCTCGGGTATTTTGTTATATTGATATATTTCTTGAAACTTTTCATCAACCCCACTCAGTTTCAATAATCTACATACATTTAATTATTTTAAGGATATTTTTAGTATACTCGTACTAGTCGAACTATCTCATTCGATGGCCATGTCAAGGGCGTTGTGAAGAAAAAGGTAATCCGCAATTTTGGGGCGTCAGCCATATTTGATTCAGAACGACATTAGATATACTACATTGCATTGACACCGGACTTATGCGATTTTGGTCGCAAGAGACAGAGAAAGTGAGTTTAGAAACGTTATAAAAATGATCTCGAGAATGTAGTAAAATAACACAATCACTGCCTAATGCGAGGACACGAGAAATTATTATCGCTTTAAATATGCTTTAAAATACATCACGCATATATAAATGTACCTAGACAACATTTTTCGAGTCAAATTTCAATTACAGCAGTTCCCATTCGTTTTCGAAAATCAGAAAATTTTGAAGCTACTAATATTGGCGCTCTTTGTGACGTAAACGACCGAGCAGCCAATTGGCGTAATCGGGTTGATTGTGACGTTAAACGGCAATGTTGCCAAGTTTCTTAACCTATAAATGTCAGAACTAGAACACTATTCGCAATGTCAAGCGACGTTGGCGGATTTGAAGGGTGTATAAACATTCGATCTGTCATAAAATAACATATTGTCGATTTTACAGTGCACATATACCTTGTTATTTTTGATATTATGAATCGTTGTGGTCCATCAAAACGATTTCTGATAAAGAGAAAGCCAATCATTTATTCTTGTTATGGAGGCGCGGCTTAAGATTTGAAAATATGGCAACGTTGCAAAATTGATTGAAGCTGTCAACTGTGGGATTGGTTGATCGAGTGATTACGTCACAACATTTTGCAATGGCGCTAGAAGAAGCTATTTGAATTTTAACGACTTTAAATATGTTCTTTCAAGTTATTGAAAAAAAAAACTTACCAACAGACTGTTTACAAGCTGTAGAATCCATTGGACGCTGTGACGTTTAAAACGTCTATTTCTTGCATGAACATAAGCGTTTTTTGGGTTGAGACCATTTCCATAGTGAAGTCTGTCGGTATGTCTGTAATCTTCCACGATAAGTGCCGAACCGTTTGACCAATCGAGCTGAAATTTGGTATGAAGATACAGTTTCTGCCTGGAATGCGACCATCAGTTCTTGACTGTCATCTGTCAAACGAAAGTGTCACTATTGAAAAATGACAGAAAGTATATCGCACGAAACTTGACTTTCAATATGACATCGGTCAAAAATAAAAAAACGTCAAATTTCGAAACTTTGCCGTTTAATTATTCTGTCTGGCGCTACAAATGTTTAATTTTTCTCCATCGGAGACGGCCGCTCACCCGGGCTTTTACTAGGACGACCCGCTGTCAATTGACCGGTAAATCGACTGTTGAATTTACCGATCGAATTGACTCCGTACAGTCCTAAAAATGTTTTATTATTGTTTTATTTCAAAACAACCCTATTCTCCGTGCCGGTCAAATTCTTGGGGGTCACACAGCTGATTGTTTGTCTGAATCTATTGGAAATGAGTCTCCAAAGGTGTTTTGTCTCGACATTATGTATTACTTGTCAACAATTTTCATTTTCCCTTTTTTTTTCATAGTGACGATGGCGATACATCGAGTAGCAGCGACGAAGTTGGCCGCGAGGAAGAAGAGGAGGATGTCCAAATATCCGCCCCGCCCCCTTCCCCAGCTGCGTTTTCGAAAAAATCGAAAAAATCCTCGTCGGCGAAAACGAAAGTGGCATCTAAAAGTCCATCAGTTCCTAGAAAACCTCTACCAGTAATTAACACCAATAATAATAATAGTAGTAATAGCTAACTTTTTTCGGAAAAGTAGACTGTAGATTTTTGTTTTGTTTTTCGTTCTGTGTTTAGATTTAGGAGCACTGTACAGTTTTAGGCAACTAAGGCACAAGAAAGGATAGCTATTCTATGGTAAGGAATCCAGAAATATAAAAATTTGGCGGTTGCTTCATAATATGTCATTTTTATTTTTGTTTTCCAGATTTGCAAAGCTACTTTGAAACTATCTTTGTCAGACAAGGATAGCTCGGATTCAAGTACTTCTGCCAGCGAATCAGAAGCGGAAAAGGTTAAGGAAAAAGTGAGAGTTTTGCGCAGGAGAAGGAAGAAAAAATTATCCAGGAAAAAGAAGGTATATATGGCTCAAAAAATTCATTCTCTTCTTCCAAAACGTTCAACTCACATGAGGAACGTTACTTATAAATGATTTCGGGAGAAGCTTCCTGATTCTCCATTTTATTTAAATAATGAAATTTGGAAACCACAAAAAAATTTCAATAATTTTTACCTTCATTGCAGGTTTTGAAATTTCTTCTCGGATTAAAGAAAAAACTAAGATTGATAAATCTAAATCACTTATTGAGTGTAATTTTTCGATTTTCAAATTAAATTTTCCTTACAAATGGGCAAGTAGAAAGTTAAAAATCGTATAGAAGTCATACCATTTTTTTGGTAAATGAATATAAAGCGCATTGAAAGCATCTAATTAATTAAATAAATTTATATACTTAGTAATGAATACTTGGAGAATTTTGGATTTTATGGCCATACATACCTACAAACTACAAACTATTGGAAAGCTACTCAAATAATAGAATTCAATGTGTCTATATCAATGATAGCTTCACTGAATATCAGTGAATATTGTATTTGTATTTATTTATTGATCCCAAGAAACATTGCTGTTTATAGAGGGATTACTTTATACATAAATTGAATAACGGCAATACATATGAAACATAAATTAATGAATACATCAAACGATTAATAGAAAGAAAAGAAAAGGAAAGCAGTCAAAGGTGAAATATTATAGGAATTGTTACTTGTCGAGTATACATTTTTTAAGTTCTTTTTTGAACTTAGTTTTAGTCTTTATTTCTTTATTATATATCTCAATTCCCTCGTAAAAAATAGATGTTTTTCCAAAGTTTGATTTAAAACGTAATGTGTTTATTTTATTTACATTTCTTGTTTTATGATAATGGATATTTGAAATATGATCAAAAGTAAGATCCGAATGTTTTTTTCCTGTATCAACATAGTGGATGAAAATTGAAATTTTAAATTCATATAGAGAACGAAGATTTAGTAAATTATTAGGTTTATATAATTTTTTTGAGGGTTCTAAAAATGGCAATTTGTATATGCATTTTATAGCTTTATTTTGCAAAATTTGTAGTGGTTTCAAAATAGAAATTTTGGCTGAGCCCCAAATAGATATGAGGTATTGCAATTTTGAATAAATTAAACTGAAATATATGATTTTCAAATATTTTAGTGGGGTATATTGTCTTATCCTGAATAATATTCCAATCAAAGGTGAAAGCTGTTTTCTCAGATTGTTGATATGATTGAACCAAGAGAGTGTTGTGTCGATATTTAAACCCAAGAGTTTTGTATTGTTGGTATACTGAATTAAAGAATTTTTGAATATTATTGGTCTTAGTGAATCAGTTACAATACTTCGTTTAGAAATAAACATAATTGATGATTTCATAAAATTTAACAACAGTTTATGAGCGATGAGCCAATGAGATAAGATTTCAAGATCGTGTTCAATATTAAATAGAATTTCGAATTCGTACTCTGCAAAATATATTATTGTTGTATCATCAGCAAAAAGTTTAATTTGACCTTTCAATTTAAGTTCTGATATCGAGTTTATTTATATCAAAAATAGAACTGGAGCAAGTATAGATCCCTGTGGTACCCCACATTTGATACTTTTAATTGAACCAAGTGTTTTTACGATATATACTAGTTGTTTTCGGCCTCTCAAATAATTTTTAAACCAAAAGTAAGTATTTCCCCTTATTCCAATATCATATAATTTTCTCAAAAGAATTTTGTGGTTAACCATATCAAATGCTTTCCGTAAATCCAGTGATAATAAGCCGCATTTTTTAGTCGAATCTATTTCCAATTTGATTTTTGATATCATGTCTACTGCTGCAGACTCAGTATCACTAGATTTCCGGAATCCATATTGTTCTGCATACAGAAATTTTTTCAGATATTCCCTCAATCTTCTATCCATTATCTTTTCAATAATTTTCGAAAATATTGGCAGAATTGAAATTGGACGGTAATTTCCTATGTAATATTTTTTTCCACATTTAAATATTGGTTTTACTTTAGCTGTTTTCAATTTGTCTGGCAATATACCTGTTTCAAAAGATGTATTAATCAATCTATTCAATAATGGTATTATTTCATCTTTGACTTCTTTGATAACCTTAACATTAATTCCATCAACTCCTGCTGCTTTCTTGTCGTCTAGTTCGTCAATTATTTCTTGAATTTCTTGATAATCGGTGGGATTCAGAAACATAGAAGAGGGAGAGGAACAGGTAGAAAACCTATCTTGGATTTGGGTATCTGGTACATTTCGGATTAAATCAGCTCCAATATTTACAAAATATTCATTGAAATGGTCACATATTTCCATTTGATCTTCAATTCGTCTGCCATCTATGGTGATGTGTTCAACATTATTTTTATATCCAACATATACCTCAACCATTTGCTACCTTTGAAATATGAAGAAACATTTACTCTTGCTGATTGATGGATGGATAGATGGATGCAAGATGGCGGATGTGTGTTGTGATTGATGATGAGAATTGATTCAAAATTGTTATCTAAGAATTTTTGGAGACGTAGATAATTAATTTTTGGGTAGTAATCTTCAATTCAAGAAGGACACTCCAATATGACGGTCGTGTGTTGTGATTTATGATCAGAATTTATTCAAAATTGGTATCTGGGGATTTTTGGAGACGAAAATTAGGAATTTTTGGGTGTTTATGTAAACCTTGTCTGTATCTGACTTATCCGATAGCCTCACAGCTCTATGGATTAAATAAAAATTGAATTGAAAAAAAAAATTGATATGTGTTGTGATCTATGATCAAAATTGGTATCTAGGGATTTTTGGATAGTAATCTTCAATTCGAGAGGAAAACTTCAAGATGGCGGACATGCGTTGTGATTTATGATCAGAATTGATTCAAAATTGGTATCTAAGGATTTTTGGAGTCATAGATTATGAATTTTTGATAGTTATCTTAAATTCAAGATGGAAATTCTAAGATGGCGGACGTGTGTTTTGATTTATGATCAGAATTGATTCAAAATTGGTATCTGGGGATTTTTGGAGACGAAGATTGAGCATTTTTGGATAGTAACTTCAATTGATGGACAATCCAAGACGTGTGTGATTTATGATGAAAATTGGTTTCTAGGGATTTTTGGAGGCGTAGACCATACATTTTTGGGAAGTAATCCTCAATTGGAGAGGAAAACTTCAAGATGGCGGGCATGTGTTGTGATTTATGATCAGAATTGATTCGAAGTTGGTATCTAGGGATTTTTGGAGCTAAGATTATGAATTTTTGATAGTATCTTAAATTCAAGATGTCAACTCTAAGATGGCGGACGTGTGTTTTGATTTATGATCAGAATTGATTCAAAATTGGTATCTGGGGATTTTTGGAGACGTAGATTGAGCATTTTTGGATAGTAATCATCAATTCAAGATGGAAAATCCAAGACGTGTGTGATTTATGATGAAAATTGGTTTCTAGGGATTTTTGGAGGCGTAGACCATACATTTTTGGGAAGTAATCCTCAATTCGAGAGGAAAACTTCAAGATGGCGGACATGTGTTGTGATTTATGATCAGAATTGATTCAAAATTGGTATCTGGGGATTTTTGGAGACGAAGATTAAGCATTTTTGGATAGTAATCCTCAATTTAAGATGAAAAATCCAAGACGTATGTGATTTATGATGAAAATTGGTATCTAGGGATTTTTGGAGATATAGATCATGCATTTTTGGGTAGTAATCTTCAATTCGAGAGGAAAACTTCAAGATGGCGGACATGATCAGAATGATCAGAATTGATTCGAAATTGGTATCTAGGGATTTTTGGAGCCATAGATTATGAATTTTTGATAGTTATCTTAAATTCAAGATGGAAACTCTAAGATGGCGGACGTTTGTTGTGATTTATGATCAGAATTTATTCAAAATTGGTATCTGGGGATTTTTGGAGACGAAGATTAGGCATTTTTGGATAGTAATCCTCAATTCAAGATGGAAAATCCAAGACGTGTGTGATTTATGATGAAAATTGGTATTTAGGGAACTTCAAGGTGGCGGACATGTGTTGTGTTTTATGATCAGAATTGATTTCTTGTGGTTTGAGAGTTTCCTATCAAATTGCAAGGATTTCAGAACGGATATTTTGATCAACGGGTTATCGAATTTCTACGTACCTATCTCTTGAATAAACTGATTCTCTCTAACACTAAAGAGTTAAAAATAAAAGATATCAAAACCCATACCAGGCAAAAAACAATTTACTGCAATGCAATAAAATTTTACAGTAAACTAACGGATTATTTTAAAGCATATAGTAAATTACGTTATGAAATAAATTTGGAGAAACACGTGTTTTTTGTAAAAAAAATGTTTTTATCATTATTGAGAACAGAATATTTAAAAGTCATGTCTGTATTTTTAGTGAGTTTAGATAATTTTTCGTTTTTCTAATTTTCATTTCATTCAATTCAATTTTGTTATCATTTAATTCGTTTTTGTAGGCACCTTTCATTTCTTCATTAACATCATCACATTCTCGTTATTTTATTTTTATTTGTAATTTGATTTATTCTCTTCAGAAAAAAGATGTCCTCTGGGAAGATTTTGACCGTGTTATCCTAATAGAAATAAAGGTAATATGTCATCTACATATTTTGTCTTATATTTACTGAAACGCAGACAAAAAACTGTACCTTTTTCAATATCGGGAATTTATTTTTATAAAAAAAGTAAGAAACAACTTATTTAATTGAGTCTATTTTTTTTTTCAGCCTGTACCAGATTATTCTGACAGTGAGGTCCAAATTAATAGCCGCCAGAGAAGCGTGTCAGTTTTCGATTTGATTCCCACCGAATCTTTAAAATCTCAGCTGTATATCAAGAGGTCAAAAACGCCCCAACCAAAGTAAGAGAACATCGTTTTTTTTCTAATATTATATGTACAGTGCCCGGCAGATTTTTGGCAAACAATGGGAAAAAACTTTATTTCAAATTTCTCAGTTTTTTTTCTTATAAAAGTTTTTGCTTCTGCTCAAACTCAAATTGCACCATCCAAATTTTATTTATCTCCATTCGTATACGAGGGAGGTGGAATAATTTGAAAGTACCTTTATTTTTCAAAATACACCTGAAGTTTATTTGAATAAATGACTTACAATTTAAAGAATATTTCAAATTCAGAATAACAGACTCCTATTCCAAAAAAAATTTTTTACTGATTTTTTCAATTTTTTTATTCACCACTCCATGTTTTATGAGAATTTGTAATGTCATAGTACACTTATCATTGAATATTACCCGACCATATGAAATTCAGTTCCGTCCAACTATCAACTAGAAAATTGCATTAATCGAACTTGGTGCCGACAAAATCTCATTTCTTGTTGCCATTGAGAATAAAATGATATTTAGCATAATTAAGGTATAACAAATGACATCTTTTGACGTTTGTTGCAACACAGTTTGATTGCTTTCAATTGATTTTGAACTATAGATGTCATTTGTTATACCTTAATTATGAAAAATATATTTCTTTTCTCAATGGCAACAAGAAATGAGATTTGGTCGGCACCAAGTTCGATTAATGCAATTTTCTAGTTGATAGTTGGAAGGAACTCAACTTCATATGGTAATTCAGGTAATATTCAATGATAATACATAGGGTGGTGAATAAAAAAATGGAAAAAATCAGTAAAAACTTGTTTTTGGAATAGGAGGCTGTAATTCTGGATTTAGAATATTCTTCAAATTGTAAGTCATTTATTCGAATAAACATTGGGTGTTTTTTGAAAAATAAAAGTTCTTTAGCCCTAAGCTACTTTCAAATTATTCCACCTCCCTCGTATACGGATAGAAATGAAATTTGGATGGTGCAAAGTGGGTTTGAGCAAACGCAAAATCTTTTATGAGGAATAAAATTTTCTGAGAAATTTGAAATAAACTTTTTTACCATTTGTTGCCAAAAATCTGCCGGACTGTATATTATAAATGCAGTCTGAACAAAGTAGTAAGAAAGTTTCAGGCACAACAATTTTCCTATCATTAAAAATAATCCAATATTAATAAACATCATCATACCGAACACTTTTTTTAATACATTTATTAAATTTGAATTTTTTATTTTCTCTGACAATTTACTGTTAGTTTCCAAACAGCGAGAAATAGGGTTTGTTTTTAAATTATTAAAATGAATGTTATTCAGATGAAAATATAACTTTTTTGCTATTATTTTTTCGTTATTTTATATGGATATTGTTCCAGTAGACCTTTCGAATGAAATAAAAAATCCTATTGTTTTAACACATATCTTTTAAAGGGCGCTTCCATTCCAAATGCAACACTGTATATCGAAAAACCTTGTGTTTTGCATAAAAATTCGAATATTGTGCCAATCTTTTTCAGGCACCTTGTCGACAGAAAACCCCAAGTTACGAGACAGCTAGCAGAGGTCCAGGCTAAACTGTACAGCTTGAAAAATAAACTATGGTTCGGGGTAGGGAATGGCGACGTTCCTTTGTCTTGGGGTGGCAGTGGAAAAGCATACATTGCCGATGGTCGAACGACGTCGCCGCAAAAGTGAGTGTTTTCGGGCTGCCACAGGGTTCGGCACTTGGCCCCTTCTATAACCGTTTTTAAGAGTAGATATACAGTGTCCGGCATAAAGTTCGCAGCATATGGAAAACTTTTTTATTATTGATTTCTAAAAAAAAATCATTCTCTGCTTCATCCCAAACCTGAAATGCAAACACCAATATTAAATTTTATGCGACCCTATACGAGGGAGATGGAAAAGTATGCTTGGTTTTCAAAATAATATCACTTTATTTCTCACGGTAGAATTCAAATTCATGGGGAAATATTGTTCAAAATCGAATGTTGATCCCGAAATTCGAATCATAGCCACCTATGACCAATTTCATATTTCAACTTTTTTTCCTCATCGCCCTGTACAACATAAGGAATATTATGGTAGACGAATGGTATATTGTTAGATATGATGATATCACTCTGGATGTTTTCTCATTTCTCCCTCCCATCGGAAAATCACATTAATTGAATTATGTGACGGAATTTCACAAAATCTTGCTGCAAATAGTAAATAAAACTGAATTGTCTCCAAGGTATGAGCCAGAATGCCAATTAATTTATTTTCACACTACGAATAACATTTTTAAGACAATCAGGAATTGTAAAATATGACAATTTTTGTATGGTTTTTTTTCATTTTATTGAATTTTTTGCAGCATTCAACGTACAAAATTAAGGTTTCAATCCACTTGAAAAATTTATTTACGTATTATTTATGAATTTCGAAATATCGTAAGTTGTTTCGACTTCGATAGCAATACCCAGCTTCCATAGTTTTGTTCTTTGAATTTTACTGTAAATGATTGAGATACAGAACATTTGTCGATCACAGTTGGCTTTGAAAACAAATTCATTTCTAATTGTAAACAAACCATTTTCGACGCATCAAGAATAACTCACAAATCTGTAGGGTAATTTCAGTAGTTCTTCAATTCAATCATAGCTGCTCGACTAAGTATACAGGAGAGAGTGGAGATTGTAATGATACATGGTGACAATTATCATACTTGTAGAGACACGCCAATATTTTTAATGAAAGACATCCAGGTAAAAACGTTCATAATTCGACAATTACAAGAATTTTGAAAACATTCAGGGAATCTGGATCGGTTTCGAAAAAATACAAAGTGACACAAAACGACCGATAACTGAAAATGAAGAAACTGTTATGAATATTATGCTGTCTACGATTGAAAATCCAAGAATGTCATTATCGCAAAGAGGAGAAAATCTTGGTATATCCGATCGATCAATAAGAAGAGTTCTAGGTAATAATAAATTCAAACCGTATAAACCAAAATTCATACACACTTTGAAACCGAGAGATCCGAATAATCGCTTGGATTTCTGTTTCTGGTTTCAGTCTATGATGGAAGATAATAGACAGTTTTCGAAAAAAATTCTTTATAGTGACGAGTCCACCTTCACATCAAATGGGGTAGTCAGCTCCCAGAATTGCAGGTGGTGGGCAGATAATAATCCTCATTTTAGGATACAATGTAGAGACCAATATCACTTCAAAGTTAACGTCTGTTGCGGAATTCTTAATGACATTATTGTTGGACCAGTATTTTTCAAGCAACCACTGAAATCTGCAAGATACTTAAGAATGCTGAAGACGTTTCTCTCCGATTATTTAGATGATATTTCTGTGGACATGAGAGCTGGAATGTATTTTCAACAAGACGGTGCATTTGTTCATTCTACGCTAGAAGTGAGAAGGAGAACGGAACATTTCCAAATCGATGGATTGGAAGATATTCCAATAACGCTTGGCCCGCCCGGTCACCGGACCTCACTCCTTTG
Source organism: Gonioctena quinquepunctata (assembly GCA_018342105.1). Classification (NCBI taxonomy): domain Eukaryota; kingdom Metazoa; phylum Arthropoda; class Insecta; order Coleoptera; family Chrysomelidae; genus Gonioctena; species Gonioctena quinquepunctata. The sequence goes on from JAFIRS010000301.1 coordinate 176,555, forward strand.
GATTTTTTCTCATGGGGATATCTCAAACAGAAGGTCTATTCAAGAAGACCATTTCAAAATATACGTCATTTGGAGAATACTATCAGAGATTGTATTCGGGGAATAGCTCCCCAGATACTAAGAAATGTTCATGATGCAATGCACCGCCGTACTATGCAGTGTATTGAGAATGGAGGACTCCACGTAGAATGAAGCATAGGACATATTTGTTTCAATTTTTTTTATTTGTATTGTGAAAATAAATTAATTGGCATTCTGGCATCATACCTTGGAGACAATACAGTTTTATTTACTATTTGCAGCAAGATTTTGTGATATTCCGTCACATAATTCAATTAATGTGATTTTCCGATGGGAGGGAGAAATGAGAAAACATTCAGAGAGTGATATCATCATATCTAACAATATACCATTCGTCTAGCATAATATTCCTTATGTTGTACAGGGCGATGAGGAAAAAAGTTGAAATATGAAATTGGTCATAGGTGGCTATGATTCGAATTTCTGGATCAACATTCGATTTTGAACAATATTTCCCTATGAATTTGAATTCTACCGTGAGAAATAAAGTGATGGGATCATATTATTTTGAAAACAAATCATGCTTTTCCATCTCCCTTGTATAGGGTCGTATAAAAAAATCAATTTTGCTGTTTGCATTTCAGGTTTGGGATGAAGCAGAGGTTTTTATCACGAATAATTTTTTTTAAGAAATCAATAATAAAAAAGTTTTTTATATGCTTCGAACTTTATGCTGTTTATGCTATATTTCATGTTTTTTATGGGATGTAATAATTTTCATCGTTTTTCTCAGGAGGAACCAAACGAAATCGAAGAAATTGTTGAAATCTGACAAGAGGAGTGTGTCAAAAGAAGTAAAATCGAAAGCAGAGACGAAAGAGAAGTCCAAAAATCAGAATGGGTATAACATAATCATTTTAAAATTCCCTTCACTCTCAAGTTAGTTCAAGAGGGGAATAAATAAGTATATTCTTCATTTTCTTGTCTTATGGCGTATAGAAAAAAGCTGATGATAATACTTACCCAAGTAGCACACAGACGTCATAATTCGGTTGTACAGACGTCTACTAGACCTTTCACAGAAGTCCATGACTTATGTCTTGTAATATGCTAAGACGTCGCTATGTATGCCAATACGACAAAAAGGCACACTCTTGCGACGACGTTATAAAGTAGTGGTAATGACTTGCCAATATAGATTTATATAAGCCAGTCGCAAAGGGTCGTTCTGGGGTCTTAGTGTAGTCATTATATCATTATGCATGAAGGTCATAATCTTTCTAATATAGTATTACAATATGTATACCATATCAAGAGATTTTATATAATATAAATATAATATATAAGTCAGCCTTCCTTTACTTGTTCATGATACTCTGTGATCGTGATAGTTATCGAGATAAAAATGATTTTCATTTATGTGTCTTTAAGAATTGTTCTGAAACTCTAGTGACCAAGCAAATCCATTTTTACGATCAAAATCCAATTCTACTCACTTAAAATTCATGCGCCTCGAAAATGAAGAGAGATAAATATTTATTTTCATTTCAGAAAAAATATATTTCATAAATTTTTCTCATTAATCGTTGAAATATGTAGACCATATCACGAAAGATACTTATTAGCACATCTCCAATGATTTTTAAATTGAAACACCCAGGGTCCCATATTTTTTATTTTAAATATTTTTTTCCAATATGGCTACCAGAATGATGTTATTATCAATCAATCGAAAAACATGGATGCCGTCCTTCTAGTGTCGAAAAGTTGTAATTACTCCGGTATGTACTATCATAGAATAGTTTACGAGTGTCTCAAAGACATCGCAATATCTTACATAAAAAAGTTGTAATGTAGTCGCTGTGACCACAAGTAGCAAGTTTTGTTGACTAACGTCGTAACGCTATCAAAACAGAAAAAGATATACACTGAGTGCATAAGCATTCCGCTAGTTCCGCCTAATGGAAAACGCTAAAAATAACTGACATTTACAATAGAGGTTATGTTGATGTTGAACAGTTATATTTAAATATTTTTTATTTATCACTCGAAGTGCACATACATATTATTTATGTATTTCCTTGTTGTGAAAACAATTGAAGGAACTGGATGAACTTTTTTTCCAGTGTCCCTTATAGACTGATTCATTATTTCAGATGTTAATTTTGGGGTAGGCACTCATCCTTCCTCTTTATATTTTTCTATTCGCTCCAGTTCTGTAAGGCAGATTGGATTTTTGTTTTGGCATTTTAATCATTCATACGGAACTGAATATTCTACATACATAACACAATATACTTATCCAACAAAAATAATCTAACCATAGATACATAATGTAATCATTACGACCAAAGTTCATCAGTTGATAAAACTACATTACATGAGTACAATATGTAGTCATAGAAACGTTTCAAAAATGTATTCATTAGAACCACATATGTTCATTGTCATAATAACTTCACAGCAACTGCTCTTAAGTTCTACTTAACGACACATACAATTTATTTACATACAAACCACAGTACAACTGCATCTCGAAAATTCTTTATTGTACTCTCGTTATATCTTCTACACGACGTCATAGCAACGCCTGAACGCACATTAACTTTTTGGTTTTAAAACATACAAATACGTGGTCTTCAAGACGGTATAAGAAGTTATTATGCTAATTTTATGACTCTGTGCTACTTGGGTAGTTTTACTAGTTTCTCCATTTTTCTCAGTATAACCTTTTTTGTGATTTATCGGTAAAAAAAGTACAAATCTGTTTGTTTTCTTTATTAGATTGAGAAGACAAGCGAATATCGATTGGCCTGCGCAGCAAACGGACAAAGTGAGAATCGTAAAATCCAAGAGCCTTCCAGACACGTCCTCCTACGATATGATCAGGGAAAAGTCGAAACCTTCCGTGAGTGGCGATGAAGAGAAGTCGGATAAGAAGAAGAAAAAGAAAAAACGCGGCAAACTAGCCAAGAAGGTTAGAGCTATCAGTAACGCGAAAACTTTCACACAAAAAGACTGAGTATTTTGAAATATCTATCGTTCCTTGTGGGTTTTGTAGTGGAATTTTTGTTTATATCGACTGTACTGCCGTAGATGTGATAAATATACAAAGTTTACCCCTTTACCCTGTTTTATTTTCTCATAAAAACACATGACGATGACGTTCAAATAAACTAGAGCATTTCATTTTGATTAATTTCTCTAAGATAGAATATTACTAATAATAATAAATAATAATAGATTTATTCACCATCATAAGTTCAAACATATAAAATAGTAGATACACAGAGAGTAAATAAGCAGATTGGCCCAAAAACGCTCTCAAGGAGCTTGTCTATGGGCAGTTTCTACACATAGACTTCTCTCGTGCCTTCGACTGTGTAGACCATGAATTGTTACTTTCAAAACTATTCAGATCAGGTATAAGGGGAGTACCACATGACTTAGTTACATCATATCTCAAAGAAAGAAGAGAAAGAGTCAAAATTGGCGAATGTATTAGCAGTGAATCTGAAATTAACCAGGGTGTACCTCAAGGATCTAATCTGGGTCCATTATTCTTCTTGGTGTTTGCTAACGATCTTATCACATTCATTAGCAACAACACCTCAACATTTGTTACCAGTTACGCAGATGACACCAACATACTAATAATAGAAGAAAATATGGAAAGTTTGAGAAAAACCACAGCAGATATATACAGTAAAATAAATCTTTGGTCAGAACAGAATAATTTAAAACTCAAAAGCAAAACTAATATCATCATATTCTCTACTCGCAGTCCAAACAATATTGATATACCTTTAAATAATGAAATGATAAGCCCAGTTGAAACAGTAAATATGCTCGGAATTGTTCTGGACCGAAAACTATCATGGCATCCCCATATTGATGCACTCTGTAATAAATTGAAAAAATGTTGCTACTCCATTAGGTTCATGTCTAACCACTGTAGAATCAATGTATTGAAAACCTTGTATCACGCCAATTTTCATTCCCACATTCGTTATGGAATTCTGAACTGGGGCACTGGTGCAGCCGTGCAAAGGGTATTCCTAATTCAAAAATATGTGATAAGAATAATTGCTCAACTAGGATACAGGGAGTCATGCAGAAATGCATTTAAAGAACTGAATATTCTGACAGTCGCCAGCACATATATTCTAGAATCCTGTGCATATGTATATAAACATAAATCCATCTTTCAACCATATCAACATGACCACAATACTCGTTCCAAGGGTCTGTTGGTGTCAAATGCTCATAGAGCAGCGTTGTATGAAAAAAGTGTAGATTTTAATGGCTGTAAATTCTACAATATACTTCCTGAAGATATTAAGGATTCTCCGAGTTCTCATGTTTCTAAATATAGGCTGAAGAAACTGCTGCTTCAAATGAACTGTTACACTTTTCAGGAATTTATCGAGCAACTATAAATTACAGACTGAGTGAAAGCTCATTCATATTCATAATATGCCATCATCAATGATATGATGATAAATTTCTCAATTAATTTTATATTTACTCATTTACTTGTTAGTCTTGTGTTGACTTTGTACTCTTGTATCTATATACTTAATATACATTTGGTTTTGTTGACGTTTCTCCAATTATTGTACATTGTAACATTACGCCAACAACTGTACTTTTCAATTTGAGAAATAAAGAAATTATTATTATTATTATTATTATGGACAAGGATGGGTTGAATCAATCGTGTGCATATGTTATAATATTGATGGTCTGGATTTCATTGAACAAGAGCTCGAAAGAGGATTTAGGGGGTTTGTTGAATGTGATTTTTGAAATCGTTTTTGGACAATTTCCAGAGGCCTTAGTTTGGTTTTTCTCAATCCTCCTCAGCCTATTATGCCATATTGTATGATAGACTCTACCAAAGAGTAATACATTATCTTGAGATGATTCACCCTGAAGTAGCATTTCACCTGCTTGAATTTAAATATGAGTCGACGCAGTTTGTTAACTACCGTTTGAACGTGGACATCCCACTTCAAGAATGATATTTAGCTGAAGTGCGATTTAGCTGAAGTGCGATTGGTATAGAATGATCATTTAAACGTTATATTTTCGTACTCAGGCAAGTGTTTTTCATAGGAGGTGAACGGAATTATTTTTGTTTTTGTATGGTTAATCGATAGATGGTTTTCGGTAAACCAGTTAGTAACATTTTTCGAATCACTAGCAGCAGTTTCTCTTACCATGTTCCAAGTGTCATCTACATATAGTATCGGAAACATTTTATCTGGGGTATAGACAGAAATCTACACGAGCAACAAGGAACGCAATGATATGATAATACTACATAAATAAGAGAGACGCACTGCTGTGCGCCCCTCCTGTTACCCCACCCGACGCATCAACTGGCCACGTGGCAATGCGACACAGCGCACAGCTTGCCGAGCCATGGTTGCGAATACACAAGATCGTGACAATTATTACCTTTTGAAACATGCCGCCTATTTACACAACCGCAGAGAAAGTACAATAGATTCGGCTATTGTTTGGCCCAAAATGGTGGTTTGTTCGAACATTTAATAAAATAATTCCGTACACAAAATATTTAATTTGGTTTATCTTTTCTTGTAAATATTTTTTTTCTCTCCATACAAGAAATAATTGTTTTTCTGTTAGAAATAAGTTTTTTGTTTTTATTGTCTTACAGAAATATCGTTTGCTTTTGTTTTGTTTATGTTTTGTTTGCTTTTGTTTATGTTTTGTAAGTAATTTTCGAACAATTTCAATACATTTCCTCTGATACCAATACTCTCCAATTTATCTAGCAAACTCCCTTGGTTTATGGTAACAAAGGACTTTGCTAGATCTAGAAATATACCCAGGCATGGTTTTGAGTTGTCAACTGCGCTGAATATTCTTGATGTTGAAATATTTTTTTGGAAACCGAACTGGTTGGTGAAAGGAATTTGTGTTTTTCTAGATATTTGGTTAGTCTCTTTTTCATGATTTTCTCAAATACTTTTGATAAACCGGAAGTTAAGGATATCGGTCTGTAATTCTCCAAGCAGTCTTTTTTTCCAGATTTAAAAAGGGGTTTGATGGTAGCTACTTTGAAATGTTTTGGAACTAATCCAGGATTTATGATCAGATTTGTTATAGATAACTTTATTTAACTACGTAAATACAATGTATATTTGTAGCAGGTCCAGGAAAATGAACATTTTTAAGGTCCTGTAATAGGTCTTAACTCCACATAAAATCAATAACATATTATGTATATACTACTACACATAATATATATTGAAATAAAATTATTATTATATATATATACATATAAACTAGTAGGCACTCCTACTATTTCAGGTATTACTACAACTACGCATATCACTGACAGGTGTGTCCATATACTCCTAAATTGAATAGAACCCAATTTCTGAAAGAAATTTTTTAAATATTTTTTTAAAGTAAGACATGTCTAGAACCTTCCAACTGGATGATAATTTATTATAGAGAGCAATATCTAGGGAGTTGTTTAATCTAATTTTGTTTAATCTAAATCTCTGTGGTCTGAGATGCCCAGCACCGCAAGTGTTATATTCATGAAAGTTTGAATTTTTACTTAGTTCGTTATTTCTATTATGAATTTCTAGTATTTGGTGGAAAATATAAAGAGCTGGTAGTGTCATGACTTTGAATTTCTGGAATAAAGGTTTACAATGGTCTCTGAAGGCCACATTAGCAATAATTCGGATTGCTTTTTTTTAAGCCCAAATACTTTGACAGAGTCAGATGCATTACCCCGTAGAGGTACCCCATAAGAAATATGCGAGTGAAAAACAGCATAATAGACATTCATCAGTGTGTCAGAACTCATTACATTTTTCAGTTGTCTCAGAATAAAAATCGAGCTTGAAAGTTTAGAGCAGAGCTTCTCGATGTGAAACGACCAATTTAGAGATGGATCTAAAAAAATTCCTAAAAGTTTTGTGGGTTCATTGGTTCTTGTTGCCTGTGAAGAAAATGTTATATGATTCGTTTTGCTTGCGTTGAGTTTCAAACTGTTTGCTGCAAACCAACGTTCGGCATTTTTTCTCGTTTATATTTTGATGAAAGATAGTGGTGTCATCTGCGAACATGATACAGGTTGAATCAACTAGATGATAAAATAAGTCGTTTACGTAAATGATAAATAGAAGGGGCCCCAGCACAGAGCCCTGCGGTACCCCATATTTCATTTCTACTGTTTCTGACGTGATACCATTTAAGCACACTGACTGTCTTCTATCTTTAAGATATGAATCGAAAAGAGCTAAGGCTATACCTCTTACACCGTATAGGTGCAATTTTTCTAGTAACAAATCGTGGTTCACGCAATCAAATGCTTTTGTTAAGTCAAATAGAGTCAGTGCAGATTTCCTGCCGTCTTCAAATCCTTCCACTATGTTTTCAATTGCCTTAGCTATAGCTTTTATGGTGGAGGTGTTTTTCGGAAAACCAAACTGATTTTCATTATATGGCTTACAGGTTTGGATATATGGTGAACAATGGATTTTAAAATCTCGTTTGTGATCTGATCGGAGCCACATGCTTTTTTGTCGTTCAGACTTAACATAATATTTTCAATTTCTTGTGTATCTGTAGGTTCTAGAAACAGTGAGCAACTGAAAGTTTTTCTTTTTCCAATTTTTTTTGTTTTATTTTATTTGTTTTATTTTTGTTGTTTTATGAAGGATAGATAATCTATTGATAGAACCATTTAGACAATGATAGAACCTATCCCCAAATAGATGGCAGTTAGACATCTAGTGGCAGATCCTAGCACTATAAACATGTGGTTATTTTTTTGTAGATTTCTCTAGCAGCCTTTAATACATTTTTTACTTTCCAGGATTTTTGCAGAAGTTATTCATTTTTGAGATATTTATGTTGAATTCAAAGTTTTATCGCCTTAAAAAACACATTGGCGTAGATGAGTTTTGAACAGAAATTAGAAACAAACAAGAGTTTCATGTTGGGAAAACGAAAATCGTTCTGCTTTCTAGAACATAGGATCAGATAAACAGCCTGAAACAATCTATCACATCTTTCCGTTTTTTTTAATCAATCATGTATTTATGGTCGACCTGATTCTGATTTTTGCTGTTTCCATTGCACAAAATTGCTCTGTTGGCAATATTCGGAACTTGATACTCTTGTCGTTGCTTCAAATTTTACAGAATTCTGTGGTCCTCCGCTGTCGTTCAGCTAACAACATACAGATGGCAGCAGAAGTACCCGTTGGAATACTTGCTAGTACTTTGATTTTTTAGTTTTGTTCTATTGATATATGAGGTGACTTAAATAAAAAATACTCAAAAAGTCATACGTGAGTGTTGTGTGTGAGTGCGTGTATCTAAAAAAATATAGCACGGATATTCATTTGTTTTTAATAAATTTTTCATTAAATAGCTATTTACTATACAAGGGAAAAAAGTATTAGATTTTAGCTCGAGATGTACATGTACATGTACAGGTGATCCGAGTGTTTACTATTTACTATTTATATACATACAGAGAGACAATAGTGAAATAATATGCTCAGCATCAAAAAGAGTCACTGGCGGATCTAGGGAGTTTTTCAGGGGGGAGGGCATAAGTTGTTTTTCAGGGGGGAGATCATGAGTTAATGGAAATTTGTAACCAAAGTTATAAAATCCATAGGAATGAAATATATATATTTTTTTATTTGAAACAACTGAAACCAGTGAACAATAATATAAATAAGATGGAAAAAATATTGCGACACAAACAAAAACACAATTTGACAATTATTTTAAATAATAAACTCTCAAAAATAAAACATGCGGAAAAAAAACTTATTGATCATGAAACAAAATATTTATGCCTTAGGCCAGTGTTTGCAAATATACTGAAAACAACTGAAACCAGATAACAATAATACAAATGAATTAAACAGCTCAGTTCAATTCTCCAGATCAAATAGAAAGTTTCAATATGCTTTTTTTTCACCATGTCCAAAAAAACAAGGATACAAATAACTTTTTTAGTTGGAACTTGTAAAATTTGGGAATATAGAAATTAAATGATTCTCGAGAATGTATTGAAGAATTTTCTGGGGCTCTCAATAGTTTTGTTCATCCAAGTAATTATAATTTTATAGCTATACACTGTTTATCGGTTTTCCAGAATATGCAAAAATCCAACTCGTTAATGATTTCAGTGTTGCACTTACCATTTTTTACGATAAATTAAATTTCACTTGTTACTATTTCTATTTCAATGAAAGAGATCTATAACTCACTGATTGAAGAGCAAATGTGAAATGACAAATGACCCTTTCTTTCATTAAAAAAAATTAAACCGACGAAAAAATCAACTGGAAAGCAAAAAATTACATAAACCTTCTTAGTCTTGATGATAATTGAGCTCCTAAACTGATGTGAGGAACTAATTTTGAGTCGGCGCCAAACAAACAATTATCGAAAATCATTTTACGATTTACCTAATTCAATTGCTAGTTTGTTTGGCGCCGACTCAAAATCAGTTATAGTTTTCCCAATATCAATTGCAAAAGCATAAAAAAGTCTTACGGCGAAATCCTGTGAGCAGCAGTGGCGGAGATAACTAATTTTATTTAGATATTTTAAGAATTTAAAAATACTTCATAAATAATTAAAAATGAAAAAAGTTAAAGACAAGCTTTTATTTATACAAATACATTAAGAAAAAAAAACCTAGAATATCCTACAAAACTAGAATATCCTAAAACGTATTTCGATCGGCACACACCAAGACCACAGACGCTACTGGTTTTTAATCTTTCAGAGCTATTAAAACACAAATATAACGCGTGATTTATGACCTCCCATCGTATAGCCACACCTGCAAGCATTGATGTCCGACTTGATTGGCCGAGACGAATCGGTTGTAGAACAGTCAGCAGTCACTCAAGTCCACGTTGACTATCGGCTCTTTTGATCTACCGTTTGCCGACGGAGAATGTTTAGATAGATAGATAGATAGATAGATAGATAGATTTATTTGAAGCTTTCAATTTAAACAGTTGAAAACTCAAGTCGGACAATAATATACAATATAAAAAATACAAAAGTCGCTTATAACTAGAAATCCTTCCTAGTAAAAGTAATTACAACATGTATTGAAAAAAAAATTAATATATAAATATATCACAGTCATAGGTGTAAGATAGATTGAAAATTTTATTCAGCTGTAGTAAAATTATTTCTCCATGAACTCTTGTAATGAATATGGCTCGATGTCACACAACAGATCAAAAACATGTTTTTTAAAAATTTGTCTTGAGCGAGCTTCTTTAATGATTAACGGTAAATTGTTATAGAATTTATTGGATGCATAATGTGGCCCTTTCTCTGTATTTGTCAGTCTATGCTTGGGAACAATAAAATTGGATTTCTGCCTGGTAGAATACTCATGTCTGAATCTGTCTTCTTCAAAATTTGCTTTATTATTGTACACAAAAAGTACACAAACATATATGTAAATGGCATAAACGGTAAGCATTCTGATACATCTGAAAGTATTACGACAAGAATCTGTATATTTCATATTCAACATAGTCTTCAATATCCGTTTTTGCATGATAAAAATTCGTTCTAGTTGTGTACTCCCTCCTCATACTAATATTCCATATTTTAGAAAGGGATAAACAATCCCATAATAAATAAAATTGGATTTCTGCCTGGTAGAATACTCATGTCTGAATCTGTCTTCTTCAAAATTTGCTTTATTATTGTACACAAAAAGTACACAAACATATATGTAAATGGCATAAACGGTAAGCATTCTGATACATCTGAAAGTATTACGACAAGAATCTGTATATTTCATATTCAACATAGTCTTCAATATCCGTTTTTGCATGATAAAAATTCGTTCTAGTTGTGTACTCCCTCCTCATACTAATATTCCATATTTTAGAAAGGGATAAACAATCCCATAATATGCCGTTTTCAGTGCATCTAATTTTAAGTGACTTTTCAAAATTCTAATTGCATAACATTTACTTGCCAGTTTTTTTGCGAGATTTTCAATATGTATTCCATAGTTTAATTTGTCATCTATATAGATTCCTAACAGTTTTGTACTGTTTACGAGTAGTACAGATTATTTTTCGTTCCGTTTCTTCGCATATACGCTCGTGTTAGCGAAGTGAGTTTTTATTTGCTCCCTATAGAAACAGCTTCTGTAATTGATATTGGATGGACTATACTCACATTAGTTTAGGAGCTCAATTATCATCAAGACTAAGAAGGTTTGTTTTATTTTTTGCTTTTCAGTTGATTTTTTCATCGGTTTAATTTTTTGTTAAAAAGTTTTTATTTTTCAATTTTTTGTGGCTGAAATTTACTAATTACTACCTACTTAATTTTTTATTACTTCCAAGATACTTACTTACCTAGCTTCTTACTTCAAGAAGAACACCAACTTTAAGAAGAACACCAACTCCTACCTTCTTTCCCTTGGTTCCCACGATGTTCTCTGAACATTACAGGATATCCCTTTTCGTGGGAACCAGAACATAAAAAAAAAACTATTAACTGTTAAATAATATGATTATCTAGAAAAGGGAAAACATTCTCAATTGAATATTGATAGAAAGATTTTTCTTTATGAGTTCTTAATTAAGACTGGAATAGAAAATCAAATAACTATCTGAATGAAAATGCAAATTTTCAATTTCAGATTTTTTCTTTTGAGTTAGGGCCTTTTCAGAATATCTATCAGATGTAGTTCAATGTCCAGCGTGGCTTTAGCCGGGGAAGTAGTTGTTTTCTGTTAGATATTCACAAAAAATAACTTCATTTTAATCGTGGATTTTTCAATTCACAGAAAAATCTTTCTATCAATATTCAATTGAGAATGTTTTCCCTTTTCAACATGAATACCCCACAAGAGGTTATCTTGACGATGGAAGATAGTGACTAAAGTTTATCTTTCAGTCGCAGATGATTCCACATCTGATTTTATGAACATCCTGTTTATATTTTCAACAAATCATGATTATCTACTTTAACTATTTATTGTTATATAATATAAATTATTTTTGAAAGTTCTGGTTAGTTGATTTCATCACTATGTATATAATTCCATCCTTTCATAAAATGTAATTATTGTGTCGGATGTAGGAGGATCTGTCAATGTCAGCTACATATGTGTGCCAATGTTCACAAGTGAAAAATCGATCATTCCCTATTTTTCTATCCATACGGGTGGATCAATTCATTCCATATTGAAATATGATCAACTATGAGTTATATAATCAAAAAAGAATCATCCAAATTGGAAAACCCACTACAAAGTTTTGCCTGATAGAATCGGTTAACGGACCAAAATTCAGATGGTGAACGATCAATATCCTCCATTTTGCTACCCTAAGGGATGGATTTTTTTGTTGAAATTCAAATGGACTAACTTCGAAGTACACCTTATCCAATGAAAAAAGAATCATCGGAATCGAACTGCTCTGTGAAAAGTTATGCGTGGTCATACATAAAAAAATATATACGCGACTAGAGATCCTCCTCCTTTTTTATTTCGTCGGTTAAAAAACAAGTGAAATAGTCCATCCAATATCAATTGCAGAAGCTGTTCCTATAGGGAGCAAATGAAAACTCACTTCGCTAACACGTGCGTATATGCGAAGAAACGGAACGAAAAATAATCTGTACTACTCGTAAACATTTTCCGTCGGCAAACGGTAGATCAAAAGAGCCGATAGTCAACGTGGACTTGAGTGACGGCTGTCTGTTGTACAACCGATTCGTCTGGGCCAATTAAATCGGACATCAATGCTGGCAGGTGTGTCTCTACGATGGGAGGTCATAAATCACGCGTTATATTCGTGTTTTAATAGCTCTGAAAGATTAAAAACCAGTAGCGTCTATGGTCTTGGTGTGTGCCGATCGAAATACGTTTTAGGATATAATAATAACCTACATCAAACAATGAAAGAAATTATTTTTCTTTTTTAATGTATTTGTATGAATAAAAGCTTGTCTTTGATTTTTTTTCATTTTTCATATTTATAAAGTATTTTTAAAATCTTAAAATATCTAAATAAAATTAGTTATCTCCGCCACTGCTGCTCACAGGATTTCGCCGCAAGACTTTTTTATGCTTCAGCAATTGATATTGGGAAAACTATACCTAATCATTTTTCATTTACGTGCGGTTTCCGACTTCCCACAAAAAAGACAACTATTTTCTACTTACTCCTTTGTTTTTTATTTTTACCGCTCGCCGCTCAGGGCTTACCACTAAGATGTCTTTTACTAAGAGCACAGTCCCCAAAAACAATTATTTTCCCTCTATCGTTTCATCGTTATCTGTTTTGCATACATTCGCACTGCATAGAAGAATATTTCTGTTTCATAGTTGTAAAAAAATTTAAAAACGAGTAGGTAGATTTGGGATGTTTGAGAATACATCGAATTGTTTTGGTTGGTATAACGTATGTTTTCTTCTTGTTGAAAACCAATCAAAGCTTCAGTTGCATATCCAGACTCTGGTTGTTGAACCAATATCAACTATTCAGAACTCTAGGGGGCGGGTGGCATGGCCTCCAAGGCCCCCATGCCCCTCAGATCCGCCAGTGAAAAGAGTATCGAAAGAGAAAAAAAGCGTAAGGAACTTCGTTCCTAACGAGGGTCAGTTACGTTCTTGAGTCCGGCCCAGCCACCCAGTTCCTGAGTCCGGCCCTGCCGCCTCGACTTCCTGGCGACTAGAGATATTGCCGATCAAGCTCCTACCGAGACTTATCTTTTGCAGAATAAGCTCACACCGAAGCTTATCTTGTAAACCGAATATTGACGAAAGAACTATAATAGTTTTATTCTTTGTTTATGTTATGAATTATCTGAGACATGTATTTTGATCATTCCATTTTTTGTCACTTGTAACCTGCATTTTCAATTTTCATTAAAAGCATCGAGTAAGGTAAATCTTTAATTGTGCAAAATGGTGAACGTTGAAAAAGAGTTATTCAACACAAAATTGGTTTCAAACAACGAGTAGTGCTTTCCGAACCAAGGGCTGCGAAGGCACTATCGTACCGCACACGATATTTTTACTAAATTGTTTATAACTTTTGCAATTTTTTTGAGCGTCACTTGATTTTTTTTAAGTTTCTAGGCGCCATTCCGTGTGCTTGTAGACGAAGACCATCTTGCCCTTTTACACTTGTATAGATTTCATTATCAATTTATTTTTGTTTTCTGATTTTGGAAGTGTAGTTATAATAACTCTTGTGTAAATAAACGACGATTGTGATGATCAGTGAAAATCATTTAATAAAGTGTTTTGTTTGCTGTTAAAACTTATGTCACGACGAATTCAAAAATATTCCTCGAGCGACGCGTTTTCCGCAGTCTTACCCACATCTAACAAGTCTAATTGAACCATATTCCATAAATAAGTAATGAATGAATGAATTGGTGGCGGACAGTAAAGTAAAAGGTGACACCTCCACTTGAGAGATCTCGAGTTCGCAGCGCCCACACTCCAATAATTCAGTTTATTTATATCCTCCCCGCCCACCATTTCCACCAGAGAAATGACACTACACAAACATTTGAATCACAATGATTACTTCATTGCGGCCGTTTTTTCTCTAATTTATTTAGCGGAGGAGAGTGGCTGAACGTCGAAATTTCGTGGAAGTACTCGTCGAAAACGTTTTTTATTATTCTTGGGCAGTTGATTTGGCGCAAACGTAATCATTTTCTCTCGTACTTCCTCTTGTAGTATAATTAACATCTCAGAGAATGTAAAAAAAAAATATATTTGCAGGTAACAAAGAACCCCGCACGAAAACATACAGTGCTTCTCAAAGGTCCCCTCTACCCCTCCAACCCTCTTATTTTTGGAACGATTATACATAAACAAGTGAAATTTGGAAACTGAATATTAAAGGTTGTAAACTTCCCTACTAGTGATGATAGATGACGAAATCGTCAAAGATGACGTCACAAGGCCATTGTGACCAAAAATTTTCAATGGAACCCTACGGCAAGCGACACCTCTTTTAAAAGGCATCGAAAAAACCTATTCAATGATACTAATTTTGTTTGTGTTCATGGCAGTTTTAATGGCTCATTAGTAAACATTAAAATTTAAATTCCATTCAGTATGATATTAATTACGGATTCAAGAATCAGTATCTACTCAAAGAAATTGCTCGAAGTGACCTCAATTTACTTCCTGACAGTGAAATATCCTATTTTTAAACTCTTTTCGTACTTTTGCAAATGTGTCTGCGGAAACAGCCTCACATTCTGCAACAATACGTTGTTTTAAAACGTTAATATTGTCAGGTTCAGTGGCGTAAACCTTCGATTTGAGGTACCCCCAGAGAAAAAAATCCAAAGGTGTGAGTTCCGGTGATCGAGCTGGCCATTCCGTTGAACCTCGTCGTCCAATCCATCTACCACGATACTCCTCATCCAAATACCGTCTTACTGCACCGTAATAGTGTGGAGGAGCACCATCCTGTTGGAATGTTATTTCCAAATTGCCGAATTCATCTGGATTATCTCCCAAAATTTCAAGGATTAACGGTACTATTGCGTTTTGCAACAGCTCCAGATAAACCTCTCCAGTTAAATTAGTATTTGAAAAAAGAGGCCCAACGATGTGGTTTCCCAGGATACCTGCCCAAACATTCACCTTCTGGGAAAATTGGGTATGTGTTTCACGAAACAGGTGAGGATTTGCGTCACTCCAATACCTCACGTTCTGTGTATTTACATTTCCATTTAGATAGAAAGTACTTTCGTCACTAAAACAAATTGTTTTGACATAGTCTGGCTGTTGGTTAATTTTAGTTTCCATATTTTCACAAAATTCTAGTCTTCGGTCTGGGTCGTCGTCTGAGAGTTGATGAACCATTTTTAATTTGTATGGATGAAATTTGTTTTTTTTTTCAACACCCTGTGTACTGTACTTCGACTGAATTCACAGGTAGATGCAACGTGAGTTGGTGAAGAAGTAGGATTAACTATTACTTCTGCCAGTATATAAATTTTTTTCTCATCAGAAATTTGTGGTCTGCCAGATCGTTTCGCATCATTAATACTACCCGTTGTTTCAAACTTACGAAGAAGCTCCCTCAAATAAGTCCTCGAAACGGGGCGATCGGGAAACCTCTCATTAAAAATGCGTTCTGCTGCATGAATATTTTGTCCAGTTTCACCAAGAATTAGGATCGCTGCTACTTTATCACCTAAAGCACGTACCATTTCGCTTCTTGAAGCGAGGCGATACCATGCGTGGGGTGCTTTTTTTAAATAAAATAATTTTTTTTCTTATTTTCAATTTTAATAGTCTGGTTTTCTATAAAAGCGTGTTTTTTAGTTTTTTTAAACTATTATTTATTGTAATCAAAAACGATCTGTCAATTGTTTTCAGTACAGGGGTTGTAACGAATTTCATTCATTATCTTATAATTTTCCAATCCATTCCTATCGATTTGAAATAGACGTTCGATTTGCTAATTTTTAACAGTGTACCTGATGTAAACGTTTTCGCCTAGTTCGGTTTTTCTAAGGCATGAACAAAAACTATCGGTTCGCAGATAGCGAGAGAGAAGTGTTTGAATGCTTGTCACCGAAAGTGAAATGTGGACAGTCATAATATGATATAATCGTTCTTCGGATTTTTCCGCATATTCACTATTGAAGATAATCATTTTATGGATTATGGTTCCATGGTGATTTTGATTATCTTTTTGGGCATTTAATGGTGATATAATTCGATTTATTGAACGTTTCTGAAAGCATCGGGATTTCTGCTTTAGAGGTGAGTTTCATAGGCAAATCAAGTATCAATATATGCGTTCATTATTACGGTTGCGGTCTAATATTTTCATAACCACTTTCAGACGTTTTCTTGGGATACCGATCACTGTAAATCGGCCGCAATCGAATACTAGAGAGTTCCAGTACTGTGGAAATTATAAGGAGGATATCTCGTACTAAAGAGCATCCATTTGTGGGTAATATAAGTTTGAAAGAAGAATGCACACAACCATACCAGGAGAAGGATAAGTACCACATAGTGGTTTTCTCATTTTTCTTGAACGTGATTAGTGATTACAATATATCGGCCGTCCGTCACGGGGTCATATCAGCGATATATTCTGGGAATTTATTTTTAAAGTGTAGGCCAACTATTTTCCCTATCAAGCGATTTTGACGTTATTTGAATATTTACCGATTACCTGTAAATTTATATTGAGGTGTTCTAGTTGTTAACACCGTGCTCTCGAGAGTTACGTAGGTAAAATAATATCTCCCCTTATAACTCCCATATACATATTTGTTCGCGTACATTTCTTTATGAATAAATCTCTAACAACTATAGGTTTTGATTTTATTATCTGAGCATAGTTACTCTGTGGTTACGAGTCATTTCAGTGATTTTCTTCATGGCTTTGAAACTTTTATTGGGGTGAGTTTATCTAAATCACTTGGCGCCCTATTTGATACTTTTAATATTTTTTTCTTACTCTCACTCCCGACTCCACTGTTGCAAGTCGGCGCATCCCAATTTTCTGTGTTACCTCACAGAGATAGAATAGAATAGAATAGAATAGATTTTATTGGTCCATTCAAGAGAACTTTGACAAGTTATAGGACAAGTCACGAAAAAACTCATATAAGTAAAAAGATACAAATTTGTCACTTTAACAAAGTCAAAGCATAATATATACAAACAAATACATATACATATACTAATATATACACATATATATACATATATATATACATATATATACACATATATACACATACACATACATACACACATATTGCACATTTAAAAACATTCCAAAATTCAGACAGAATAAAACGACTCTATTTAACAACTATAGAGGACAACCTAAAAAACGAGATCCAGACTGTTCTATATCTCCTGAAACCTTTAATGCTTTCTTCACGGACATTGCAAAACAATATTCCTAAAACAAAATGATATTCCTAAAACATACACAAATCCTTTGGCATCTCTGAAATCAAATAGTGAATCACCCACAAGTACCTTCAATTTTAATGAAGTAACAAACAATGAAGTGAGGGAGATAATAAATAACTTAAAGAATAAAAGTGCCAGGGACATCTTTGGCCTAAATGTGAGGATTCTCAAACACGTAAAAAATTTATTGATTTCTCCACTGACAAAATTAATAAATCAGAGTATAAAAGAAAACATATTTCCAAATGCTCTTAAATTGGGGCTTATATGTCCCGTATTTAAAAAGGGGGAGGTAAATGACCCAACTAACTATCGACCCATTTCCCTGCTACCAATCTTTTCAAAGATTTTTGAAAAATGTTTGGCCTCCCGAATGTTTCAGCATTTCGAGTCTCACAACTTATTTAGCAACCATCAATTTGGTTTTAGACCAGGCAGAAGTACAAGCTCTGCAATATTAGACCTGGTAAGCCAGATTCATGATGCTTTCGAAAGAAAAGAATTTATGTCTACAACATTTTGCGACCTTAGCAAGGCTTTTGACTGTGTCTCACATGATATCCTGCTAGGTAAATTACCATACTATAACTTCAATTGTAATAGCATAAACCTAATAAAATCATATCTGAGTAACAGATATCGAACAGTATGTATTAGAGGGGTGTCATCTGCAAGAAGAGCTGTAGAAGTGGGTGTCCCACAAGGCTCGGTCCTAGGACCCCTACTATTTTTAATATATATAAATGATCTGCCACATGTAGCAATCTCTGAACGATATGCCCTTTTTGCAGATGATACTACATTCTCTATCAGAGGTGATAAACTCGCCGAAGTACTAGAGGAGTCGTCTGAGACACTGTCGAGAGCCAAATTATGGTTCTCAACCAACCTTTTATATTTGAATGAAATAAAAAACCAGCATATGCTATTTACACTCAAACAAACTCCTGAAAATTGTGGGTCTTTGGATGCTGCAACTTTCTTGGGAGTAAAAATCGATTCGAAACTAACCTGGGATCATCATACAGATTATGTATGCAATAAATTAAAGGCTAATATATTTGTTCTTAGAAATCTTTCGCAAAATGTATCTATTAGTGTTTTGAGACAGGCATACTTTGCTCTGTGCCACCCGCATTTATCCTATGCAATACTAGCGTGGGGACACGCGGCTGGCACAGAAAGGGTATTTCGCTTGCAACGCAAAGCTATTCGAATCGTCTCAAATCTGGAATACATTGCTGACTGTAAAGAGGTCTTCATCGAGAAAAACATATTAACATTTCCATCAATTTATATTCTACAAAATCTAATCCATATTAAAAGTAACTACTGTGAGTACAAATCACACAATGAGTTTCATAATTATGACACGCGTAAAAATAATGACTTAGTAACAAACTACTACCGACTTAAGCGTTGCCAGAATGGGCCAGAGTTTTATGGAATTCATTTTTTCAATAAGTTACCTGAAAAGGTCAGAAACCTGGAGGTCACTGTATTCAAACGTGTGATGAAGAAGTTTTTAATTAGGAAGTGTTTTTATTCTGTAAAAGAGTTTCTAGAGTATTCTTGTGGTGTCAAAGATTTTAAACTTAATTAAGAATGGGTAATCACCAATATTATCATTGTTTGTAAATTTTATCTAAACCATTATATGTATGTGTGTGTATCATGTGCATTGTATCATACCTACATGTATATATTCTTTTTATTGACTTGTGTAAGCACGTAAGTGTAAATTGGAAACACCAATAAATGATTTGATTTGATTTGAGAAAGTACGTAACAGGGTATACCTGAAAATTAAAAATATATATATATATATATATATATATTTCAAATAGAGAGAGTCATCAAGAAACAAAACACACGTTTTTTCGCCTACAATAGACTGAAACTATGACATATATAACTTGTTGGTTTTGAAATAGTGCTGGAAAAAAAATCCGGAAACACGATTATTTGACTATGACCCGTGTACACCTTAATGTACTATCATCAATAAGATTAAAATTGAACATGTTTATGGGTTCCGATCAATACATTTTCATCCTTACTTCGTCATATTTCGACTAGAAAAACAGTTTTTTTCTTTGTCAATCCTACCCCAATCCTAAGCAGCATTATAGTGACGGCAACTGATACTGCAACTTTGACTCGGTGGTTATCACGTAATCACCACTAAATCTACCACTTTACAGTAAGAATAACTAAAATTTTATATTTGTAAGGTTGTAGTCACGTAATTCCCATCTATGGTAGCCACTCCATAGTTCTATAACTTATTAGTGTCATTTGAGGTGTCTGAAACATTATGGCTACTGAGCAAATCACTTTTGAGGTTTTATAAACCTTAAAAGTGAAAAATAACCGTTGCGGTAACCATCCTGTACCACTTAAATATCGCTTAGAAGTCACTTTCAAGAAAGTATGATAGTTTCGGTGACATTTTGGTAACTTCCATAAAACCTTGAATGTGGCAGGCAGTTGATTGTGATATGTGGTGATGGTTGCCACGTTCTTGCTATCTCCATAATTGATAGCCACAGTACGCATTTAATAAAAGTCACTACAAATTACAAGAACCTTCAAAATTCACCATTCCACGCGATGACGAAAGCTAACCTAAGTTTTCTCAAATTATTTCATTGTGGCTCACAAAAAGTTAGTTTAACCTGTTAAGAGAGACATGAATGATATTTATTCAATATGAAACGGGTTATGCGTTTTCAATAGACAATTTTCCTTGATTTTGAAGTGACCGACGATTGGTCCGTGCGATGACGAAAACTAACCTAACTTTTCTCAAATTATATTATTGTGGCTTACAAAAAGTTCGTTTTACCAGTTACGTGAATGATATTCATTCAAAATAAAATGGGTTATTCGTTTGTGCCAATTTTGTCCAAAGCTAAAGGGGGCTCAGGAAATACTAGTCATTCGCCTGGACAGTTTCCAGCGTTTGGATTGGGGTCTATTATGCACAAAAGCATAGCTTGAGTGGTTTAATCGTTCATAATGAGGCTCAAAATTGAACGAATTGAATTTACTGAAGGCGAATTGCTTTCTCAAAAATCAATGTGTGCCAAAATTCTCTAGCACGAATGATATTTAATGAGAAAGTGTCCCAAATCGTAATTGATGCTGGATAAACATTCCAAAAATTAAAATCTATAGTATACTCCTCCAAGTATTTATTTTTATACGATTCCTAGGAATATTTATGGCTGTGAATCTAGTTGATATCATCAGAAGTCATAACTTTTTCCTGCAGAGTATTGAAAAAATTTTTTAAAAGGTTCTGATCTACTCAAAGTTGAAATAATTATAACTTTTCGAATGCAGTCAAATTATTTATCGAAATTATTATAATATCAATAATCAGTGAGATTAATTCAATTCGCCCGTTGTGAAAATAACTAAGCAGTAATTTGATCGGCATTCACATTCACTAGACTCAGTTCTTTTCTCTTGATTTTGTATAGAAAGGTTAATTTAAATAGATCGGATCTCTGACTTGTGCTCCTGCTTAATATTTATACCTTAATTGTTAATTCTGTTTGCATTAATTGTTGATTGATAATTGTTACTTGATACTTGATACAGTTGTTGATTGGAGCGCCATAAATCCACTATACTTGCTACATGTCCTTTTTTAACAATTAATGAACATATACCCGCAATTTCGAGGTTATAACTTTGAAGTGGCGGGTTATAATAGCCCGACGTGTTCGCCTTTTTCAAGGCTATAAGAACTATTGTAATTTTTAGTTTATAACTTTGAAGTGGTGAGTCATGGCCCTGCGACGTGGGTGCCACTTTCCAGTGGTAGAAAAGTTAATAATTCAGTTCCACTGGGCACTTTATGATGGCAGAAGCGTTAGAATGGTATATTTACACTTTCTGACACTTCAAAGTTATATTCTCCAAAAGCCGCCATATTTACAGGAATATGCTGGGTCGCCATTATTAGAGATATGAACGAAATATTCAATAAAGATTTATTTGTCGTCAGCACTGCATCAAACGTAGTAATTTATTACGTAAATATTTGTTTCAACTAACCAAGATTGATAAAACATTGTTTGAGGGATTTAAGTACATAATTTCAAAAGCGAGTTTTTTCCGAAATTATAATATTTTCCTTAAATAAAGGGTATTCAGATGGCGCGTGCTCACAATCGAGCTACAACACCCATATTTCACATAAAACTTTCAATCGTTTTAATTTTATGCCGATCAGAAGTATCCAAATTCAATATACTTACTTACGCGTTTGTATGTTCATATGTTATGCAGTGCTTCTCAAAAGTCCCCTCCCCCACCTCTTATTTTTGGAACGATTATACATAAACAAGTGAAATTTGGAATCTGAATATTAAAGGTTGTAAACTTCCCTACTAGTGATGATAGATGACGAAATCGTCAAAGATGACGTCACAAGGCCATTGTGACCAATAACTTTAAATGGAACCCTATGGCAAGCGACACCTCTTTTGAAATCTATTCAATGATACTAATTTTGTTCGTGTTTATGTCAGTTTTAATGGCTCATTAGTAAACATTAAAATTTTAATTCCATTCAGTATGATATTAATTACAGATTTGAGAATCAGTATCTACTTGAAGAAATTGCTCGAAGTGACCTCCATTTACTTCCTGACAGTGAAATATCCTATTTTCAAACTCTTCTCGTACATTTGCAAATGTGTCTGCGGAAACAGCCTCACATTCTGCAACAATACGTTGTTTTAAAACGTCAATATTCAGTGGCGTAAACCTTCGATTCAAGGTACCCCCACAGAAAAAAGTCCAAAGGTGTGAGGTCCGGTGATCGAGCTGACCATTACGTTGAACCTCGTCGTCCAATCCATCTACCACGATACTCCTCATCCAAATACCGTCTTACTGCACCGAAATAGTGTGGAGGAGCACCATCCTGTAGGAATATTATTTCCAAATTGCCGCATTCATCTGGATTATCTTCCAAAATTTCAAGGATTAACGGTTCTATTGCGTTTTGCAACAGCTCCAGATAAACCTCACCAGTTAAATTAGTATTTAAAAAAGAGGCCCAACGATGTAGTTTCCCAGGATACCTGCCCATACATTCACCTTCTGGGGAAATTGGGTATGTGTTTCACGAAACAGGTGAGGATTTGCGTCACTCCAATACCTCACATTCTGTGTATTTACATTTCAATTTAGATAGAAAGTACTTCCGTCACTAAAACAAATTGTTTTGACATAGTCTGGCTGTTGGTTAATTTTAGTTTCCATATTTTCACAAAATTCTAGTCTTCGGTCTGGGTCGTCGTCTGAGAGTTGATGAACCATTTTTAATTTGTATGGATGAAATTTGTTTTTTTTCAACACCCTGTGTACTGTACTTCGACTGACTTCACAGGTAGATGCAACGTGAGTTGTTGAAGAAGTAGGATTAACTATTACTTCTGCCAGTATATAAATTTTTTTCTCATCAGAAATTTGTGGTCTGCCAGATCGTTTCGTATCATTTATACTACCCGTTGTTCCAAACTTACGAAGAAGCTCCCTTAAATAAGTCCTCGAAACGGGGCGATCGGGAAACCTCTCATTAAAAATGCGTTCTGCTGCATGAATATATTGTCCAGTTTCACCAAGAATTAGGATCGCTGCTACTTTATCATCTATAGCACGTACCATTTCGCTTCTTGAAGCACTTAAAAGTTCGGCTCACAACAGTTTAACAAATTATTAAAATGTACAAAAATATTAAAAGTATCAAAAGCTGCTAAAACAGTTAAACGTTCGATCAACAATACACAAATTATTAAATGTACAAAAACTTGGACAATTACAAAAACGTCGAATTAGGGAGACTAATAAAAACGTCAGCTTATTTGACAACTATCCAGAGGTGGAGCTTGAATATGGAATTTTAGTATTAACTGATTTAATTCATCACAGCTTTGCGTTTTTTAAAAGCGAGTTGCCAAAACTGCCATGAACACAAACAAAATTAGTATCATTGAATATGTTTTTTCGATACCTTCTAAAAGAGGTGTCGCTTGCCGTAGGGTTCCATTAAAAATGATTGGTCACAATGGCCTTGTGACGTCATCTTTACGATTTCGTCATCTATCATCACTAGTAGGGAAGTTCACAACCTTTAATATTCAGTTTCCAAATTTCACTTGTTTATGTATAATCGTTCCAAAAATAAGAGGGGGGGGAGGGGACTTTTGAGAAGCACTGTATATTTTTATAGTTGATCGAGTATTAGAAATGAATCAGGAAAAATGGAAGAATGAGGAACATTCATCATAAAAATATGTTGCTGAAGAGAGATCGAGCTACAGATTATTCACACAAACGCAGTTAGTTGTTTAACGTGTCTAGTGTCGGCCACTACATATCCACGTTTTTGCCAGGTGACCATAACGTGGTTGGAATGTGGCTATCTGAGATCCAGGAACGTAGATCGGAACGTAGCAGCCACCAAAAAAGTGTTCCCCATTTAGCCGCCGCGTGATAGAACCGTGTATATTACGTGGCAGTGGTTGTGGTCAAACACCTCAAAGTTTTCCAGAATCGTTGCCGCTACGTTCCGTCCACTAAAAATGCTACTTGGATACGACGTTTTTATGAACTTTGGCCGCTTATATCTCAGAAACTAAACATACAAAATCATTTGCCCTCACACTTTTTTCTGATGACCCATCCTACTATCTAATATATAAAATTCTCGTGAAACGGTGTTTGTAATTAAACTCCTCCGAAATGGCTCGACCGATTCTCATGAAATTTTGTGTGCATATCGGTTAGGTCTGCGAATCGGACAACATCTATTTTTCATCCCCCTAAATGTTAAGGGTGGTCCACCCCTTAGTTTATTTTTTAATTTTTTAGATAAAAATATTTTTTTCCTTTTTTATGATACAGCATTCAAAAATACATACAACCCTGAATTTTCACCTTTCTACGATCAACCCCTATTTTTCCACCGCGATTTTTTTTTTTATTCACAGATCCGCAATAGGGTTGCAAGATGGCAATCGAATAAAATAATTGTAGTACGATAAATTGAGAACGGGATAACGGGATAAATAAAAAACGGGATAACAGGAAAACGGGATAACGGGAATAACGGGATAACGAAAAACGGGAAAACGGGATGGAAGGATAAGGGGATAAGGGGAAAACGGGAAACGGGATAAGAAAAAATGGGATAACAGGAAAACGGGAAGGGAATAACGGGATAACGAAAAAAGGGATAACGGGATGACAGGATAAGGGGATAACGGGATAAAGGAAAGAAAAGATTAGTCTAGATGATAACGGGAATAACGGAATAACAAAAAACGGGATAATGGGATGACAGGATAAGGGGATAACGGTAAAACGGGATAACGGGATAAATAAAAAACGGGATAACAGGAAAACGGGATAACGGGGCAACAGGAAGCGGAAGGAGTCAAAAGCATAGTCTAGATGGAACAACATAAAGGAAAACATAGAAAAAAAGAAATTCTACGCGGACGAGAGTTTTCGGGATAAACATTTTAGGGAACATAGAAATGTGGTCAGGACAACGTCTGTCGGGTCAGCTAGTAACATAATAAAATTTCAACCATTTCGACCGAGAGCCGATTTCCCATATGTTTTCGTGCATAGTTCTTTCAAAAGTTATAAACAAAGTAAGATTTAATGAAAATGGCGTTTTACGAGTACGGGAATGGACACCGACTTGAGGTCAGACTTAAAAGTCGGTATAGACATTTTCCACCCCCTCAGAATGTAATACATCTCTCTGTTTGGAAAATGTGTTGTTTTTCTTCTTAAATTCCTAGGGCCCTATAAACAAATCTTTGCCTTCAGAAACTGAAAACAAAAGTTGTATAACATCGCTACCCCCTCAGAATGTGATTCATGTCTCTGTTTGGAAAACGTGAATTTTTATTTTGTTATCTGCATTCATGAACTCAAAGAGAAAGGTTGTATAAACATTCTCTACTCCCTGAGAATGTGATACATCTCTCTGTTTGGAAAATGTTAATTTTTAATTTTTCAAATGTTTGCTGTGACCCGATTTTTACCATTCAAACAACTTTTTTATAGTTATGTAGGTTGCTACAAGATCGCAAGACTGAGGGAATCGGAAATATATCGAGGTATTCAAAAAACAATTTGACCTTACAGGGAAGACAAAAAAATGATTTGTTGAAAATATAAACAGGATGTTCATAAAATCAGATGTGGAATCATTCACAAAAAAATAACTTCATTTTAATCGCGGATTTTTCAATTCACAAAAAAAAAAAAATTTTCAATTGAGAATGTTTCCATTTTCAACAAAAAAATGATTTTGCAACTTTTTTTCTTGGCACTGGTGTCATATAAACGTGTGGCATGCCAACTGAATGGAAGGTCGATTACGGCTTCGTCACATGTGCATCTCTGGACCACCCTGTACGCGGGCAAAATAAACATAAAGACCGAGAACAACGTGTTACCAGTTAGACAGCCTGACGACAAATTCCATATTTCGAGGAAACGTCCAATGAACACGTTTCACGGAAAAACAATAATATCTATTTACATAAAAGTTCTAATGTTGCGGCTATTTCCGGTGACAGACGACCAGAACAATGTGATTTGCAGCGTGCAGTGGCGGCGCATGAGAGGTGTAGGTATCTGGAATTATGACCTGGTAAATATTGGGAAAACACTAAATAGAAAAATCTTTAAATCACCACGCGTAGTTTCAAACCAGAAAGGATTTTTCAAGGCACACTCTTCAGTACGTCTCGATCAAATTCTGGATTTGCAGGCCAAACGTTTCTGTATTAAGTTTTATTTGCATCAAACCCAAAAAAAATTATTTTAGGCCCCTTTTTAATATTTTAATCCATGGGAAATGTTTGAATTCTTGTTTCTAAATGTTCTTTTGCCTATTTCTAAACATCATAAATTTAAAAACTTATTGTTAGCCCTGAAGATGAATTTAATGAAATTAGAAATGTTGACAAGGAAACGTCTGTTTTTTTCGACCAAACTGATCCAAATTCCATCAAACTTTCCATCAAATTTGCGGAGTAAGATCTGGTTATCTACAATATGAAAAAGAAAAAATACATTATGAAAAAATATGACAACTTAAGAATGTACTTCGCAGGTCACTGAATAGATCCATAAGTGCCAATCCACTTTTCTGGGAAGGTGTCATTCAGATGTTCTCTTACGACTTGGGAATTGTGAGGTGGCGCTCCATCTTGTTGAAAATAGATATCAACTTGGTTAGCCAGTGGCAAATCTTCAATGAAATCATTAATTTGATTTCTAAGGAACTGTAGATATCTTTCCGCAGTTTGTTGTCCGTCGAAAATTATTGGCCCCAAAAGTTTTCCAGCGATAATACCCATACAGCAATTGAAACCAAATCGCTCCTGAAAATTTCCTTCTCGCATCAGATGTAAATTTGTTTGAGACCAGTACCTTTCATTATTCCGATTGCACAGACCCAAGTTGGTGAATCGAGTTTCATCTGAATAAATAATTTTAAATGGAAAACGTACCTACATCTTCTCTGTATTTAGTCAAAAACCAGTTGCAATAAGTTAATCTTCAGTTGTGGTCGTTATCGTAAAGATGTTGGTGTATTGATTTGTTGAAAATATAAACAGGATGTTCATAAAATCAGATGTGGAATCATCTGCGACTGAGAAATAAACTTTAGTCACTATCTTCCATCGGCAAGATAACCTCTTGTGGGGTATTCATGTTGAAAAGGGAAACATTCTCAATTGAATATTGATAGAAAGATTTTTCTGTGAATTGAAAAATCCACGATTAAAATGAAGTTATTTTTTGTGAATGTCTAACAGAAAACAACTACTTCCCCGGCTAAAGCCACGCTGGACATTGAACTACATCTGATAGATATTCTGAAAAGGCCCTAACTCAAAAGAAAAAATCTGAAATTGAAAATTTGCATTTTCATTCAGATAGTTATTTGATTTTCTATTCCAGTCTCAATTAAGAACTCATAAAGATGAATGAGGCAAAGAAGAATGTTTTCCAAAAGAGAGTACTCACCAGAAATCATTCGTTACATTGACGCAGGAGGGACATCGCATTCACTAGGTCTTCAATACATTTTTGTCGACGAAAATCTATTTCACGCTTCCACGATCATCAGGAAGACCGGAAGAAATGGGAAACACATTTTCAAGAAGCAATCTCACTTTTCAAAGATGGAAAGAGTTAGAATCATTTCTTTTGGAGAGACACTTTGAAATTAGTGTTTTCTGACATTAAAACCTGTCATGGGGTATGATAGATTGATTTGTTGAAAATATAAACAGGATGTTCATAAAATCAGATGTGGAATCATCTGCGACTGAGAAATAAACTTTAGTCACTATCTTCCATCGGCAAGATAACCTCTTGTGGGGTATTCATGTTGAAAAGGGAAACATTCTCAATTGAATATTGATAGAAATATTTTTCTGTGAATTGAAAAATCCACGATTAAAATGAAGTTATTTTTTGTGAATGTCTAACAGAAAACAACTACTTCCCCGGCTAAAGTTCTTAATTGAGACTGGAATAGAAAATCAAATAACTATCTGAATGAAAATGCAAATTTTCAATTTCAGATTTTTTCTTTTGAGTTAGGGCCTTTTCAGAATATCTATCAGATGTAGTTCAATGTCCAGCGTGGCTTTAGCCGGGGAAGTAGTTGTTTTCTGTTAGACATTCACAAAAAATAACTTCATTTTAATCGTGGATTTTTCAATTCACAGAAAAATCTTTCTATCAATATTCAATTGAGAATGTTTCCCTTTTCAACATGTTGGTGTAGTTGGTATAACTTGAATGATCGATAATTATATTTGTGAAGAATTCTCCAAACGCGCGAATAACTTTTATCACACTCAGAAACAATTTGGCGAATTGACGCCGTACAATTCACTTCAACACAGGCCAACACGTCTACTTCTTTTTCTTCACTGACAATGAAGTTATTGGCATTTTCTTCTGGTTCATTTTGCATTTTCCTTTCCAGTTTTGGAAAATAATGCCGAGTAGGATGGCGATGATTAGGGAATCTCTGAGCATAAATTCGAGCTGCATCAGTTGCATTCTTTTTTGCTTCTCCGTAAATTAGCAACATGTCAATTTTCTCGTTTCTAGTATATTTTTCCATATGAAATTATAAACTACACAACAAATACATTTTTAAAAGAGACAGCATATTCATTAGCCTATTTGTTTAGGTAGTCCTAGCAACAGCTTCAATTGTTTGTCACGGATAACTAGAATAACAGGACTTAGTGCATAAGTATACCGAATACGTATTATTTGTTATTAGATATGATCGCTTCTTGAAATTGTTCAGAAAAATAGTGAAAATAAAGTGAAAGTGTATGGTATCAAATTATTCGTAAGAAAATGATCTTTCACAAAAAGCCGACGAGCCACCCCTTTTTTCATATTTGCGACTTTTGAATAATTCTTAAAACGACTGTGAAGTCATAAGCCTCAAAGTCGTATTTTTCCCAAGTTACTTGATCAATTTACACGATCCATGGCATTCCCAACGGAATAAAAACATTTAATTATAAATACGGATCAGATATATTGAATTCTAGAACTTGCTCTGTTGTTTTGTTATTTAACTTGTAGATTTTGCTTGTAACTTCAACAGATTTACGAAAATTATTCCATCAACTTCACATATGATTTGGGTTTGATTCCATGGGATCATATGTTTTTGATGGATGACATTGACAATAAAATTTGAATACTTTTGTTTGCATATTCTCAACTTATTTGATATTCACTCTCCATATATCACAAAAAACTTTAACAAGCTATTTACTTCATGGATAACCGACAATATAAAACTCATGATGAAACTTAGGGACAAAGCTCTAAATAAATAAAGAAAAACGGGCATGGTCGGGGATTGGAATTACTACAAAACTATCAGAAATTATACGAAGTCTTCTATTGAACGCGAAAGAAAGGCTAATCTGGAACATATTACTGTGAATAATAATAGATCCAAAGATTTGTGGCTTCAACTCAGAAAACTAAACATACATAGTAAATCCATATCCTCGAATATTCCCGCTCAGCTGGACAATGCAAGTGATTTTAATGATTTTTTTATATCGTCCACCAAACTGAGCAATAAAGTTGATTTTGGTATAAAAAGTTTTTACGAAAACAACATAAATGATTCTGTAACTACATTTTTAGAATTTCTCTATATCTATTGTGTGTTTCAAAAATTGTTACAAGCAAAATCTATTATCAAATAATCATCATTATTAAATATATATGTGTTCTCCACTATAATAATTATCACCTATTATTTTTGTAAGTTTCATTCATTCTCATCATATTGTATTTTTGTTCTGTATTCTTCAATGTTTTCTTTTCTCTCTATATCATTGTCGTTCTATAGTATTCACATTATTATTATACCATTATTGATTTAATATTGTAACAATATCCATATAGTGTACTTTTATATGTATGGGAATGGACCTCATGATTTGATTTTATTCAAAAATTGTTTTAATAATGTCCCATGGTGTAGTTGATAAAATCTTCATCGAGAAAACAATGGAATAAACACCCTTCATCATAATTATTACAATTATAATTAATTTAAAGTCTATATATTTTTTCTCTTTCTTCGTATTTTTATTTTTTTATTTATGATTATTTATTGAGGTGCAAGAGTAAGAATGGTTTATACCAATCTTGTAACCTATTGACAGGTTTCATTTTTTTTCTTTCCCCAAATGTATCTAGATATTATTTTCTGTCAATAAATGTATATTATTATTATATTATTATATTCTAGATCAAAAAATAAAAATTCGGATAAAAATGAGTGTATTTGTCAAATATTGACAAGTGAGATGTTGTTGGATTTAGAATGTCATTTTCGATCGAAATAAGTAAAATATATAGGATGTCCCATTTAAAAATCGAAAGTCGGGGTCATTTCCCGTTAAACCGGAAGTACGGCAAAGCAAGTAAATATGTCAAAAAATGTAAATTTAACTATAATACACAACCCCCAAATTTCTTTTTTCTATCATCAATAATAAAAAAGTTAAAGGGATGAGCCACCTTAGAGAATCACCCGGTATGTATTTTAAAACAATCTATTAAATTTTTTTTTTCAAAATTGGGACGCATTTCCTGAATATGACTATGTTTTACCCCCCCTCCAGAAAAGTTGACTAGATCCGCCCTTGAGGCAAAATAGCATTTTTTTAGCTAATTTTTCCATTTCCGGAAGAAAAATCCAATTTTCAACTCCGTTTCGATCAACTAAGATGCCTCCATGGCTAATAAAGTAGGACTTCTTCGCGCTTTCGGCAGTACAGTCCCTGAAAATATGATGACGATCAAGGAAAAGATTCCGAAAAGTCGAGTTAGTCGAGATAACAAAAAAGATAACGCAAGGTCGAGCCGGCACAGCCCGAGGGCCTATGAGCGATAGTGGGAAAGCAGCTAATTGGTAAAAGAACCGGAAACGGTGCAAAAAAACGTAGAATAGAAAGAAAGGAGAGCGAGACCGTCGTGGAGAGAGACAGAGGTGATGTTCAGCGTGGGGCGAATTCCGTCGGCGGCAGGCGTAAGGCGCGCGCTTCCGCTCGACGAGGAGAGAGGATAGCGGCGTGGGAACGACATTACGGAACCCGTATCCTGCTCGTTTGCGACGTTGCCGGGTCTCGCCAAAAGACAGCGTGTCGGGGATAATATAGTTAAAGTAGAACCAGAAATCTAAGAAGGTCGTAAATCACCAACCACTTGAGTTATCAGCAGGCGGTGGATTCTACGCAGAGTTGTACCTGCCCTAGCCATTAAATTTTGTTTTATAGGTAGGGATAATGATATTGAGTTAAGATAATTATTAAGAAAAATCGCTTGAATATAAATGAGAATTGTTTATTTATATATAAATAATATAATATAATAATATATATATATAATTATATTATATAATAATATATAAAATACCTAGTTATTGTAAAATGTCAAACTTTATACTTTATAAAAAGTTCAGTTTCTCGATGAAAGGTATTTATAAACAAAATTACTCACGAAGATCAGTTTCACTTTCACTGTCGTCATCCAAATTGATAATAAACTTTTCTTTGGGAATTTTTTCTATATCCATATTTGACTTTTCCACCTTTTTAATATGGGAATCACACTTGGCCCAGCTGCTAGTAGGAATGTTTGCAGTTCCTGTTTGAATAAGAGCTATCACAGTTGAACTTAATAAGGTTGGAGGAGTATTATTTCTTCGAACTGCTGACTTGAGCTGATACCATATATGTTCAATTGGGTTAAACATACAGTGATAAGGAGGAAGTCTGAGCACCGTATGTCCCAAGCTTTCAGCCAATGAATCACAAAAATATTTCTTTTTTATCGAATAACTGCGTAAAACTTCTAGTAACTGTTTTTTTGTGTACTTTTCCTCATAATAATATAATAATAATAATAATATAAGTTTATTCACTAAGAAACAAGAGTGTTTATATAATGAAGGTGGTTGTAGTAAATAAACATGGGGTACCACAGAAGCTTTAGTTCCGAAGAACTATCGCTTGTACGTAGTTTCGTAAGAATATAATGTAATGATGACAATGATAATAATAATAAAGTAGTGTAAGTTATGACAAAAGTAATGTAGCGTAATAAATAAATAATATAATATAAATACACATAAACATGCAATATGTAAACGCATTCATATACTAGTAGGGTAAATATATAATTAACAGTGGGGTTTTATGTTAAGACAAACGGGACATATAATAGATGTTTTTTTTTTTTATGTTCTGGTTCCCACGAAAAGGGATATCCTGTAATGTTCAGAGAACATCGTGGGAACCAAGGGAAAGAAGGTAGGAGTTGGTGTTCTTCTTAAATTTCTGGAGGTTGTATGCCTCGGGGAACACCTCCCTAGGCAATGAGTTCCAAAGCCTCGCTGTTCGTTGGATGAACGAGTCTTTGGAAAGTTATGTTCTGCAGGTCTCCAAAGTGACCACGAAGGGGTGTGATGACTGAACTTGACGGGTTAGTCTCGAAGAGACTGCCAAAGCAGGAACGATTGTTGATATTTCAGAAGAGCATTGCCCAAGAAAATATCTATAAAATAGAGACAAATCGCCAACTTTTCTACGGTGTTCCAGACAAGTGAGCGAGTTTGTAAGCGAGGCATCACCGACGAGACGAATTGCCCTTTTTTGGACAGAATCCAATAGCCTCAGGATATGTTTAGGTGCCGCGCTCCAAATATGGGAACAGTATTCCAGGACAGGATGTAATGATGACAAAGATAATAATAATAAAGTAGTGTAAGTTATGACAAAAGTAATGTAGCGTCATAAATAAATAATATAATATAAATACACATAAACATGCAATATGTAAACGCATTCATAGGGTAAATATATAATTAACAGTGGGGTTTTATGTTAAGACAAACGGGACATATAATAGATGATGTAATGATGACAAAGATAATAATAATAAAGTAGTGTAAGTTAGAAAAAGTAATGTAGCGTAATAAATAAATAATATAATATAAATACACATAAACAGCAATATGTAAAAGGGTAAATATATAATTAACAGTGGGGTTTTATGTTGAGACAAACGAAACATATAATAGATTTAAAGCAGATTTATATACACACACATATACATGTATATATACATATATACACACACATA
The DNA here is from genome assembly GCA_018342105.1 of Gonioctena quinquepunctata. Lineage (NCBI taxonomy): Eukaryota > Metazoa > Arthropoda > Insecta > Coleoptera > Chrysomelidae > Gonioctena > Gonioctena quinquepunctata. The sequence continues at coordinate 210,329 of JAFIRS010000301.1, forward strand.
GTACATATCATTATTCAACATATAGTCTTTTATAGTGGCCCAGGTGTCATTTGAACATGGTGCTTTATCTAGTCTTCGAATGTGGTAGCCTAGCATTGTCCATGACAATAATACTGTTGGATGGAATATTTGGTATGAGTTTATTTTGGAATCAGTCTTCAAATAATTCGGCTGTAGTATCATCATGATAATCGACTAAAGAGTCCTTAATATTCTTGGCCGATAAAGACAACGCATTTGGTATAAAACCATTTTCGGTTCCTGCGTGAATTATCGTAATGCGTTTTCCTTTATTAGACGGCGCATTAGTTTGGCACAAGTCAGATGAGTCTAGCCAACTTTTGTTTGGAATATCGTGTGTATCGGACCAAGTTTCATCCAAATACACTACTGTTCTACCATGTTCTCTAAATTCGTTTATTGCCAATAAATATTCAAATCTCCATTTCTTAAGACGCAAGATTCCATTAAGATTTTTCTGCTACTAGTGAGTTTTTAAATTTGAATCCCTTTTTAATTTAAATCCCTTCAAATCCCTTTTTTAAGCCGTTGCATTAAAATATCTAATGTAGGCACAATTTGCTCTTTATACAAGGCATATATTGTTTTTCGAATTATATCTACATCACAGCCATCTAGTTTCCTTGAACCGCCAGAGTCTTTTCGTTTCTTTCTTTTCAAAATGGGGTTACTTACTATTTCAAACACTGTGGAATATGGTGTTTTTGTTAAAGAAGCACTTTCTTGCACAGCTTCATCCTTGGACATTCCACGTTCGAGAAGGGAGGTATAAACATTTGATATAATTTCCCATGAGGGTGTAACATTTGTCGGCTAGTGGTACTACGTCCACCAGTTGAAGTACTAGCTTCAGGATGAGCCCATGGACGCCACATTTTTCACGACACAAAAATCGAATAGACACTTTAAAATAGACACAACTAACACAACGGAATATTAGGTAGGTAATGACTAAATGTTGTTTAACTTTCCCCCTTCTATTTCTGAAATTGGAAAGCGGTCAGTTCTCAGAACAGTCTTGTTTTCCAAATCGGGTAGGTAATTTATTTTGTAAATAGACCATTACTATAATCTCATTAATAGCCCACTAGTACTGAAAGTCTGGTGGCCAGGTAAGTAAATTTTATTATTTACACACATTTAAACATATCCTTACCAAGGGTTCCAAATCAACCTTACAAGATTTTTTATTATCGAATAAATTTAAATACAAAACTGTCAAAAAAAGCCAAAAATAATGGAGAGCCCACTATTATTAAAATGCCAAACTATTTCATGAGATATTTTAATCCGGACCTGGGAATCTTTTAAGGTACACACACTTTTATTGCTTATCTGTATTTCGAACAATAGGTAATAAGGTCATCGCCTACTATTGATTTAAGACCTCCTTAGATTTCTGGTTTTACTTTACATTCGTTCATTTGGCACACATTTGGTCAGAGAGAAATTTTAAGTAGTTGAAGTTTCGGAACTGCATTTATTTATAATCATTCATGAATACATAGTTAACCCAACAGGACTAGTCCAATAACAAAATGACAATCAATAACAAAATTTCAGTTTGACCTAAAAACTCATTTATACCATAGCTAAATAACTAATCAAACTGGTATTAGACCATATAAGTTGATATTTATCCAAGAAAAAAATCCAGAAAGTTTGAATTATGTCAAAAAATATCGAATTCATCATAAATCACTGAATTCGATGTTATCGGAACTACCAAAATAGGTAGTTCAAAAATAGAGAGTTATCTTTTCCAAAAAAAAAATCAATGAGAATTGTGGAGTACACTCTTCGGAGCTTAGAAGATTATTGAAGATTCTGTATATGAAGAATATTTCATTGAAATCACGTTTGGGATAAGTTCTTTGAATTATAAAAAATTTGGTTACTCTCATGCTAAAAGGAATGGCAGCTAGTAATGGAAAAATCGATCATTTGTGATCCTTATAATCTTTTTCTGCAGTTTCAATTTTTTAAGTATCTCTGATATGATATACTCTACAACATGCTACAATGTCCAAAGATAAGCCTTATCAATGTGTTAAACATCACCAGTATGGCAGGAAAATTCTTTAATTTCGTAATTTTTAAACATTTCCCGATATCACTCAAATACTACAAAGCAGAGGTCCCACATAGGAGCCCTGAGGCACCCCTGACGTATTTTCATTATGTTAGACTTGTAGTTGTTTCGTGCTACGTAATGATATCTACCCTGTTTCTTGTACAATCCGTCTGAGTTGGTAATCGAGTTTTCCTTCCATATTTGGCGATGGGCTATACTCAGGTAGTTTTCTAGTTGTATGACAAGTTGCCGACGTTGTAAGCATAGCGTAAAGTGTCGCCACAAGACCATTGGGGAAATTCCATCAAGTCCGGTGACTCTATTAGTATTCAAATTTCATGAACACCTTCCTTCAGTCCTACAATTCACCCCTCAGTTTCCCAATGTCTTTCAGGTTGGTGTTTTCACTTATATCATATATGACAACAGTTTTATTTTACAAACAAAATAAACTTGCTGTCTTCCATCAGCATCTCTTTGACCTGACTCATCTTACCTTGATGTCTAGTGCTAGATTAAAAAAATCCAAGATTTACCCTTTTATAAATAACTATTTTGCATTGTTCGAAGCTTATTTTTGTGGAGGAAGACTCATTCTTGACACTTTTTTGGGATTATAACCTTTCCCAATCTGAAAACAAAACTAAATGGATCAGGGGTCAAAAGGTATTATGTTATTTGTGAGATGTATTGGTGGTTGTGTCTGTATTAAATTTATTATTGGGTTGTTTTGTGTATTGTTTTTTGTAATTTCATCGAGTGTTTTCCTCAAATTTAACTGAATACGCATTGAAGAACAACGAAAACGTGATGATAATGAACATATCTTTCAACGAGAATTACTAGATAGTTATCAGAACCTGACGATGGAGCGTCTAGAACGAAACGCAGGCTACAACTCGAAACGAACTGCCCCTTTTTTTAAATTTGTTTTCTAACAACATAAATAGTAATTTGGGATTTGGCAACGCCGCATTCGAGTGTGGCAATCTCATAGCTCTTCGTAAACATCTGCATGCTGGTAATCTCTCATCTTGTCACATCTCGAACGAAGGACCTATCCTATATAATTAAAAAAATGATCGAAAATATATCTAGACACGTCTCGTTTATGTAGGTAGGCTGGGTGAGATTAATACAGGATACTAGAAATAACGGTTGTCTAAAGTCTAAGTGGTATGTTGGGCAAAATTTCGGTCGAGACTTTTTCCTCTATTTTAGTTCCAACATTTTCGATCAGAATACTTAGTGAAAAGCGCTCACAGCAAATCATAGTGTAATGGGTATCGTGCTAATATCAAAAAGAGGAAATGTGAGTTTGTTTATTTATATGTGACGACAATAACAACTGAGCCATTTTTTTCAACCCATGATAGCTTTTCAAGCCTCTCATAACGTATGGCATGCATATCTGACAAATTACTTAGAGTCAAGCAAGAAGATGAATACTCAGACTTGAAAGAAATCAGAGCGGGTGTGCCTCAGGGTAACGTCTTTGGTCCCATTCTGTATTTACTGCTTACCTACAATCTAACAGCAGTAGATTGCTGAATATCCAACATCATGTCGGAAGATCGAAGAGAACCAAATCAGTATATACTTTATTGTCTGATAAATATTATTCTCATTGACAAATAAAAAAACGAATAATAACAGTTAGGTACCTATTTGATAAATAAACTGTTACAAATATAGACTAAAAATGAAACATAAATGGCTTACAATTAATTCAAATAAAATGTGGCTCATACAATTCACAACAAACATGTTTAAAAAAAAAAAATGAAAGTAAAATGTAATTTAAATAAAATCAAGATAAAAAACATATTAAGGTTCCCTTACTATTTCCGCAAAAAAAAGATTGAATGTAATCTATCATACAGACAGGTATTATAAATCATATAAATTTCTAGTAAATCTCTATATCTTTGAATCAGTCGACAAAAGATCTGCAAAAATGTCCCTGATGGGAAATTATCATTTGATGGTAGTATGAAATGTATAGCCATGTATAAAAACAACACAAACGTACTTGGAACCAACAATGAAGAATCGAAGAGTATGAAACAGAAATTGACGTAAATCAAGGATGCATACCAAGTCCACGCACCTCTCACTTGTCTTAGATGAAACCATAAAATAGGAAAAGTGGGAAAATGGAAAGTGACCAAATATGGAATACCGTTTTGATTTTCAGGCATAACTTTCACAAATTTTATAAATAAAATACTTTTTGTGGTAATTATTAACAATCATATATTTGCACTTAAGTTTTTAACAATTTTAGATTATTTTGGTCAGTTTGAGGTAAGAAAATTTTCAAAAACTAAAAAACGATAAAGGTACCTATATATGGAATAGGTACCCCAAATATGGAATACTATAATCACTATGAAAAATTAACCTTAACTTATAAGAGACTCTTTGAAAACTTTGGTATAATAAAGAAATAAACACAAATTATTTACAAAAATCGCAAATCCAGGTATCAAACTCTGGCCCAGCGCAATCATTATGTGCCCAGAGCCCACACATGAGGCACTTGATCCATGTTTCCACATGAGTGTCATTCGAAAACAGCATACCACAGAAAATACACTCCGAATCTTCAGAGTCTGGAGCTGTACATCCTATCAAGGCATCGGGTTCGCTGTCTGTATAAAACAGCATCACCTCCTCATCATCTGAATCAGACATAGGCTTATTTTTTCTTTTGGTTTTTTTCCTTTTGTTTTCTTCTCATTCTGTTTTTTATTCTTGTTTTTTGCTAATTTATTTTCTTTTTCTTCTTTTTTCTTGTTTTTTTCTATAAGGTCATTCTTATACGGTGACGACGTGATAGTCCGGTTATTTCTGGGTGTGACAGCTTCAGTTAAAGGCTCAATTATTAGAAGGTTTCCTTTTCTTGTTTGGTACGGACTGATGTCATACGGAAACACTAATCCTAAATCACTGCGAGATAGTCCGGAAGTTGAGGGTACAGGTTCAATATTTGTATCTTGTCTGGGTGTGACAGCTTCAGTTAAAGGCATACAATTATCAGGTGTTCTTAAACTGGCCATCGATGGTACTTCAGGTTGGTGACCTGATGCCATTGATGTAACGTTAACTGTGCAACCATCTTTAACTGCATCTTGTTGCGCAGCAAGATAGTCGACCGCAGTGAAAATATTTTTATTCAATGGCCATAAGCTAGTTACACGAAAGCCATTTGCTGAAATCTCACCAGTTTGCACTTTCAAATAAGCTCTGCCAAACAGCTCGACAACATCATAAGGGCTTAGTGGTCGATTATTGTCTCTAATCCACATGCGTATTTCTTCACTGTAATAGGTTTTTAGTGGTCCCATAAACGATTTGTCCAGTGGCTGGAGCTTGTGATTTGTGTGGGGAGGTGAGGAGACAATTTCTACGTTATTTTGCCTAGCAAGCTCTATCACATCGATGTTACGAGTGTGAGAAAAATGGCCATCTAAGATCAATAATACTTTCGATTCCGGAGTAGGGTTTGTATGTTTGATGAAATGTTTGAACCAGTCAGTGAATATGTTCATTTGTATCCATCCTGATGGATGCGCAATGCCAACAGCACCTGGGGGACTACCTCTCATTAGCTGATCACTCATATTCTTGCGCGGGAATATAATAAAGGGAGGTACAAAATGACCAGTGGCGTTCATGGCAACAACAAGTCATTAATGAACCCCTTTCCGCTGAGGTAAGAGAAGCTATCTGCCGTTTTCCTTTATGTCCAATCATTGGGGTATCTTGCTCTGTACTACGGTAAGCCCTGATTCATTCACGTTGTATATGCGACTTGGACCATAGTTTCCTTGAGCATAGACGTCTTCGAGGAGATCAAAGAATGAGTCTACTTTTTCTTTGCTAAATCCAAAGGCTCTAGCAAAAGACGTGCCAGTTGGTCTTCTCACTGATAGCTTGTTCTTATGGCGTTTCAGAAATAACTTAAGCCATTTTTTTCCAGCCATGCCAGTCGCACCAAATGGATTTTTCAACTGATTACGACTTGCTAACATATACGCCATTCTTCGAACATCATTTCTCGTCAAGCCATGAAATTTGCTCTCCATCGTCAAAATGTAGTCTACCAAAAGATTTTCAAGGGTTGTCCCTAAGACAGTTTTCCTTCCGAGTGTAGTAGCTGCGGCTTCTTCTGGAGAAAATTCGTTTTTCTGACATAAACGAAACAAGGTAGATCTTGGCACATCGAAGTGTTTTGCAGCTTTCAAATAACCCATTTTTTTTCTCGTACTAATTTTATAGCTTCTGCCATATGCTCTGAATTCCATTCTTTTCGCTTCGTTTTCCAATTGACGCCCGCCATTCTGATAAAACCCGAAAAAAATTATAATTAACAAAGTCATTAAGTCAGCTGATACGTCACAGTGTCCAATTATGGAATAGTCCATAATTGGACACTGTGATCCGTCCATATTTGGATTTTCCAACTATTTCAAACTGATATTCACATATTTATATTTCAGAAAGTAATACTATCTAATACCGCTAAAACATACTAAAGAACATCTAAAGGGTCTCTAAAAGTTATAAAACAATACTGTGTGCACTTTCTGTACGAAAATAATTATTTTTACGTACCTTAGAAAGTTATGCGGCAGCGATAAAACAAAACACTGTCACTACGACGAAAGGGCTGGCTCGACTGACATGCTACAACTTGTACGCGTAAATGGGAGTAGAAAGAGACAGAAAATCACTGTTTATTGCGTGTGTGAGTTTGCATTTGAGAAAAATGGGGGTATTCCATATTATGGATACTATTCCATATTTGGTCACTTTCCTCTATTCAACAAAAAAAATATACAAAAAATATACATGAAATAACGTTTACCAAAATAATAGTGAGTTATATCTTTTTCACTTTGTCAAAACAATATACCAAGCAAAATTTACAATTATGCATAATACAGCAATTAAAATGAAATTTTTTTGACAGTTCTAACAACCATTCAAATTTTGTCATTTTGTGTCATGAAACCATTTCACCCAATCATGTCAACATTACACTGATAATTGCATTCAGTGCAATTATCAATCACTATGACAACACGATTGAGTTTGACAATTTCATTCCAAATAAATTTCAAAATGTCACGTTTTGGCAATGCGAATGTTCAAAGTATAAATGCACTAATCAAAGAAAAAATTCCAAGAAATACAACCTACAGTCACAAATATATTTGGGGAATATTTATGGAATTTTGCTGCGAACGATAATATGAATTAAATGAACATAGAAGCTTAGAAGAATTGGCGTTGATACTTGAAGATTGGGTGGTCAATATGAGAAAGAAAGACGGGACCGAATTTAAAGAAGCAACGGTGAAGACAATGTGGAACGTTTCGTGCAAACTTTTGCAAGAAAAGTACTATAATGACTATAATATTATGATTGACCCGTTTAACAACATAGTATTTAAACCAGCCCGAGATGCAATCAGGAAGAAACTACAAGCAGATCCATGTAATGGTAAGTCCAGTTCAGTTTCGTTAAATTTGTCTGAAGTTAACAAAATAATATTGCTATATGAAAATACTCCTGAAGGTCTTATGCGTAAATTTTACCATATTGCTGCTGTAGAATTACGTGGTGAGGAGGAGAGGCAGTTGCTTGTCTGGTGGATTTTTTTCAAATCGAGAAAAACTCTCCAACAAATCGCATTGAATACAATCCGGTGTTCAGTAAAACGTGCCAAGGTGGTTCTAAAAGCTGTACAAGTAGTAAATGGTTGGTTTCCAATAGTGAAAGACAAAGCTGCCCTGTACGTCTCTTTCATAAACTGATATCAAAACGAGGAGACAATATTACCTCACCACGACTGTTCTTAAAACCAAATCGACACTGGAAAAATGAAACTGACAAATGGTACGATAATGTACCTGTTGGAAGAAATACAATAAATGGATGGACTAAATCTGCTGCTGAGGCAATTGGCTTGAATGTAAAGGACAAAAAGATAACAAATCACTCGAATATATCAACTGCTGTTAGCGAATTGGCAGAAAGTGGTGTAGAAGGACAACAATTGCTGAAAATTACTGGTCATAGCAATCAAAATTATATAAAACCATACTTAAATCTCGATCAAGAACACCACAACAAGATCATAAATATTATGCGTGGTAATAGATCTTCTATAGTAGAGAACAGCAACGAATATAATTTAAGTTAAATTTTAATAATTGTACTTTCACTAATTGTACTTTTAATAAATAAATAAATGTTTCATTGTGTTGAGTTATAAATTTTTTTGTCAAAAAATTTTCCGCCGAATATCCCTCGGACATTGACAAATGCCTCATAATTTTATGACAAATTTCTCAAGCTCGTTGCTTGGTAACAGCCCTCAGCCTTCGGCTTCGGCTGTTACCAAGGAACGAGCTTTCGATTGTCATAAAATTATCTCGTCTATTATCAATGTCCTAGGGATATTACTACTGATAATAAAATTAGGTGCTTAGGTTGGACAAATTAATGCTAAGTGTATTATCATAATCCTTTTTCAAAAGTGCATTTTAATATTTCGAAGTAACAAACAATTTGAATACTCTCGTTTCGGACGTCCATCGTCTCAATTTGAAAGTTTTTCACGACGTTTGCAAAAGATAATTGTTTTGATTATGGAAATTACAAAATAATAGAAAGGACGCTGTATCGTATGTGGACTTCTCCTAGGATAATCATCAGAAATGTAAATCTTTCAATTTTATGAGTGTTACAGGGCTCCTTCAAGACAGTAACTCATCTTTTTATCTCCGTCCTGTCCAGCCTTTAAACCCATCACTATACAAAGAAGGGACTATGAGCTGTATGTTACAAGTCTGTGTCCACACATTAATTAGGAACTAAGCAATACATTAACTCTGTCGACAAATAAATGCAAGTCTCAAGATAGATGAGTTGAATCTCTTCTCAGTGTTGCCACTTACTCATTTACTCCAATTTTGAATCAAACCCAAGTTAGTGAGGTATTGGGTTACAATTCTAATTTCATTCAAATAATTTTTTATCGCCAATATTTCTAATATATATATGCTAATTTTCCTACTAATGAATCGAGGAATAAATAAATCGAATAAACCGTCAGTTGAGGATATTTTATTGAACTGGATCATCATTAACCGAGCTCTGAAAGTGAATATTTTCGACATTTATATGTAAATGAGGTGATAAAAAATACTTGAATTTTTTTTTTCATGGAAATGTTTCAAATAGTAACGGAGAAATGAACGTTTAAAATATCGGCCTAGAACCTACTAAGGGTCCCGATAGGATTATTTTATATGGTGTCGCGTCAAGTTCATGACTTTTAAGAAAGCAAGGCCGCTGAAGAACACTCCTAGGGATCCCTACCTACCGAATTTCTTGTTTGAAAAGCAAAACGAAAAATTCCATCTCAAAAATAGTCCAATGGAAGAAGCTTTACTAACTCACATAATGAAACACTCGCTGAGACAAGAAAAATGAGCTCGAATACAAAATCTATTTGTATAGTTCAATTGAATGCCCATGATGAGATCATATCAGAGGTGTAGTAATAATTTCGTTTTGTCATCGAAATCATGAATGTGCGTAAATTTTCGCGCCTCAGATTTTTTTAAGAGTAGGAAAGAGTAAACGAGTAAAAACGACATGATTGCTTATACATTGCAAAAGAGAAAAAAACACTTTTTGTTTGTGGAGGTATGATTCACTTAACATCCAGGTGAACAGTTTGGTGCCAATCCAGTTGAAATCTCATGATTGAAGGTGAAGTCCAGCCAAACCAGTTGAGAGTCTGCAAATGCAAAAGAATTCTGGCACATTCGAGTGAAATCTAGCAAATCCTAGAAAGTTTCTTAGAACGTAGATTTCACATTTGTAGGGTTCTAGCAAATGTGAACTCCATGTACGATTGTTAATTTTTTTACATTCATTGAGTCATTAGGCACCATACAACAATTTTATTCATTCAACGTTACATAATTGTTTTTCAAAGCATTCTTTGTAACATCAGATTGTTTTGTATGTAATTGGAAACAATGTTCAGTTTAGAAAATTTAACTTTTGATATTCGATAACATTGAAGCACATTTTTTATTTTGTAAAAAAATTACTTGCAGGGATGGTTGAATACAAGAAAACAAAGAGGTTTTTCTGGTGCTCTTTTATTCCACGAGAAATAATTGGGCCACAGCATTTTTCCTGAGTGTTGCTCGTCCACTAGGAGTCTTAGAAATGGTTATATCAGAGCTAACAAAACGCCTGGAACACAACTTATTTCTGGGACTCATATTGTCCACTCCTGACATTCCCAGAATCTCAACCATTGCTTTTTCCTGGACACAAAACTGAAATGTAAAAAGATGATCAACCATTATTCACGTCAATTATTTTTGAATATGTTCAGGCCGAGCTGATGCTTGACGTACCTTGAACCATTTCAACTTACCTAGAATAATGAATTCCAGGAATATTACCACCGATGAAACAACTATCAGGCATAATTTCAATAATAAAAAAACACTTGAGTTGAGGAGAAATAAAGGTAAAACAATGAAAGGGCACGTAAAATGCAATTGCATAAATACTTTTCCAAAAATGACATTTGTCAACGCCACAGAACTTTGTTTAAGTCTGTGGCCAATGCGCAGACTCACCTACTTCTTATCAATTTCCCCTTGTAAGGACGTTTTCAGGACCATAAAACGAATCCTTCTTCCATTCTCCTCCGTGTTTATGTTCTGTGTTTCCGTCACTTCATCAATGATGAAAGTTTCATGGTTGGGGGTTTCTTGTTGAGTTGTTTCTGCACAAAGGGGAAATATTGACAACATGGATGTATCTCTTGGGATACCTTTCAGCATACAAAGTGTGCGTTCCTCGAATTTTTCTTGCATTCGTCATTAAGTAATAGCATGTCCACTTTTTCATCTCATGTATACATGTTTGTTGAAAAATTTAATGACCTAAAGCACACTAGGTATACGAACTTATTAGGTTATTCATGCAAACTGATTTCTTACTTGTTATTTTTGTTTCCGTAGCACACTTTGGATTTTTAAAGTTTTTACCAAACAATGAGAATTCTGTGATGAGAATGGAATTCACCAGTGGTTAAACACATACCGGTGAATGAACGTTTTCACACAAAACACATAAAAAATAAAGTGGTCCCATAATTTTGCCCTTACTTATGCTCCCATATTGCTCGAATAGCATCCCCTCCATATCCGACAGTAGGCATTTTATACAGTGCTTCTCAAAAGTCCACTCCCCCCTCTTATTTTTGGAACGATTTTACATAAACAAGTGAAATTTGGGAAACTGAATATTGAAGGTTGTAAACTTCCCTACTAGTGATGATAGATGACGAAATCGTCAAAAATGACGTCACAAGGCCATTGTGACCAATAATTTTAAATGGAACCCTACGTCAAGCGACACCTTTTAAAAGTTATCGAAAAAACCTATTCAATGATTTTGTTTGTGTTCATGGCAGTTTTAATGGCTCATTAGTAAACATTAAGATTTAAATTCCATCCAGTATGATATTAATTACAGATTTAAGAATCAGTATCTGCTTAAATTGTTCGAAGTGACCTCCATTTACTTCCTGACAGTGAAATATCCTATATATATCTCGTACTTTTGCAAATGTGTCTGCGGAAACAGCCTTACATTCTGCAACAATACGTTGTTTTAAAACGTCAATATTGTCAGGTTTAGTGGCGTAAGCCTTCGATTTAAGGTACCCCCACAGAAAAAAATCCAAAGGTGTGAGGTCCGGTGATCGAGCTGGCCATTCCGTTGAACCTTGTCGTCCAATCCATCTACCACGATACTCCTCATCCAAATACCGTCTTACTGCAACGTAATAGTGTGGAAGAGCACCATCCTGTTGGAATGTTATTTCCAAATTGCCGAATTCATCTGGATTATCTTCCAAAATTTCCAGGATTAACGGTATTGCGTTTTGCAACAGCTCCAGATAAACCTCACCAGTTAAATTAGTATTTAAAAAAGAGGCCCAACGATTGGTTTCCCAGGATACCTGCCCAAACATTCACCTTCTGGGAATTGGGTATTGTTTCACAAACAGGTGAGGTTGCGTCACTGAATACTCACATTCTGTGTATACATTTCCATTAGATAAAAGTATTGTTACTAAACAAATTGTTTTGACTGTCTTGTTGGTTAATTTTAGTTTCCATATTTTCACAAAATTCTAGTCTTCGGTCTGGGTCGTCGTCTGAGAGTTGATGAACCATTCTTAATTTGTATGGATGAAATTTGTTTTTTTTCAACACCCTGTGTACTGTACTTTGACTGACTTCACAGGTAGATGCAACGTGAGTTGTTGAAGACGTAGGATTAACTATTACTTCTGCCAGTATATCAATTTTTTTCTCATCAGAAATGTGTGGTCTGCCAGATCGTTTCGCATCATTAATACTACCCGTTGTTTCAAACTTACGAAGAAGCTCCCTTAAATAAGTCCTCAAAACGGGGCGATCGGGAAACCTCTCATTAAAAATGCGTTCTGCTGCATGAATATTTTGTCCAGTTTCACCAAGAATTAGGATCGCTGCTACTTTATCACCTAAAGCACGTACCATTTCGCTTCTTGAAGCACTTAAACGTTCGGCTCACAACAGTTTAACAAATTATTAAAATGTACAAAAATATGAAAAGTACCAAAAGCTGCTAAAACAGTTAAACGTTCGATCAACAATACACAAATTATTAAATGTACAAAAACTTGGACAATTACAAAAATGTCGAATTAGGGAGACTAACAAAAACGTCAGCTTATTTGACAACTATCCAGAGGCGGAGCTTGAATTAGGAATTTTAGTATGAACCGATTTAATTCATCACAGCTTTGCGTTTTTTGAAAGCGAGTTGCCAAAACTGCCATAAACACAAACAAAATTAGTATCATTGAATAGGTTTTTTCGATACCTTTTGAAAGAGGTGTCGCTTGCCGTAGGGTTCCATTTAAAATCATTGGTCACAATTGCCTTGTGACGTCATCTTCGATGATGTCGTCATCTATCATCACTAGTAGTGCTCAAATTCAATATTATGAGAAAATACTCTACTGGAATAGCAAAACCGCACTAACCTAGTGAATGAACACCCTGTTCATTCATTGGGTTCTACCGATTTAAAATAAACTATAGGGAAATACATTCTGATACATATTTAAAACAATTTCTTCTATTTTGATGGCCAGTGAATGAAAGTATAATTATGTTTTCCATTAAAGGAACGTGTATTCCACATCTTGTTCATTTACTAGTCTTTTGAATTTTAACCAGACTAGTGATTGAACAAAACGGCATTTTCTAAGCAGTTCACTAACTGGATTCTTTTATAGTTGTTGTCCAATTAATGAACATCGCTCTAATACGTGTTTGATAGTTTTTGTTTTACTTTTAAGATGTCAACAAAAACTGAAATGCAAGAATATGAAAACCAAGAATGTGGAAATAACGCTCCACGTAGCCTGAACACACTGAATTACAGAATGACAAAAATGAAAATATTGAGAATTTCTCCTATACTGAGAATAACTCTATAGATATCTCAGCTCTCCCTATAGATTTCAAGAGTGACTTAAATGAAGTCGAAATTAACATTGTGGAAGAATCAGGGACTAATTCAGCTCTGAATTTTTAAATTATAAAGTGAAAGCTTCTTGTAACAAGGAAATATAAGACAAAACTACAAGGTCGAAACGATGTAACAATTGTTCGACAAAATTGTACAAGCCGGTAAAAATAACTTGATAGTGGTAAATATTGAAGAACAATGCAAAGAAGGAAATGGAATGAAACGCATAGGAGAAACTAACGATATTAGAGAAACGGATTTCTTAACCGACGAAACCAAAAAGGAGGAGGTTTTAGTCGACGCATTTTTTTAATGTATGATCACGCATAACTTTTTACTGAGACGTCCGATTCCGATAATTATTCCTTCAGTGGATAGGGTGTACTTCGAAGTTGGTCCCATTTGAATTTGAAAGATAACATCCACCCCTAAGGGTAGCAAAGTGAAGGATATTGATCACTCACCCTCTGAATTCTGGTCCGTTAACCGATTCTATCAGGCATAACTTTGTACTGGGTTCTTCGATTTGGATGATTCTTTTTTTATAAGATAGGGTATACCTCATAGTTACTCATATTTGGATTTCAAATGGAATTATCCACCCTTACGGGTAGAAAAATAGGGATTTTTCACTTGTGAACATTGGCGCACCTATGTAGTTGACAATGACATATCGCTAATGTCATTATTTTTGTTCTCTTACATCCGTCACAATCATTATATTCTATGAGAGGATGGAATGATATACAGAGTAATGAAATAAACTAACCACAACAACAAAAATAATTTACATTACAACAAATAGTAAAAGTAGATAATCATATTATTTAACTGGTAATAGTTGAAGTAAGGTGGGTAAGTAAGTATTTTGGAAGTAATAAAAAACAAGTAGGTAGTAATTAGTAGATTTCAGCCACAAAATAACTTCTTAGTCTCAATAACTAAGCTCCTAATGTAATGTAAGTAACTAATTTTGAGTCGGCGCCAAACGAACAATCAACGATGATCATTAAATTAGTTCAAAAAAATTATCAGAATGTCACCGCGCGCAACTCGATGTCATCATTTTACGCCTTATCTAATTCATTTGGCGCCAATTCAAAATTAGTTACTTACATTAGTTCAGGTGCTTAGTTATTGAGAATAAGAAGGTTTATTTTATTTTTTACTTTTCAGTTCCGCATTTCGTCGGTTTAATTTTTTGCTAAAAAGTTCTTATTTTTATGGAATATGAAAGAAACAATAGAAAAAATATTGAAACGGAGTCTAGTAAACAGATAGAAGTAACAGAAGGTATTGATGAAAACAAAGAATCAGCAGAAGTGGATAAGGCAGAAAACTCAAAAACTTAGCAGAACAAGCAGAATTGAACAAAATTGAGAAAAACATAAGACAACCTATTTTGTGCATGAGTAATAAAATGAACTTTGCAACAGAAGTGGAACGTGGTTCCTTACGAATAATCAAGAAATTAATAAAAATAGAAAAGAAAAATTTTAAAAATGATAAAGACTATGAAATAAATATCATCAATGTGACTGTTCTGAAAGAGGCAACAGGAAAGGAAAATATTCCAAATGATATCAAGGATAATTTAGGGCCGATGATAAAAGATGTATGGAGTACACATCTGAGCTTGCCAAACATAGAAAATGCGGATACTACAAAAAAGAAAAATTAAAAAAGCCTTTTGTATCGTTTCCAGGAATGAAAGACAAAAAAGCCTTAGCGGAAAAGAAAAGAAACAGAAGGAATAATTAAATAAGAAGAAAAGCGGCAAGATTGGAAAAACGAAAATCTGATACTTCACTTACAAACCACAAAAAAGAATTGAAGGAAAAAACAAAACAAGTCATATACATTGTGGGAGAATACGTTATGGTTAAATATGAGGGTAACTTCTATCCAGGAATAATAGTTAATGAAAACGAGAAGGTGGTACTGATATGTGGAGATCGCCAAAGGTGCCAGATCAAATTTGGTACAACATCAAAGACGTTGACAGGAAAATTAATCCGCCTATTTTAGATAATGAAAAAGGAATGTACAATTTGAAATATTAACATTTTTTATAGACTACCGACCGCTTATACGATGTTTTCCTATTTGTTTTGAATAAAACGCATTTTTTTATTTAGTTTTTAATCTTTCTTCAATGATTCCAGTTCAATAAATGCAATAAATAAAATGATGTGTTCATTCATTGGATTTGTAGGTTTCATTTACTAGACTGTGATGTTCATTCACTAGCAAAATGGTGTTTTTACTAATTTTCATATTCAAATGTTTTTATTTTCAAATGAAAGGTATCTTTCTTTGAAGAAATAGATCAAGTACATCCTTGGCCTTATTGGTCATGGTGGAATTTTTTTAAAAGTGATCTTTTCAAAAACTATCTGATTTCAAAATGATAAACCCCTTAACCGTTCATTTACTGGTAAATGACCCTAAATCTGAAAAATTGAGTCAGCACTATTCGTTTCCGAACTGAGTAGAGCTTCTTGGATATGTTTGCGGAATCGCAAATTGTATAATTATACAGGGCGTTTCATCAATAATTTCAAACTTTGATTCAGTCCCGAGTGAAGGTGCAAAAAACAGGGCACTTTCTTGACAGTTGTAAACAATATTTCTCTAGTTACTGAGATCTGTTGTTACACTCACGCTTTCCCTGTATGATTTTACAGATGAAGGACGTTTCTTAACGTAATGTGTACTTTTCTCCGTGCGCTGTATCAAAAACCTCAAATCTGTGATCACTAATTTTAGCATAGCTCTGTATAATACTCGAATCCCGGCAATGCTGTTATAGACTCATTGTGCTAGAGAGGATGCAACGTGAATAGGCCGGAAGTTGGCTATCCAGACATCGCCCCTCAACGGAAGTCGATATTACAAGATAAAATTATAAATGAGAACTTCTCACTTGTATTCCTCGAAGCATTAATAGGCGATTTTATTGAGAAGGAGATCTGTTTTACACATCTGACGTTTCCGAGAGAAACACACTCATTTTCGTCTTCTCGATATAGAATACGAGGGGGCCTACAAAAATTGGAAACACATGATTCTGTCCGTGAAAACTCAAATACTTTTACTACTAGTAATAACTGCTTATTTGAGTAATATCGCAACCTACAGAGCTCCCAGAAACAACTATAGAAATGTGTTTCGCTGGTGACACATCATTTGTCGGTATTAGATATGCACAGCTTACCAGAAAAATCAAGATTTCAGGCACTTAATATGCAGAATTACTACTACTATTGTGGAATATCTCCGAAATCTAGGACTAGGACTAATTTTCATAACAGAATTGATTCATGAGAAGAAAAAATGGGGTTTTCATTTGAAAGAATTGAGATTTTCAATGTTTCTCATTTACTTTCTGGGCCCACTTTTTTGCGCACCCTGTGGATGTGATTATGGGGAGTGAGTTCAATATTCAATAAAATAACTGAACAAGACTTCAATGTCTACTTCACTCGGATTGCAGAAGATATTTTAAGATCTCTACCAACTGCAATTGAGGATAATCTACTCCTTTACAAAAACTTCCCTGGTCCCTGCAACTCTTTTTCTTAGAACCGGTCACTATTCACGAGGTTCAGGATGCCATAAATACCTTAAAAAAATCCAACTGTTTTGATATACAGTGCTAGTCAAAAGTCCCCTCCCCCCCTCGTATCTTTTGAACGGGTATACTTATAATAATGAAATTTGGAGGGTGGAAATAAACGTATGTAGGCTTCTCAACTGGTCATAACAGGTGACGCAATAGTCATAAATGACGTCACAAGGCCACTGTGACCAATAATTTTAAATGGGACCCTATGGCAAGTGACAGCTCGTTTGAAAGGTATTGACAATACCTATTCAGTCATACCAATTTTGTTTGGGTTTCGGCTGATTTTGATTGATAAATTGAAGAAATACGAAAATTATAGTTTCGCATTTAATTAATAAAGATTTTAAAGTACGCCTCTGGTTAATTGACAAAAAGGTTGACGTTTTTGAATTCTCTACTTGTCAAAAGTGTTTATACCTTGAAAATTTACCTAAGCTATTGTTTAACGAGACGTTTAAGTGTTTACATAGGCAAATGGTACGTACTGTAGTCGACAAAGTAGCAGCTATCTTAATAATTGTGAATGTAGAAACAATTTCCATGCAGCGGAACGACTGTTTAATGAGAGGTACCCGATCGCCCTATATCGAGGGTTTATTTGAGGAGCTTCTTCGGAAGTTTGAAGCATCAGGTAGTGTTCAAGATGCCAAACGATCTGGTCGACCAACAATTAGTGATGACAAAAAATTGACATAATTGGAGAAATGGTAGTAAACCCTACTTCTTCCACAGCCCAAGTTGCGTCTATCTGTGAAGTCAGTCAAAGGACAGTACATAGGGTGTTGGCTAAAAACAAATTTCATCCATACAAATTAAAAATGGTGCACCAACTTTCAGATGATGACCCCGACCGAAGACTAGAATTCTGTGAAACAATGCCAATAAAATGAACCAACAACCAGCTACATACAACAATTGTTTTAGACGAAAGTACTTTCTTTCTCAATGGAAATGTTAACACTCAAAATGTGAGGTATTGGAGTGACACAAATCCTCACATCTTTCGTGAAAAACATACTCAATTTCCAGAAAAAGTTAATGTTTGGGCAGGTATTTTGGGAAACCACATAGTTGGGCCTCTTTTTCTCAATGCTAACTTAACCGGTGAATTGTATCTGGAGATGTTACAAAATGATATTGAGTCGTTAATTCTTGAAATTCTAGAAGATAATCCAGATGAATTCGACAACTTGGAAATAACGTTTCAACAAGATGGTGCTCCTGCACACTATTACGGTGCAGTAAGACGTTACCTAGATGAAGAATATCGTGGTAGATGGATTGGACGACGAGGTTCGATCGAATGGCCAGCTCGGTCACCGGACCTTACACCATTAGATTTTTTTCTATGGGGGTACTTGAAATCTAAGGTTTACGCTACAGCACCTGACAGTATTGCCATTCTGAAACAACGAATTGTTGAAGAATGTAGGGCAATTTCCGCTGACACACTGGGACGAGTACGACAAGAGTTTAGCAATAGGATGCATTACTGCCAGGAAGTAGATGGAGCACATTTTGAACACTTATTATAAGAACTGGTTCTTAAATCTTTATTAATTAAATGCGAAACTATAATTTTCGTATTTCTTCAATTTATCAATCAAAATCAGTCGAAACCCAAATAAAATTGGTATGACTGAATAGGTATTTTCAATACCTTTCAAACGAGCTGTCACTTGCCATAGGGTCCCATTTAAAATTATTGGTCACAGTGGCCTTGTGACGTCATTTATGACTATTGCGTCACCTGTTATGACCAGTTGAGAAGCCTACATCCGTTTATTTCCACCCTCCAAATTTCATTATTATAAGTATACCCGTTCAAAAGATACGAGGGGGGGAGGGGACTTTTGACTAGCACTGTATATGACCTCAACAGTGACATAATCAAATCTACATCAGATATCATTTTAGGACCGCCAACTTCCCTGATCAACTCAATTTTCTCAACTGGTACCTTTCCTGGAATATTCAAGTTTTCCAGAGTAATTCCAGTTTTCAAGAAAGGAGACAAATCTGTTCCAGAGATTTATCGTCCTATATCTCTGTTCACAATATTTTCCAAAATTATTGAAATAATCATCAAGAACAGGCTCTCCAAATACTTTGAGAATGACTACTTCTTGAATGATTCACTGTATGGCTTTAGAAAAAAACATTATTGGAAGTTCTGGGAGACATAATCGAAGGCCTAGAATAAGTAAAACATACAACTTTGACGCTTTGTGACCTTCCAAGGCCTTCGATTGTGTATCACATGATATTCTCATAGCAAAACTGGATTACTATGGAATCACTCATGAAGTCATATCTTGAAAACAGATTCCAATGTGTAACACTCGAATACTCTTATTCGGACTTTTCACCTAAAAGACATGGTGTTCCCCAGGGCTCTATTTTAGGAGCGTTACTTTTCATTATAAATATATAAACGACCTATGTTCATTCCTACATCCCAAAAGATGCATTTTATTCGCCGTTGACACATCACTTATATGTTCAGATGGAAACTATGATAATCTAATTCTATCATCAGACAACATTGA
Organism: Gonioctena quinquepunctata; assembly: GCA_018342105.1. Taxonomy (NCBI): domain Eukaryota; kingdom Metazoa; phylum Arthropoda; class Insecta; order Coleoptera; family Chrysomelidae; genus Gonioctena; species Gonioctena quinquepunctata. The sequence goes on from JAFIRS010000301.1 coordinate 230,242, forward strand.
AAGAGACACTAATAGCTGGCTCTCCTCTAACAAACTCAATCAAACAAAATCGCAAAGAATAACCTTTTCAACTCATGCAAATTATCTAGCATGACAAACTGCCACTTTATTAGGCATCAGTTTTGACGATAAACTAACATGGCATTACCTCAATAGAAAATTGGCCAGCACAATATTCCTCATTCGTCAATTAAAACTATAGCCAGCATCACCACACTGAAGACTGTTTCCTTTTCACTTTTCCACTCACAACTCAGTTATGGAGTAATATTATAGGGAAATTCATCTGGTGCAGCTAATATTTTCAAGAAACAAAAAAAGATAATCAGGATCATAGCTAACGCAAGCTATATTGAACACTGTCGCCCAATTTTCATCAGTTTTGGAATCATGTCTCGCCCTGCTTATACATATATGGTACCCTACTTGAAATCCATGGAAAAAAATTCACAATGCAATCTGATGTACTTAATTACTCGACAAGATCTGCTAACCTGAAATTTTTTTGACAGTTCTAACAACCATTTAAATTTTGTCATTTTGTGTCATATGAAACAATTTCACCCAATCATTTCAATATTACACTTACATAGAAAAATCGAATTAAACGGTTTTCTTCACATAAAAGAATCAATATGAATTGAACCAGAAAATGGTAGATCTCAGGTGGAAAACAACTACTTTCCTGGCAAATACCACGCAGAACGTTGAAAGATATTCACCTGAAAATCCATGCATACCTCCATATAAATGGACATTTATGTCGTGTTCACCTAACAATCCGCATACCGGTTTCAGGCTTTTTTGGCCCTCATCAGTACGGAGTAGTCAACCAGCCAAAGGTCCGAAGAGCTCTGGCTGAAGCGAGACACAACATAACCAAAACCATCATCGAGTCTATAACACCTATAGGTACGCCGGAAAAGAAAACTTTCAACTGGCGGTACCTAGTGACAGAAAGAAAGGTTTCTGAATAAAAGATTCCTTCTCAGTAGGAGTGGCAAGCTCCGACTAGCATATAGTGAAAGATAAACGCCATGTGAAGTGGAATAAATAGAAAAATCGAATTAAACGGTTTTCTTCACAAAAAAGATTCAATATGAATTGAACCAGAAAATGGTAGATCTCAGGTGAAAAACAACTACTTTCCTGGCAAATACCACGCAGAACGTTGAATGATATTCACCTGAAAATCCATGCATACCTCCATATAAATGGACATTGAATGCAAATGTTTCTTTCTGATAAGCTCGATTATGTTTAATTTATGTCGTGTTCACCTAACAATCCGCATACCGGTTTCAGGCTTTTTTGGCCCTCATCAGTACGGAGTAGTCAACCAGCCAAAGGTCCGAAGAGCTCTGGCTGAAGCGAGACACAACATAACCAAAACCATCATCGAGTCTTTAACACCTATACGTACGCCGGAAAAGAAAACTTTTAACTGGCGGTACTTAGTGACAGAAAGAAACACTACGAAAATCTCCCACCTCGATGGGTTCCTAAATAAAAGATTCCTTCTCAGTAGGAGTGGCAAGCCCGACTAGCATATAGTGAAAGATAAACGCCATGTGAGATTTTCGGAGTGTTTCTTTCTGTCACTAGGTACCGCCAGTTAAAAGTTTTCTTTTCCGGCGTACCTATAGGTGTTATAGACTCGATGATGGTTTTGGTTATGTTGTGTCTCGCTTCAGCCAGAGCTCTTCGGACCTTTGGCTGGTTGACTACTCCGTACTGATGAGGGCCAAAAAAGCCTGAAACCGGTATGCGGATTGTTAGGTGAACACGACATAAATTAAACATAATCGAGCTTATCAGAAAGAAACATTTGCATTCACTTCACATGGCGTTTATCTATTACACTTATAATTGCATTCATTGCGTTTATCAATCACTATGACAACACGATTGAGTTTGACAACTTCATTCCAAATAAATTTCAAAATGTCACGTTTTGGCAATGCGAATGTTCTAAGTATAAATGCGCTAATCAAAAACAAATTCCCTGAAATACAACCTACAGTCACAAATATATTTGTGGAATATCTATGGAATTTTGCTGCGAACGATAATATGAATTAAATGAACATAGAAGCTTAGAAAAATTGGCGTTGATACTAAAAGATTGGGCGGTCAATATGAGAAAGAATTTAAAGAAGCAACGGTGAAGACAATGTGGAACGTTCGTGCAAACTTTTGCAAGAAAAGTACTATAATACTTAATATTATGATGCCCGTTTAAAAAATATTTAAACCGCCCCAAGCCGCAATCAGGAAGAAACTACAAGCAGTCCAGTTCAGTTTCGTTAAATTTGTCTGAAGTTAACAAAATAATATTGCTATGGGATGAAAATACTCCTGAAGGTCTTATGCGTAAATTTTACCATATTGCTGCTGTAGAATTACGTGGTGAGGAGGAGAGGCAGTTGCTTGTCTGGTGGATTTTTTTCAAATCGAAAAAAATAACGATGACTCTCCAACAAATCGCAATGAATACAATCCGGTGTTCAGTAAAACGTGCCAAGGTGGTTCTAAAAGCTGTACAAGTAGTAAATGGTTGGTTTCCAATAGTGAAAGACAAAGCTGCCCTGTACGTCTTTTTCATAAACTGATATCAAAACGAGGCGACAATATTACCTCACCACCACTGTTCTTAAAACCCAATCGACACTGGAAAAATGAAACTGACGAATGGTACGATAATTTACCTGTTGGAAGAAATACAATAAATGGATGGACTAAATCTGCTGCTGAGGCAATTGGCTTGAATGTAAAGGACAAAAAGATAACAAATCACTCGAATAGATCAACTGCTGTTAGCGAATTGGCAAAAAGTGGTGTAGAAGAACAACAATTGCTGAAAATGACTGGTCATAGCAATCAAAATTCTATAAAACCATACTTAAATCTCGATCAAGAACACCACAACAAGATCGTAAATATTATGCGTGGTAATAGATCTTCTATAGTAGAGAACAGCACCGAATCTAATGTTAAGTTCAATTTTAATAATTGTACTTTCACTAACTGTACTTTTAATAAATAAATAAATGTTTCATTGTGTTGAGTTATAAATTTTTTTGTCAAAAAATTTTTCGCCGAATATCCTTCGGAGATTGAGAAATGCCTCATAATTTTATAACAAATTTCTCAAGCTCGTTGTTTGTTACCAAGGAACGAGCTTTCGATTGTCATAAAATTATCTCGTCTATTATCAATGTCCTAGGGATATTACTACTGATAAGAACACCCAGATTTCGTTTGACAAAATCGTTCAAAATCTCTCTGGATATTAGACTTAACATCCTACCTGAAAATTGGAAAACCTTCCAGTCTCACACTTTCAAATCCACAGTAAAAGAATACCTATTAAACCACTGCTTCTACTCTATAGAGGAAAATTTCGAAACTCCATTTGCCTCCCCATGTCTTTTCTCGCCACACTTAGCTATATGATTTTACTATGTTCTCTTACACTTGAGTGATTGTTTCAACGATTGTTTTAATGATTTAATTTATGATTGTTTTAATGTTCTAACTTATGTGTGTACCTTGATTTTAGTGAATCTAATTACCTCTGTGTCAGTAACAATGTTTTATTATTTTATATTCTGGTGTTTTATAATTTCTATAATTTTGACAATTATCTGACCTGCTGCAAACACTTGTAAAAATGTGTAACGTTGTCAATAAAAACCTATCTATCTATTCATGATTTAGTCACCGCATATTACTGAAAATTGTAATTCACTTGAAAATAGCGGATGTTCAATAGGCTGCTTATCATTGAGACATGATATATTGATCATTATACAATGATTTGAGATTTGGCGTTTGTAGATGGACACAAATCCGAACATTCGGACTAGAAAATTAGCATAATTATCATCCGGTGTAGTCTCTTATAGGTATGGGAACTAAATTTGTTCCAGTTGGTAGTGAAGAAAGATCCAATAATTATTACCAATTTCGGTAATTGGACATGCACGCGTATAATGAAAAAATGGAGGAAATTACACCAGTCTCCTGTCGGGATTACCATAACACATTCCCACGGTGGAAAAAAGTGTAGCGTCGAATTCGATCGGCTAGAAGCGACGTCAAACATTTCTAACGTTAATCTATTTTTGTATGATTGATAATTACTGTAACTACAAACTTGCTGGTTTTAATTTCCTGTCAGCATTAGATCGGATTTATCGAATCGGATGTGTGTTATAAAATTTATTACGAATTCATGATTTAATGGCAATAAAGGATACAGGATGTCAAATAATCGAGCGGAACGGGTTCAAGCATCTAATATGGACAGGAAAAACTTTAATTACCTGCAGTCTAGTTGACTAAGGTTTCTGAAAAGTCATTCGCACTTCTTTATGATCACTGAGATATTTCATTTTACGAATATTATTGCTCAATCTAAATTGTGCACGCTTTTTCATATCTTTTCAACTTAGATAGTGAAAAAATGCATGTTAAGCTGACTATTTGGGCCTACAGTTAAAAATATCCCGACAGACGATGTCCTGTCCAAATTTCTATATTCCCTATATTTTTTTCCTGAAAACTCTCGTCCCTAGAATTTCTTTTTTCATGTTTTTTTTGTATTGTTCCATCTAGGTTATGCCTCTGACTCTGCCCGCTTCCCTTTATCCTGTTTTCCCGTTATCCCGGTTTTTCGTTATCCTGTTTTCCCATTATCCCGTTTTCACGTTATCGCTTTCTCCCGTTATCCCATTTTCCCGTTGTCCCGTTTACCCATTATTTCGTTTTACCGTTATCGCTTTCTCTCGTTACCCCGTTTTCCCGTTATTCCGTTTTCCTGTTATCCCTTTTGTTTTCGTTTCCGTTGGTTTCCCGTTTTCCCAAAAAAATTCCAAATCGGTCCCCCGTTCTCAAGTTATGACTTCCAACACTTTTTTTTTAGGGTGTTTCTTAAAAAAAAGGTATTCTTGGGTCCATTTTGAGAAAAAAACTTTATATGAAAACATGTCCTAAAGGTCTTAACTTTTGAACTATAGGGTGCTAAAGTTTTGAAAAAAACATAATTTTTTTGTGATAACTTTGGTATCAGGGTGAGTGCACCAATGGTTGACCAATTAAGAGCTTCTTTCAAAAAAAATACTTATAGATACTAAAATATCAATTTTCATGAAAACCAAAAAAATATACAAGAAGAACCAAGGTTTGGGATTCTTAATATCATGTACAATCTTGAAAATAACGGTAAAATGTAGTTAAGAGAATATATTACTCAAAATAGTCATCACCAGTGATTGACCAGCAAGAACTAGTACTTGACCACAATTTTACCCAGTGGTTGACCACTTGATAAAATCAAATGAAACAAGTTTCTAAGCAAAACTTGTAGAATAAAAAACAAGTTTCGATTTTCAAAAAGAATATTATAAAATAATGATAATTTTTGAACTCAAACCTTTTACAAAAATACTAGTTTTTTAACGAGTTGAAACTTCTTCACACGGGTTTGGACTACAATTTCCTTCAATTTCCGTATCATTTTTAAATTCCTTTACTTCAGTCTCAATATAAAATTTTCGTTTCTCAGTTTCATTCTTACTTTCTTGCATTTCAGTATAACTAAGTTTTCTCCCAGAACAGATTTCATTATCATTATTAGTTTCATTTTCCGATTCTATATCAATGTGTATTCCTTTATTGTGTTCTTGGTATCATCATGTAATTCTTCTGCTGACTCATCGTCACCCCATTCCTTCATTTCTGCTTTTTTAAACGATTCCCGTCTTTTCTTGGAAATAAGTGAATCGAAATATACAAACGTTAATTGGCTTGATTCGTTCTTTCCGTCTTGATCACCCAAAGTTCGCGAAGCATCATGCATACATTTTTTTTAATCTACTGCCTCGACTTCAAAATAAACTTTTCATGCTTCTTTTTTCTAATAACAGTGGGAAAGTGGCTTTATGCAATCAGAAATCAATCAGAAACAACTTTTTTCAATTTACTTTTCAAATTATTTATTAAAGTAACATGCGGTATAGTTTTCCCAATATCAATTGCAGAAGCATAAAAAAGTCTTGCGGCGAAATCCTGTGAGCAGCAGCGGCGGAGATAACTAATTCTATTTAGATATTTTAATATCCTAAAACGTATTTCGATCGGCACACACCAAGACCACAGACGCTACTGGTTTTTAATCTTTCAGAGCTATTAGAACACAAATATAACGCGTGATTTATGACCTCCCATCGAATAGACACACCTGCAAGCATTGATGTCCGACTTGATTGGCCCAGACGAATCGATTGTAGAACAGACAGCAGTCACTCAAGTCCACGTTGACCAGCGGGCTCTTTGTGCCGACGGAGACTGTATACAAGTAGTACAGATTATTTTTCGTTCCGTTTCTTCGCATATACGCTCGTGTTAGCGAAGTGAGTTTTTATTTGCTCCCTATAGAAACAGCTTCTGCAATTGATATAGAAACAGCTTCTGCAATTGATATTGGATGGACTTTACCCCATACCCCATACATCCTCTTCGATTGTTTGATATTGCTAACATCGCTCGCTTCTGTTACAATCGTACCTTCGAATATTCGAAAAATTTCCTGTTAGTATCATTTATTTTTTCTGGGAAATACAGTGGTTTTACTGAACCTGTATTCGAAAATAAAAGAACCTTATATAAAGTAAAATATATGTACCAGTTGTTGACCATGACAAAAAACCAATAGCTGACCACTACAAAACTATGGTCAATTACTAGATCCGCATTAAAATAACGCCGCTGCTTTTTCTTGAAGTAAAAATTATTTTTGAAATCCTCTGAGCAAATCTGGTCTCCTGATTTTTTTTTTTTCGTTTGATGTACGGTTTTCGCATAAAAAAATAAAATGCATTCATTTGCATCTTGCTAGAACACTTACGAGAAAAAACAATGTATATAACTTTAAACAAAAATGTATTCAAGAGAATAATTTTTAAACGGTAAAATTATAAAATTAAAGTAGGTAATCTAAATACATTTTGGAATGCCAACACAAAATTACCCTGAACGCACAAAGAAATAAATTAAATCAGATGTTCAAAATGTGAACCTCTTGCTCTTTTTCTCATGGACTCACGTACTCTTTGGAAAATGCCGGGACTGTTTCCAATAGCTTCGCAAGAAACTATGATGCGATTTGTCAACTGCTCTTCAGTATGAATTGGTGTGCTCTAAACCAATGTTTCAAGATGACGGAAGTGCTCTGGCGCCCAGTCGTGCATAAACCACAGTCGATTTCTTACTAAAATGGGAACATCTTCCATCAAAGCTGGCAAGTATTCTTCGAGAAATTGCTAGTAATTATGCCCATTCAACCTCGTATGAAGAAAATAGGGTCCAATTAAATAATCACCGCATATTACAGCCCACACGTCAACGTAGCACTGACGGGATTCCAAGATTGCATGTGCGTTTTCATCAGCGCAAAAATGATTATTGTGAAAGTTTTGGATGGCGTTTCTGGAAAAATTAGCTCTATCGGTTAATAAAATTTCAGTATCAAGCAATGGATTTTCATACACTTTTTGAAGAAACCTTTGGCAAAAGTTCATCCGTAATGGAAAGTAAAAAATCAAGTGGCGTTAGGTCGGGTGATCTTGCAGGCCAATTCCACGGTCCTAAACGTCTAAACCAGCGATCTTCGAACATTTGGAACAACTCCGTTGTTACTTCCCCAATGCAATGAACCGATGCCCTATATCCAGTTGAAACCAGCAGGTAGAATACTCCTCTATTGACAAATTATAAAAAAATCGTTCACCACTGACCTCAGAATTTCGAGATATTTCTTAGAATTTAACGGTTTATCGTAATTGAGAAATCTAAACTGAACTAAAATATGTGGATTCTTGTCAGCCCAGACATGTTTGTTTATTTAGGCCTATTTCAATGTTACCTACCCTTGCTAAAATCATAGAAAAGCTTGCAAAACAAAGAATTATGGTGTTTTTAAGTAGGCATAATATTATTAGTTGCAGTCAGTTTGGGTTTCAGAGTTCAATAAACACGGGAGATGCTATGTTTCATCTACTAGAAAACGTATATCTTCATTTAAATAATCAAGAAATGGCAGCAGCAGTTTTTTGCGATCTTTCAAAAGCCTTCGATTGCGTGGATCATGAAATTCTGCTACAAAAACTAGAAGTACATGGCCTTAGAGATGTATCTTTGAGATGGTTCAGATCATACCTATCAGAACTTACTCAAAAAGTTACACTCCCTGACAACATATCCCATCTCCAGACCGTTACTTGTGGAGTTCCACAAGGATCGGTTCTTGGCCCAATTCTCTTCTTTTTATATATTAACGACCTAGCCCGCATTAATATAGCTGCAAGAATAACCCAATTTGCAGATGACACTACATTATTTTGGCATTGCAAGAATGAAAGGGAACTGCATGAATTGATCAGCAAGGATATTATAAAAATAAAAGACTGGTGTGATGCTAACCTCCTATCATTTAATATCTCAAAAACTAGCAACCTCAAGTGCTCCATACTGGATATTTATCTGGGTACTCAATTAATTGAAAACAAAATGCCAGCAAAATTTTTGGGACTACAAATAGATATAAATTTGAATTTTGAATGTCACATAAATAACCTATCTAAAAAAAATCATCAGGATGCCTTGCAGTCAGATTATCAGCAAATATACTGGGCAAAAAATGTGTACTTTGCTCTCATTGATTCCCATCTGTTTTTGGGGAACGTGTTGCCAATACTTGTTTGATGGGGTGTTTGTACTACGGAAAAGACGAGTTAGAAATATGTGTAGAGCTGGATTCAGGGATTCCTATCGGCCTTTATTAACAAGACATAAAATCTTGACCTTGCTTCCATAGTTATTTTGGAAATGTCTGATGCAAAAAAAAATATTGGAGTGACATTTTCAATTCACGAAATACGAGAAATAAGCTCAATATAAGTTTACCGATTCCATTATCATAAAAAATTGAGAGGTCTCTCATATATAATGGAAAAAAATGTTCAACCATTTGCCAATTGAGATTAAAGGTAAAACATGTTCTCTCTTTAGACGAATTCTATTCAGATAGAAATTTTTATTTTATGGACAACTAAATTTTTATTTCGTGTTTTAGTACTTACAAGTATCTGAACTGTGCGACTATTTTAAATGTTTGTTGATTTCCACATTTTGACTCTGAACTGTATAGTTTGAAAATGTTTACGAAGTAGGTACCTACTCTTAGTTTCTATGCATTCAGTTTTTAGATTCTTATGTTTTTATAGTTTTTATATTCTTATATTTACATCTATTTGTTGTATGAGTATATTCATTATTATTTATTCCAATATGTAGCGTATTGTATTTTAACTTTCTGATTGATTTTTAACCGACGAAACCAAAAAGGAGGATGTTCTCTATTCGACCGGTATATTTTATGTTTTTCCATCATATTTTTTTATGTATGATCACGCATAACTTTTTACTGAGGCGTCCGATTCCGATAATTCTTTTTTCAGTGGATAGGGTGTACTTCAAATTTGGTACCATTTGAATTTAAAAGATGAAATCCACCCCTAAGGGTAGCGAAATGAAGGATATTGATCACTCACCCTCTGAATTCTGGTCCGTTAACCGATTCTATCAGGCATAACTTTGTACTGGGTTCTTCGATTTGGATGATTCTTTTTTTAATAGATAGGGTATACCTTGTATTTGGATTTCGAAAGGAATTAGCCACCCTTACGGGTAGAAAAATAGGGGATAATTGATTTTTCACTAGTGAACATTAGCACACACATACGTAGTTGACAATGACAGATCGCTACTGACAATATTCTTGTTCCGTCAAAATCAGTATATTTTATGAGAGGCTGGAATGATATACAAAGTGATGAAATAAACTAACCAGAACAACGAAAATAATTTATATTACAACAAATAGTAAAAGTAGATAATCATATTATTTAACTGGTAATAGTTGAAGTAAGGTGGGTAAGTAAGTATTTTGGAAGTAGTCAAAAAAAACAAGTAGGTAGTAATTGGTAGATTTAAGCCACAAAAAATTGAAAATTAAAAACTTTTCAACAAAATATTAAACCGACGAAATACGGAACTGAAAAGTAAAAAATAAATACTTTTTAACAAAAGATTAAACCGACGAAAAAATCAACTGAAAAGCAAAAAATAAAATAAACCTTAGTCTAAATGATAATTCAGCTCCTAAACTAATGTAAGTAACTGATTTTGAGTCGGCGCCAAACAAACTAGCAATTGAATTAGGTGAAGCGTAAAATGATGGCAGCAAGATGCACGGCTGCGTTTTGATGACTTCTTTCATAGATAATGATCTTCGATAATTGTTTGTTTGGCGCCGACTCAAAATCAGTTACTTTAATTAGTTTAGGAGCTCAATTATAACTTTCTGATTGATTTTATCACTAAAAAAATTTTGAAGTTACCAAATGGTCTGGTACTTTAGAAATCTTAACTCTTATAAAAATCTTTAACTTTTATATCTTATATTTCTAAGAATAGTAAGACTTTGTCAATGAGATTTTATCTTCGACAATAAAGTACATTTTGATTTTGATTTGATATTCTATTAAGAATGCCTTCTCTGGAAAATTTAGCTTCGTCTGCCCAAATTATTTTCTTTAGAAAGTTAGGATCTTCTTGGGTGCAGATCAGAATCGTTTCACAAAAGTGTATCCTCTTTTGATTATCTTCTGGTTTCAGGGCTTGAAATTCCGTAAACTTGTATGGGTGCATGTTATGATTATGAAGGATCCTTTGAATAGATAGATATAACAAAATATGGCAGAATAATCTGATTTTTATAGAAACTTCCTTTTATTTCGGAAACCTGACTATTTAGGTATAGGAACACGATACATCATTTGAAAAGAACTTCAATTGTCTCTCAGGATATTTGATAATATACAGAGTGTTCCATTCAAAAATATGCACTTTTCACCATTTTTGTATCCATCGGTAAAATAACAAATTTTGTACGACCTTGTAAAATGGAGAACAAATTTCCCTAGATATAACTGATACACAGGGCTTTGGTAAACTACACCCGAAATTTCAGCTCTCTACGAATCCAAATCCCAGAGTAATAAACATTTAATTGAAGCTATGTTTTGCACGAAAAATAAGGAATTAAAATTAATTTCTCAAAAACCGCTGCAGATAGCTAAAGGAAAGTATTATACAAAATTATCGGAAACATAACAAAAATAAACATAAAAACTTTCGAACTGAAAATATTTTCGGATTTCAGGAGCCATGATCGGCGGAGACATACCAAATTCTTTTGAAACTCATGAAATAAATCCACTTAACAGGAAACAATATGAAGGCAAATATAATCGCTAGTTACAGCATAGAACATCGAAAAGGATATGAAAATCCATCTAATTTCCTTTTCTAAGCGCCCATTATGAATTCCGGCTTGTCCACATAATTTTTTCCTGCAATAATTGAATCTGTAGGCTAGCGCTGAGATAAATCTGAGACACAAACGCGCGTTGATTCGATTCCACTGAAAACGGATGTGACGTAGCCCTTGAATCTTTAATCATTCTCAATTACAGCGATATTTTACAATTCCATTTGATAATCTCGAAACCATTTACGAAGCACTTTATTGGGAGAAACGCCAGCATATTAAAGAGAACTCAAAAAGCAATAAAAGCGTTATTAGTAAACTAGGGACGCTCATAAAAATCCACATCGGTAATGAGAATAATAACTTTTGGTTTGATTTTTTTCCACAGACGATTTATTGTCTGAGAAAATATATGAAGAAGAAATAAAAACTTTTTAACAAAAAATTAAACCGACGAAAAAATCAACTGAAAAGCAAAAAATTAAAATAAACCTTCTTAGTCTCAATGATAATTAAACTAAACTAATTTTGAGTCGGCGCCAAACAAACAATTATCGAAAATCATTATATTACTTTGAAAAGTAATCCAAACGCCGCTGTGCATCTCGCTGCCCTCATTTTACGCTTTACCTAATTCAATTGCTAGTTTGTTTGGCGCCGACTCAAACATTAGTTTAGGAGCTCAATTATCATTAATCATTTTCAGTTGATTTATTCGTCGGTTTAATTTTTTGTTAAAAAGTTTTTATTTTTCAATTTTTTGTGGCTGAAATCTACTAATTACTACCTACTTGATTTTTGATTACTTCCAAAATACTTACTTAATAATATGATTATCTACTTTAACTATTTATTGTTATATGATACAAATTATTTTTGAAAGTTCTGGTTAGTTGATTTCACCACTTTGTATATAATTTCATCCTTTCATAGAATGTAATCATTGTGACGGATGTAGGAGGATCTGTCAATGTCAACTACATATGTGTTCCAATGTTCACAAGTGAAAAATCAATCATTCCCTATTTTTCTACCCATAGGGGTGAATTATTTCATTTCAAATTGAAATATGATCAACTATGAGGTATATTAAATTATATATATATATATATATAGTGCGGAAATTATTTTTGGGAATGCAGTCAGTGATGACCAGTTCAAATTATATTCTTCGTTATTAAGTCGAGCTTTCGAAAATCTTTATTTTCTTTCTCAAGACTGTCTACAATGTTATATAATAAAAAACATGTGATATATAATATAAATGGTTACTTACTTAACATGAAAATTAAAAAGAATTTGGTACAATGAAGAACATTGGAATTTTCTATTTGAAGTTTGGAAATATTTCAGACAGTGACAATTTCATTATACAGGATGACAAAATATTTGTAAACAATATATTTTTATGTAGGACGATTATTTTGATCAATCTCTCCTTGTTTATGTAATATGTAAGTATAAATTGAACTCAGTTCATTAATATCTGTTTTTTTATTAATAGTTTTTGTTTTATTTTTATTAATGTGGACCATTTCTGGTCTGACAATCGAATTTACTACAAAAGTCTTCCTCACATTCAAGAATTGACACCAAAATTGATAAACTTACTAAAAAACGAAAATATTATAATAGCAAAAACCAATTTATAATCTTCATTCCAAATTGAAAACTCAATACCAAAAAATTTTAAATCTAATATTGTTTATGAAATTCCATGCCAAGATTGTGATCAAGTATACATCGGTCAGACCAAACAGATGCTAAAAGATAGAATCGCAGGCCATAAAAGTGATTGCAGAAGGTGTATAAGATCTTGTGCTTTGGCAACTCATTTCATAGACAGAGATCATCGTATTGATTATCAAAATTCAAGGGTATTAGATATTGAAAAAGACCTGACAAAAAGACTTTTCTCAGAAATGGTCCACATTAATAAAAATAAAACAAAAACTATTAATAAAAAAACAGATATCAATGAACTGAGTTCAATTTATACTTACATATTACATAAACAAGGAGAGATTGATCAAAATAATCGTCCTACATAAAAATATATTGTTTACAAATATTTTGTCATCCTGTATATTTCCAAACTTCAAATAGAAAATTCCAATGTTCTTCATTGTACCAAATTCTTTTTAATTTTCATGTTAAGTAAGTAACCATTTATATTATATATCACATGTTTTTTATTATATAACATTGTAGATAGTCTTGAGAAAGAAAATAAAGATTTTCGAAAGCTCGACTTAATAACGAATAATATAATTTGAACTGGTCATCACTGACTGCATTCCCAAAAATAATTTCGACTGAATATCTCACAGTCAAGAATATAATCGAATCATATATATATATATATATATATATATATATATATATATATTAAATCTGATCTTGAGTTCACATATGACATAGTGAAATTGAGCAACGATAACAACATGATTCTATGCAATATTTATTTCAATAACAAAGCTATATCTATTCTTGCTATGTATAAAAACCCACCGTACTGTTGCAAACTTTTCGTGAACTCTTTGAAAACATACCTCAAACAATGCGGTAATAAGGCAGATTATTTCATCTTCCTTGGAGACATAAATATTGATATCATGGATGATGATATGGATATATCAACAGTTGAATACCTAAATGTCATGAGTGAATTTGAAATTATATCTCTGATAAATAACTATACCAAGGTGACAGAAAATACAAAAACATGTCTGGATCACATGTTCATTAGAACTAAATCTGATACTGATTTCCTACTACCTATTATCATTAAAACAAAACTCACAGATCACTATACTACATATCTTCAAATAGTATTGAATAAAAAAATAAAGAAAACTGAAAGGTCGGTGGACAATGATATAGCAGTAGACTATATCAAACTTAGGGCGCATCTTCAGACGGTTGGCTGGGAATCAGTATATCGCTCAACAAATGTAGAATCTGCAACAAAATCTTTTTTAGAAATTGTTGATAATAAAATCTCAGAATGCAGCTACAGAAAAAAAATCAAAGAAAAAAAAAGGAAGATATGGATAACAAACGGAATAATTAATTCAATAAATACAGAGACAGCATGTTTCAAGAATATCTTCGCAACCAAAATGACCAAAATTTGAAAATGAAGTACAAACGCTATAGAAATAAATTAAACATACTATAAAGAGACAAAAATAACTTTTTCGGAATGTCATTGAAAAAAGCAAAGGTGATAACTCAAAATTATGGGAAACTGTGAGAAAAATCTGTGGAAAAAGAAAGGCAATAAATAAAATAACACATATAAATAAAGAAGGAAAACCCACCGAAAATATTACTGAAATTGCGGATAGTTTTAATGACCACTACATAAATATAGGCAAAAAATTAGCAGGCGAAATAAAAACTGACCCAAATCATGAATGCCCGAGCAAAAATATGAATAATCACATGTCAATGTTTTTATTTCCCACCGATCATACCGAAATAAAAAAATGTGATCCTATCCCTGAAAAACAAAAAAGCGGTGGGGGTCGATGGAATAAAGGCTGAACTTCTAAAAAATACAATCCCATTCATCATTGAACCTTTAGTATATTTAATAAATAATTCTTTCACCGACGGTATTTTCCCATCCATGCTGAAACTGACACAAGTAATCCCAATATACAAAAATGGCGATAAAAATGAAGTTATAAACTATCGACCAATTTCTTTGATCACTGCTGTTGCCAAAATCTTTGAAAAAATTTAAAAAATCCGACTATCATCCTACCTCAAAAAATATAACATCCTCTCCTGTAGACAATATGGTTTCCGAGAAGGTGTGTCGACACAAGATGCTATCCTAGATCTAACGGCTGGAATGTACTCTGCTATGGATAACAAGAAGGCATCACTATGCGTTTTCATAGATCTGTCAAAAGCTTTCGACACGGTTAGCCACCCACTCCTCCTCAAATCACTTGAAAATGTAGGTATAAGAGGAACCACACTGAAACTGTTCCAAAGTTACCAGCTAAACAGGAAACAATGTGTCAAAATTGGAAAACACAAAAGCGATTACAAGAAAATAGAATATGGGGTCCCACAGGGAACCATTCTGGGCCCAACTCTGTTTAATATCTACCTCAATGACTTATTCTCAATTCCAACAACAGGAAAAATATGACACAGCCTGGACACAACCTGGATTTCCCTGAAAAATAAAGTGGAGATGGATCTTGGAAACATCAAAAACTGGTTTCCACATAGACTCCTCACAATAAATTTCAGCAAAACGTACTACCTACCAATTTATGCTTCTGCACGTTACTCACCATCTTTTACTTCCCTTAATGTGTCAAATTCTTCCACCATCACATCTGTAAAACAGATCAAATATCTCGGCATTATTATAGATGACAAGCTCAAGTGGGAATCCCATATAATATACGTAATAAAAAAGCTGCAATTTATGATGCATCGTTTCAAAGTCCTACATGATATGCTAGATAACAAAACACTCAAAACGTTATTTCGCTCTCATTCAAACGCATATTACTTATGGGATCAGCTTGAAAGACCACTATGAATAAACTGATAGTGACACAAAAAAGAATCCTTAAAATAATTTTCAAAAAAAAGAACTCATCCAACAGATGCTCTCTATCTCGAAACGAATATATTTGATCCCGTACAGCTCTTCTTTTTACATACTAATATCAAATGTTTCAAATCAAAAACAAACATCCTAGAATAGAACACGAGTACAACACTCGAAATAAACAAAATAATTTCAAAATACCTTACATGAATAAAGCTGTAGGGCAAAAAAGCCACAGCTACCTGAGCCTTAAACTATTCAATACTCTACCAAATCAAATAAAAATTTCAAAAAATCAAAATGAAATCAAAAGAAGATTAAATGACTACATCACTAGCTTGCCTCGTACAGAGATACATAATTTATTATATTCCTAATCATCCCAACAGAAAAATGTTTCCGTTTTTTATATAAATATCCTCTATGACATAACAACCTTCCCAAAAATTTGTCATTTTATTATATCGTAAATGTAATTTTATCTTGAAGAACAAACAGTTCATATATATGTTTATATTAATGTAAGTGTATAAAATTGTATATCTATGTTTCGCAAACACCTGTGTTAAATATTAATATTGTATTTTATTATTTTACTACATGATACATTTTTACTTCCTGTTTGTAATTTTCACAGTCACACACAAACTGGAAACAGTTTAATTGACTTCTCTCGTTTATTAACTTATTCCCTACTTCTGCCTATGTTTATATATTGTACCTGAAGTTAATAAATTATTATTATTATATATTTATATCATATCTAAAAAAAAACATCCAAATCGGAAAACCCACTACAGAGTTAGGCCTGATAGAATCGGTTAACGGACCAAAATTCAGAGGGTAAACGATCAATATCCTCAATTTTGCTACCCTTAGGGATGGATTTTTTTGTTCAAATTCAAATGGGACCAACTTTGAAGTACACCCTATCCAATGAAAAAAGAATCATCGGAATCGAACTGCTCTGTGGAAAGTTATGCGAGATCATACATAAAAAAAAGTACGTGTCGACTAGAGAAATTCCTTCTTTTTTGGTTTCGTCTGTTAAAAAAAAATTAAATATACGCGTCGACTAGAGAACCTCCTCCTTTTTGGTTTCGTCGGTTAAAAAGAGGGTAACATGCCATTTTGGCAGTGACTTGTCCTAGTTCATTAGAAATTACTCTCACTGCATAACATCCAGAAGAGATCTTGCTTTTAAGTTGTTTAACATGGTTCTAACATTTGAGATTTTTGTCTATCAGCACGCCCAGAAATTTAGTTATTTTTAACCGACCAAACCAAAAAGGAGGAGGTTCTCTAGTCGACGGATATATTTTTTTTATTTATGTATGACCACACATAACTTTTTACTGAGACGTCCGATTCCGATAATTCTTTTCAGTAGATAGGGTGTACTACGAAGTTGGTCCCATTTAAATTTAAGAGATGAAATCCACCCCTAAGGGTAGCAAAATGAAGGATATTGATCACTCACCCTCTGAATTCTGGTCCGTTAACCGATTCTATCAGGCATAACTTTGTACTGGGTTCTTCGATGTGGATGATTCTTTTTTTATTAGATAGGGTATACCTCATAGTTGATCATATTTCGAATGGAATCATCCACCCTTACGGGTAGAAAAATGGGGGATAATTGATTTTTCACTTGTGAACATTGGCACACATATGTAGTTGACAGATCGCTTTTGTCATTATTTTTGTTCTCCTACATCCGTCACAATCATTATATTCTATGAGACGATGGAATGATATACAAAGTAATGGAATAAACTAACCAAAACAACAAAAATAATTTATATTACAACAAATAGTAAAAGTAGATAATCATATTATTTAACTGGTAATAGTTGAAGTAAGGTGGGTAAGTAAGTATTTTGGAAGTAATCAAAAAACAAGAAGGTGTAATTAGTAGATTTCAGCCACAAAAATTGAAAAATAAAAACTTTTTAACAAAAAATTAAACCGACGAAATACGGAACTGAAAAGTAAAAAATAAAATGAACCTTCTTAGTCTCGATAACTGAGCTCCTAAACTAATGTAAGTAACTAATTTTGAGTCGGCGCTAAACGAACAATCAACGAAGATCATTAATTACTTCAGAAACATTATTAGAATGTCACCGCGCAACTGGATGCCATCATTTTACGCCTTACCTAATTCATTTGCTTATTTGTTTGGCGCCGACTCAAAATCAGTTACTTACATTAGTTTAGGAGCTCAGTTATTGAGACTAAGAAGGTTTATTTTATTTTTTACTTTTCAGTTCCGTATTTCGTCGGTTTAATTTTTTGTTAAACAGTTTTTATTGTCTATCAGCACGTCCAGAAATTTAGTACAATCTTTATTTCTATCACATCTTTGCCAAACGAAGGTTCCTCGATCAAGCATCTGAAGGATATTAATTGTTTTTTTTTCTGTGTTGAGAGATCATTTGTTTACATCGCACCACATTCTTTCACAGCTTTCAAGTCTGCAATTATCATGCAGCTCCAGGTCTTCTTGCTTTTCATCTGCAAAGGGGTGAATTTACCAGATATCTTGGTTTTAGTGAGTTCGTTAACATATAATAGGATGAGAATGGGGCCGAGCACAGATCCTTGTGGGACACCTGACGAGAATTCTCTTTTATTCGAAAGTTCCGTTGTTTTAAGCATCTGATAACGCCCAGAAAGATATGAATCGAACCATGTGAGAAATAGTTCTTCACAGTAGAAATAGAAACGTTGCACTCACTTGCAATTGATTTATTTGTCGAATGGGGATTATTAATGACAGAATTGACCATATCTGTTTGATGGATTTCTGAAATTGCTTTCCTGCCACATCCACTAGCCCGTAACCAACGTGTCGTTCAATTCGTTACACTTCATCAGGGCATATAAGAGATGTATAAAAATCAAAACCGAGAAAATTTTGGGAGTGAGACACTTCATTATGTAACATTCTGAAAGAAAAGTGCCATGTGAAGTGGAATGAATAGAAAAATCGAATTAAACGGTTTTCTTCACATAAAGGATTCAATATAAAATTGAACCAGAAAATGGTAGATCTCAGGTGAAAAACAACTACTTTCCTGGCAAATACCACGCAGAACATTTTCAGGTGAATATCATTCAATGTTCTGCGTGGTATTTGCCAGGAAAGTAGTTGTTTTTCACCTGAGATCTACCATTTTCTGGTTCAATTTTATATTGAATCCTTTATGTGAAGAAAACCGTTTAATTCGATTTTTCTATGTAACATTCTGTTGGATACGAAATTATCAATCGACTACTGTACAGTGCTAGTCAAAAGTCCCCTCCCCCCCTCGTATCTTTTGAACGGGTATACTTATAATAATGAAATTTGGAGGGTGGAAATAAACGGATGTAGGCTTCTCAACTGGTCATAACAAGTGACGCAATAGTCATAAATGACGTCACAAGGCCACTGTGACCAATAATTTTAAATGGGACCCTGGAATTTATTCAGTCATACCATTTTGTTTGGTTTCGGCTGATTTTGATTGATAAATTGAGAAATACGAAAATTATAGTTTGATTTAATTCTCTTGTCAAAAGTGTTTATACCTTGAAAATTTACCTAAGCTATTGTTTAACGAGACGTTTAAGTGTTTACATAGGCAAAATGGTACGTACTGTAGTCGACAAAGTAGCAGCTATCTTAATAATTGGTGAATGTAGAAACAATTTCCATGCAGCGGAACGACTGTTTAATGAGAGGTACCCCGATCGCCCTATATCGAGGGTTTATTTGAGGGAGCTTCTTCGGAAGTTTGAAGCATCAGGTAGTGTTCAAGATGCCAAACGATCTGGTCGACCAACAATTAGTGATGACAAAAAAATTGACATAATTGGAGAAATGGTAGTAAACCCTACTCCTTCCACAGCCCAAGTTGCGTCTATCTGTGAAGTCACTCAAAGGACAGTACATAGGGTGTTGGCTAAAAACAAATTTCATCCATACAAATTAAAAATGGTGCACCAACTCTCAGATGATGACCCCGACCGAAGACTAGAATTCTGTGAAACTATGTCCAATAAAATGAACCAACAACCAGGCTACATACAGACAATTTGTTTTAGTGACGAAAGTACTTTCTTTCTCAATGGAAATGTTAACACTCAAAATGTGAGGTATTGGAGTGACACAAATCCTCACATCTTTCGTGAAAAACATACTCAATTTCCAGAAAAAGTAAATGTTTGGGCAGGTATTTTGGGAAACCACATAGTTGGGCCTCTTTTTCTCAATGCTAACTTAACCGGTGAATTGTATCTGGAGATGTTACAAAATGATATTGAGTCGTTAATTCTTGAAATTCTAGAAGATAATCCAGATGAATTCGACAACTTGGAAATAACGTTTCAACAAGATGGTGCTCCTGCACACTATTACGGTGCAGTAAGACGTTACCTAGATGAAGAATATCGTGGTAGATGGATTGGACGACGAGGTTCGATCGAATGACCGGACCTTACACCATTAGATTTTTTCCTATGGGGGTACTTGAAATCTAAGGTTTACGCTACAGCACCTGACAGTATTGCCATTCTCAAAACAACGAATTGTTGAAGAATGTAGGGCAATTTCCGCTGACACACTGGGACGAGTACGACAAGAGTTTAGCAATAGGATGCATTACTGCCAGGAAGTAGATGGAGCACATTTTGAACACTTATTATAAGAACTGGTTCTTAAATCTTTATTAATTAAATGCGAAACTATAATTTTCGTATTTCTTCAATTTATCAATCAAAATCAGCCGAAACCCAAACAAAATTGGTATGACTGAATAGGTATTTTCAATACCTTTCAAACGAGCTGTCACTTGCCATAGGGTCCCATTTAAAATTATTGGTCAAAGTGGCCTTGTGACGTCATTTATGACTATTGCGTCACCTGTTATGACCAGTTGAGAAGCCTACATCCGTTTATTTCCACCCTCCAAATTTCATTATTATAAGTATACCCGTTCAAAAGATACGAGGGGGGGAGGGGACTTTTGACTACCACTGTATAGCTGAACAATGGTGAAAAACTGATTATCCAAATACGAGAAGAACAACTAGAATAACAGTACGATATTATAATACTAAAAATATTATAAATGTTGAAACGTGCTCAGTAGCAATAATAATGAATTCATGTCATATTTGGAAAAACAGAAAAGGGTCGGACGAGATGAAGAACAACGAGAAGTTTGAAATAAGGTAATAAAAACCAAAGTAATGAAAAAATATGACATGTACACACCTCATCTAGGATCGTATCTGGGAAGAATACAAATACATTATATGTATGTGTGAAAGATTTCGTGTACAACACATGATTTGTGGTGGAAGACAACCGAATGCCCCAAAGGAATTGTTTACGAAAACTTCCACCACAATTCATGTGTTGTACACGCAATATTTCACACATACATATCATGTATTTGCATTTTTAACCGACGAAACCAAAAAGGAGGAGGTTTTTATTATTTTTTTATGTATGATCACGCATAACTTTACTGAGGCGTCCGATTCCGATACATTTTTTTTCAGTGGATAGGCTGTACTTCGAAGTTGGTCCCATTTGAATTTAAAAGATGAAATCCACCCCTAAGGGTAGCAAAATTAAGGATATTGATCACTCACCCTCTGAATTCTGGTCCGTTAACCGATTCTATCAGGCATAACTTTGTACTGGGATCTTCGATTTGGATGATTCTTCTTTTATCAGATACGGTATACCTCATAGTTGATCATATCTGGATCTCGAATGGAATTATTCACCCTTACGTGTAGAAAAATAGGGGAAAATTGATTTTTCACTTGTGAACATTGGCACACATATGTAGTTGACAATGACAGATCGCTAGTGTCATTATCACAATCATTATATTTTATGGGAGGATGGAATGATATACAAAGTAATGAGATAAACTAACCAGAACAACAAAAATAATTTATATTACAACAAATAGTAAAAGTAGATAATCATATTATTTAACCGGTAATAGTTGAAGTAAGGTGGGTAAGTAAGTATTTTGGAAGTAACCAAAAAACAAGCAGTTAGGAATTAGTAGATTTCAGCCACAAAAAATTGAAAAATAAAAACTTTTTAACAAAAAATTAAACCGACGAAATACGGAACTGAAAAGTAAAAAAAAATAAACCTTCTTAGTCTCAATAACTAAGCTCCTAAACTAATGTACTAATTTTCAGTCGGCGCTAAACGAACAATCAACGAAGATCATTACATTACTTCAGAAAAATTATCAGAATGTCACCGCGCAACTGGATGCCATCATTTTACGCCTTACCTAATTCATTTGCTTGTTCGTTTGGCGCCGACTAAAAATTAGTTACTTACATTAGTTTAGGAGCTCAGTTATTGAGACTAAGAAGGTTTATTTTATTTTTTACTTTTCAGTTCCGTATTTCGTCGGTTTAATTTTTTATTAAAAAGTTTTTTTCCCAGATACGATCCTAGTTGAGGTATCTAACGTCACATTTTTTCATTACTTTGATTTTTATTACCTTATTTCACTTCTCGTTGTTCTTCGCCTCGTCCCCCTCTTTTCTTTTTTTACCAAATATGACATGAAGTTATGATTATTGCTACTGAGCACGTTTTTTAACATTTTTAATATTTTTTATACTATTAGAAAAAGTCACACTTTTCAATTCAATGAAAATTTGTCGAATATCTGTTCGAAAATGAAACGAATGGACCATATAGTTTTGAAATGGGGGCAGTTGAAATACTGAACAAAATTTTCATATATCCATTTTCATACATATGTTTTATGATAGAGCTTTTTGAGACCCACAACTTTCATTTGAAGAGTTTTTCTCTGGCATGTACACAAAAACAGAGTATCACGGTAAAATGTTTTTCAGTGAATTCGTCATTTTTTTTTTATCCAGTCTTCTTATACGGTCTATTTTGGCAACAATTCATTGTTTCAAACACATAACTCAAACATAGAATATGATAAATACTGCTAAATCTGTGACAAACGAGCTTTGCCATATTTGTCGGATCTTCAGCAATAGTTCGAGAAATATACCTTTTTTCAAATGTTTCTTACAGTTTGTGAATGAGAATTGAGTATTTTTACATCAGAGTCAAGTCAAGTCATCAAAATGACCTCTTTGGACATTACGTGTCGTATACAGTGCTCGTCTAAAGTCCGTTCCCCCCTACTAATTTTTTAACCACCTGGTATATCACAAAGAAATTTGGAGTGCTTACATAGGAGATGAACCTACTTTTTCATGAAAAAATCACAGATAAAAGTTTTAAAATGGCGGCTAAGCGCCATTTTCAATTTTTTTTTAAATAGAACATTTTCGAGACCTGCTCATAATTCTCAACAGTTTTCTCTAATACACTTTACCCCTAAATACAATTGTTTTTGAAATATTAACGTTTGAAAAGTTACATTCCGGTTTAAAATGAAGTATCGATTTTGGTCACTTCCGGTAAAACATTTTGCTAACTAAACGTTATTATTAATTTGTAGTTAAATCTCTTAATGAATTCTACTAATGAGAGTCCTAAAGAGAGTTTATTGAACATAAACAGTACCGCTTACCGGAAAATCTCGAAGCCTACGAATGTGTTCTGGTAAATTCACAATCAAAACAAATTAGTTAGCTAAAAAATTATAATTTATTTTTGAATAACACTTGTATTTAATAGAAAAATCGAATTTAAACGGTTTTCTTCACATAAAGGATTCAATATAAAATTGAACCAGAGAAAGGTAGATCTCAGGTGAAAAACAACTACTTTCCTGGCAAATACCACGCAGAACGTTGAATGATATTCACCTGAAAATCCATGCATACTTCCATAAAATATCAATGGACATTGAATGCAAATGTTTCTTTCTGATAAGCTCGATTATGTTTAATTTAAGTCGTGTTCACCTAACAATCCGCATACCGGTTTCAGGCTTCTTGGCCCTCATCAGTACGGAGTAGTCAACCAGCCAAAAGTCCAAAGAACTCTGGCTGAAGTGAGACACAACGTAAACAAACCATCATCGATCTTGTAACACCTATAGGTACGCCGGAAAAGATAAACTTTAACTGGCGGTACCTAGTGACAGAAAGAAACATCTCGAAAATCTCCCACCTCGATAGGTTTCTAAATAAAAGATTCCTTCTCAGTAGAATTGGCAAGCCCGTCTAGCATATAGTGAGAGATAAGTGCCATGTGAAGTGGAATGAATAGAAAAATCGAATTTAAACGGTTTTCTTCACATAAAGGATTCAATATAAAATTGAACCAGAGAAAGGTAGATCTCAGGTGAAAAACAACTACTTTCCTGGCAAATACCACGCAGAACGTTGAATGATATTCACCTGAAAATCCATGCATACTTCCATAAAATATCAATGGACATTGAATGCAAATGTTTCTTTCTGATAAGCTCGATTATGTTTAATTTAAGTCGTGTTCACCTAACAATCCGCATACCGGTTTCAGGCTTCTTGGCCCTCATCAGTACGGAGTAGTCAACCAGCCAAAAGTCCAAAGAACTCTGGCTGAAGTGAGACACAACGTAAACAAACCATCATCGATCTTGTAACACCTATAGGTACGCCGGAAAAGATAAACTTTAACTGGCGGTACCTAGTATTTAACTCCAACAATTATTTCATCAAGTGTTCAATGTGGCCCCCTCCTAAATCTTGACAATAAAGTGCCCTATTATAAATAGCTTCTCTCACGTTGATGAAAGTCTGTCTATTTCTTCACATGTATCTATTATTCTGCGTTCCAACTCTTCTATTGTTTGGCATTCAGTGGCGTAGATTTTTGACTTCAGACACCCCCAAAGAAAAAAAAATCTACAGGTGTAAGGACCGGATATCTTGGTGGCCATTCTGTACTTCCCCTGCGACCTATCCATCGCCCAGGAAAGTTTGTATCGAGGAACTCTCTAGCCATGCGATCAAACTCTTCCTGATTGTTTGATACAATTTGTCTTATTCGAGGTTCAATTTCAGTTCCTAAAAGATTTCTGTAAAGGACTCCTGTGAGATTGCCTTTGATAAAAATCGGTCCCACAACGCGATTGCCCAAAATTCCCGCCCAAACATTCACCTTTTTAGGAAACTGGGTATGTCCCTCTCTAAAAATATGCGGATTAGTATCGCTCCAGTATCGTACATTCTGTTTGTTAACTTTTCCATTAAGAACAAACGTGCATTCGTCTGCCAAACATACACGTTCTAGGAAGCCCCGTTCTCCTTCAATTGTTCTTGTTAACCACTCACAAAATTCAACCCTCAGGTCTGGATCATCCTCCGTGAGAGCATGCAGAATTTTCATTTTATAGGGATGAAGTTTTTCTTTTCTTAGGACTCTTTGAACACTTCTTGAACTTATTCCACAGGATTCAGCATTTGCAGACGTCGACTGAGTCGGATTGATTACCATTTCAGCAACAATTTCTACCTTTTTTTCTTCTGAAAGAGGCGGTCTTCCTGATCTTGGAGCATCTTCCAGCGTACCAGTTGCTTGGAGCTTATTTAAAAGTTTGCGCAAATATGACCTCGAAATAGGATTCTTGGGAAATCTATCATTAAACATACGGACTGCTAGATGATAATTTCTTCCAGCTTCTCCAAATATCAAAACTGCTTCAAATTTATCGTCTAAACTACGAGCCATGATCACACTTTTCATAAAAGGATATAGGCGCTCTACGGACTATTTGACAGTTAGCAGTTCAGTTCGTCAGTAAACAAGATGTTACCGTGACAAAGATTTTTTTCAATGCAAACTTGATTGAAAGCAACATTAGTGTTTTTGGTTGGGTTTGAAATGACCAAAATGTCACTTTTCAAACGTTAATATTTCGAAAACAATTGAATTTAGGAGTAAAGTGTATGAGAGAAAACTGTTGAGAATTATGAGCAGATTTCGAAAATGGAATAGTATACGAGGTATTCTATTTAAAAAAATTATTGAAGATGGCGCTCAGCCGCCATTTTAAAACTTTTAGCTGTGATTTTTTCATGAAAAAGTAGGTTTTTATCTCCTATTTAAGCCCTCCAAATTTAGACGAGCACTGTATGACGACCGCCACGGCGACAGGAACTCCCTCTTGCTGTCGTCGCCGCGCCTCCAGATCTTGCTGGTCGTAGTGCGTGGTTTCCTTTATACGGTCTACAATGTGACCTTCTGTGACGTATTCCTGCTCGTCCATTACTTTATTTTGATTCTCGTTCGATGCTTAGAAGGTAAGTGGGTTATTTTTTCTGTTTCATTGAGAGCACGCTGCGGTCGATTCAAAAACTGCTGCTGTAGTTCTTGTGAATAGAGAGAGATCGTCACTCAGTCCAGTCGAGTAAATACGCTTGTATTTTTAGAATTATGTAAACATTATTGGAGTTTAAATATCAGCCATAATTTATAATATTCTGAAAATAAACTTGTAATTGGCAGACATAAATACCAGTGAGTTATACGACATATTTTATACTGGACGGTCTTTTACCGAGGAAGAGCTTATGGTAGCGGTTTTTTTTTGGGGGGAGGGGAGGCAGGCGCCAACTGAATGTTGACTATTTTGAATAGGATTGTTGATGATTTTTTTCGTAACAGCTCTATTTGCGTATGATAATTGATAATTCTCGATAATAACTCGAAATAATGTCAACAACACGGAGAAATTTGTATGTGGTATCAATATAAAAAAAAAACGAATCATTATGAGATTACTTTCAAAGAAAGTTGAAATTTATATCAGTTTTGTTTTTAAAAGTTTGCATGGTTTTTGTTCGCGATGATTGCAATAAATATTGGAAAGCAACAGTGACTAGGCCAGTAGAGATAGGCATGATTTTCCCAAAATTTGATAATAATTGCAAAAATTTGGAAACTTCAGTAGAGTGAAGAGTACGTTCAAATGATAATTAGTCTGATTTTGCAACCCTTTTTTCTGAACGAGTATGTTGAAAAGCAGGATTTAATGAATTTTCACATTATCAGCGAGGAAAAATTTGCAAAAGTTCTGCAACCTTTCGATGTTTTCAAAAAAACTTTTTAACAAAAAATTAAACCGACGACAAAATCAACTGAAAAGCAAAAAATAAAATAAACCTTCTTAGTCTAAATGATAATTGAGCTCCTAAACTAATGTAAGTAACTGATTTTGAGTCGGCGCCAAACAAACAATTATCGAAGATCATTATCTATGAAAGAAGTCATCAAAACCCAGCCGTGCATCTCGCTGCCATCATTTTACGCTTCACCTAATTCAATTGCTAGTTTGTTTGGCGCCGACTCAAAATCAGTTACTTACATTAGTTTAGGAGCTCAATTATCATTTAGACTAAGAAGGTTATTCTTATTTTTGCTTTAGTTAAGATTTTTCGTCGGTTTAATTTTTTGTTAAAAGTTTTATTTTTCAATTTTTGTGGCTAAAATCTACCAATTACTACCTACTTGTTTTTGATTACTTCCAAAATACTTACTTACCCACCTTACTTCAACTATTACCAGTTAAATAATATGATTATCTACTTTTACTATTTGTTGTAATATAAATTATTTTCGTTGTTCTGGTTAGTTTATTTCATTACTTTGTATATCATTCCATCCTCTCATAAAATATACTGATTTTGACGGATGTGAAACAAGAATAATGTCAGTAGCGATCTGTCAATTGTCAACTACGTATGTGTATGCCAATGTTCACTAGTGAAAAATCAATTATCCCCTATTTTTCTACCCGTAAGGGTGGCTAATTCCTTTCGAAATCCAAATATAAGGTATACCCTATCTATTAAAAAAAGAATATCCAAATGAAGAACCCAGTACAAAGTTATGCCTGATAGAATCGGTTAACGGACCAGAATTCAGAGGGTGAGTGATCAATATCCTTCATTTCGCTACCCTTAGGGGTGGATTTCATCTCTTAAATTCAAATGGGACCAAATTCGAAGTACATCCTATCCACTGAAATAAGAATTATCGGAATCGGACGCATCAGTAAAAAGTTATGCGTGATCATACATAAAAAAATATGATGGAAAAAAAAATATATACGGGTCGAATAGAGAACCTCCTCCTTTTTGGTTTCGTCGGTTAAAAATAGCAACTACATCCTCTCATAAATTTTCAACCATTCAAACAAAACGGAAATGTTTGTTTTATCGAAAAAAAATTGTTAATAATCCCAATTTTTTTATGAACATTCCAAAAGTTCTGCAAACTCGAAAAAATAACTGCAATAATGTTCTTGCGAAGAGTTTTATTTTGCAAACTCTTGCGTCAAACGGAAAATATATTTTTTCATTAAATTGATTTTTTTATTAAAATAAGTACCTACTTATCGGAATTATTACAAAAGTTTCAAATAATGGAGATGTCCTGACGTATAATGCAACACGGAAATAAGGGTAAAATCAAAGAAAAATATTTTCGTATTCGTACTCTACCAAAAAAAGGAAAAGTTCAGCAAATCGGGCAGACAACTCATTTTACCAATTGGTGGCAGTATAATAATTTGCGAACTATGTTACAAAGCGGAACATTTGAAATTTAAAAAATTTTTGTTGAAAGATAATCTTTTCGATATGAATTCATAACATGTTATACCTGTCATGGGAAACATTAAAAATTGATTTGTTGAAAATATGAACAGGATGTAGTTCAATGTCCAGCGTGGCTTTAGCCGTGGAAGTAGTTGTTTTCTGTTACACATTCATAAAAAATAACCTCATTTTTATCGGTGATTTTTCAATTCACAGAAAAATCTTTCTATCAATATTCAATTGAGAATGTTTCCCTTCTCAACATTAAAAAATAACTTAATTATGTTTCCCATGCCATGTGAGTACCATTTTGAATTTTAAGTTCGCCTATTTTATACAGTGAGACCCATTTAAAATGGAACCACCCCTGTAAAATACGCATTTCTCAGTCATTCTGAAAAATTTGTATTTAAAATCTGGCAACAATGCCGTTATAACTCCTGATAGTATGGTAATGTGGGCGATTTCTGGTGGAAGCGATTTGTAAAATAAATCTAACTACGCCACTGGATTTGTGAATTATATTCCCTTGAAATCATTTATTTATGTTTAGGTTATAAGTGTATTCAAAAATAACAGAAAATTAAAAATTAATTTTCAAGTTATGCAGTTTTCAATAGCCGATAAAAACAAAATGAACCGAATCAAGTTTTAAAGTATCAAAATTATTTATTCAATAATAAAACAGAAAGCAGGACAAAAAAATGTTCTTTTTTTATTCTGCAAAACTCAACTGAAACAAGCTTTTAGAGAAGGTATCAATAATTTGAGGAAAGCTGAACTAGGGCATAGGTATTGTACTAAATCAATAGTAGGCTGTGATTTAGTACACCACAAATCGCTCACATTACCATACTTTCAGTAGTTATAACTGTTGAACGGAATGAGCTATCGACTTCGGATTTTCGCTGTACAAATTCACTTGTGCTCAACTTTGTATCAGCAGTGTTGCCAGATTTCAAATATGTCTGCATTCTAAATAAAAATTATAATCAAATACTTTGTTTCCAAAATTAAAGTTGTTGTAACTTCGTTGTTAACCAATATTTTTTTATGAAATTTTGATGGTTTCCATTTATAACGACTACGAATCCAGTGGTGTAGTCAAATTTGGAAAAAAAATTGCCTAATAAACTTTTGCCGTTTTTGACGGAGAAAAAAAACCATAGAGTGCCTTGGAAATAAAACTAAAGTTATGAAAATTTGTGTCAATATACAGTTTCTGATGCTTAATATAAAAAAAAAATATTTTTGAGATTGACTGAAAAATGCGTATTCTACAGGGGTGGTTCCATTTTAAATGGGTCACACTGTATATTAATTTTTATCTTTGGATTTTTCCAAAAAAATTTAATTACGGTTTTATTGTTTTAGTCTAACCTCCTTTTCTTTTCAACTGAAGATGAACATTACTATGCTCGAAAACATGTTATTGATTTATTTTCTGACAATTGATTGCAAAAAAGCTGCTTTGACAACCCTGGGGGTTTTAAATATATATTGTGGAGGCGACTTTGAGTTTTTACTGAACTTCATTATACCGAAACTCCACTTTGAGCATGGACTACTTCCTTCATATATATATATATATATATATATTATGTTTGTTTAGTGACATTTTTTTAATGGAATAATAAAATAATAGTTTACAAAAACTAGAAAACACGCTTTTATAGAAAACCAGACTAAAAAAATAGAAAATAATAAAAAAATGTATTTCATTAAAAAAAAAACGTGGGGTGCATGGTATCGCCTCGGCCAACAATTAACTGTGATCTGAGACATTTCTTACTTTACTGCCCTAGGTGTGTAATGTACTATACAGTGCTAGTCAAAAGTCCCCTCCCCCCCTCGTATCTTTTGAACGGGTATACTTATAATAATGAAATTTGGAGGGGGGAAATAAACGGATGTAGGCTTTTCAACTGGTCATAACAGGTGAAGCAATAGTCATAAATGACGTCACAAGGCCACTGTGACCAATAATTTTAAATGGGACCCTATGGCAAGTGACAGCTCGTTTGAAAGGTATTGAAAATACCTATCCAGTCATACCAATTTTGTTTGGGTTTCGGCTGATTTTGATTGATAAATTGAAGAAATACGAAAATTATAGTTTCGCATTTAATTAATAAAGATTTAAGAACCAGTTCTTATAATAAGTGTTCAAAATGTGCTCCATCTACTTCCTGGCAGTAATGCATCCTATTGCTAAACTCTTGTCGTACTCGTCCCAGTGTGTCAGCGGAAATTGCCCTACATTCTTCAACAATTCGTTGTTTCAGAATGGCAATACTGTCAGGTGCTGTAGCGTAAACCTTAGATTTCAAGTACCCTCATAGAAAAAAAATCTAATGGTGTAAGGTCCGGTGACCGAGCTGGCCATTCGATCGAACCTCGTCGTCCAATCCATCTACCACGATATTCTTCATCTAGGTAACGTCTTACTGCACCGTAATAGTGTGCAGGAGCACCATCTTGTTGAAACGTTATTTCCAAGTTGTCGAATTCATCTGGATTATCTTCTAGAATTTCAAGAATTAACGACTCAATATCATTTTGTAACATCTCCAGATACAATTCACCGGTTAAGTTAGCATTGAGAAAAAGAGGCCCAACTATGTGGTTTCCCAAAATACCTGCCCAAACATTTACTTTTTCTGGAAATTGAGTATGTTTTTCACGAAAGATGTGAGGATTTGTGTCACTCCAATACCTCACATTTTGAGTGTTAACATTTCCATTGAGAAAGAAAGTACTTTCGTCACTAAAACAAATTGTCTGTATGTAGCCTGGTTGTTGGTTCATTTTATTGGACATAGTTTCACAGAATTCTAGTCTTCGGTCGGGGTCATCATCTGAAAGTTGGTGCACCATTTTTAATTTGTATGAATGAAATTTGTTTTAGCCAACACCCTATGTACTGTCCTTTGACTGACTTCACAGATAGACGCAGTTTGGGCTGTGGAAGAAGTAGGGTTTACTACCATTTCTCCAATTATGTAAATTTTTTTGTCATCACTAATTGTTGGTCGACCAGATCGTTTGGCATCTTGAACACTACCTGATGCTTCAAACTTCCGAAGAAGCTCCCTCAAATAAACCCTCGATATAGGGCGATCGGGGTACCTCTCATTAAACAGTCGTTCCGCTGCATGGAAATTGTTTCTACATTCACCAATTATTAAGATAGCTGCTACTTTGTCGGCTACAGTACGTACCATTTTGCCTATGTAAACACTTAAACGTCTCGTTAAACAATAGCTTAGGTAAATTTTCAAGGTATAAACACTTTTGACAAGTAGAGAATTAAAAAACGTCAACCTTTTTGACAATTAACCAGAGGCGTACTTTAAAATCTTCATTAATTAAATGCGAAACTATAATTTTCGTATTTCTTCAATTTATCAATCAAAATCAGCCGAAACCCAAACAAAATTGGTATGACTGAATAGGTATTGTCAATACCTTTCAAACGAGCTGTCACTTGCCATAGGGTCCTATTTAAAATTATTGGTCACAGTGGCCTTGTGACGTCATTTATGACTATTGCGTCACCTGTTATGACCAGTTGAGAAGCCTACATCCGTTTATTTCCACCCTTCAAATTTCATCATTATAAGTATACCCGTTCAGAAGATACGAGGGGGGGAGGGGACTTTTGACTAGCACTGTATAATTATTGATACCATGCACCCCACGCTTTTTTAAAATAAAATACATTTTTTTCTTATTTTCTATTTTTTTAGTCTGGTTTTCTATAAAAGCGTGTTTTTTAGTTTTTTCAAACTATTATTTATTTCCTACTTTTTAGTTTGGTTTATTTATAAAAGCGTGATTTTTTAGTTTTTTTAAACTATTATTTTTATTATTTTTTTGCAAATAAAAAAATGGAATAATCTCATCAAATTAGGTAATCATAATCTCCGACCCCAAAAACCCCCACATACCAATTTTGAATAGAATCAGACCATAATCACAAAACTCGGCCGCCATTTTGAAGCCACCATCTTGAATTTTTCAATTTTCACAAAAGAACCATAATATTCGACCCCAAAAACCCCCACATACCAATTTTGAATAGAATCAGACCATAATCACAAAACTCGGCCGCCATTTCGAAGCCACCATCTTGAATTTTTCAATTTTCACAAAAGAACCATAATATTCGACCCCAAAAACCCCCACATACCAATTTTGAATAGAATCAGACCATAATCACAAAACTCGGCCGCCATTTTGAAGCCACCATCTTGAATTTTTCAATTTTCACAAAAGAACCATAATATTCGACCCCAAAAACCCCCACATACCAATTTTGAATAGAATCAGACCATAATCACAAAACTCGGCCGCCATTTCGAAGCCCCATCTTGAATTTTTCAATTTTCACAAAAGAACCATAATATTCGACCCCAAAAACCCCCACATACCAATTTTGAATAGAATCAGACCATAATCACAAAACTCGGCCGCCATTTTGAAGCCACCATCTTGAATTTTTCAATTTTCACAAAAGAATCATAATATTCGATCCCAAAAACACCCACATACCAATTTTGAATAGAATCAGACCATAATCACAAAACTCGGCCGCCATTTTGAAGCCACCATCTTGAATTTTTCAATTTTCACAAAAGAACCATAATATTCGATCCCAAAAACACCCACATACCAATGAATAGAATCAGACCATAATCACAAAACTCGGCCGCCATTTCGAAGCCACCATCTTGAATTTTTCAATTTTCACAAGAGAATCATAATATTCGATCCCAAAAACACCCACATACCAATTTTGAATAGAATCAGACCATAATCACAAAACTCGTCCACCATTTTGGAGCCGCCATCTTGAATTTTCCAATTTTGACAAGAGAATCATAATCTCCGACCACGAAAACCCTCAGATACCAGTTTCGAAGCGAATCGGACTATAATCACAAAACTCGTCCGCCATATTGGAGCCGCCATTTTGTTTTTTCTCCAAACAAAAATTTCTTAATGCATTGTCACCGAAATTATGTACACCTGCCGAATTTCAAATCATTCGGACGTTTGGAAGTGGGTCAAAATCGCGCCCAAAGGAGTCGGTTACAAAAACAAACAAACATACAAGTGAAGAATAGAATAGAATAGAATAGAATAGATTTTATTGGTCCATTCAAGAGAACTTTGACAAGTTATAGGACAAGTCACGAAAAAACTCATATAAGTAAAAAGATACAAATTTGTCTCTTTAACAAAGTCAAAGCATAATATATACAAACAAATACATATACTTATACTAATATATACACATATTGCACATTTAAAAACATTAAAAAATTCAGACAGAACAAAACGACTCTATTTAAAATAATTAGTGAACTCATCAATATTGTAAGGACTTATATCTAACATAAGCAACTTGATATTATATTTGAAATGGTCCAACTTGGTGAATCTTTTATATTCATTAGGTAATATATTATACAGCCTAAGGCCCATTATTTGGTATGATTTTTGACACAATGATGTACGATTCCTTGGAATATGTAGATCATTTTTATATAGGATTTTATGAAGTTCGTTTTTATAAAATACCATATATCAATCTTGACTGAATTTGACCATAATAAAATAATAGTAATGCTTGTTTATCCAGAACATTTCTTAAAACTCTAATTTGATAACACTTGCTATTCAGATTCTTCATGAGATTTACGCAATGAGTGGTGAATGAGAGATTAGAATCAAAATCTATTCCTAAAAATTTAACACAGTTTGATTGTTCTACTGATTCATTATTTATATTTATATCTATTTCGGTGGTACTATTACGATGACGGTTTTGAAAAGACATATATTGAGTTTTGCATGGGTTTAGGAATAAAGAATGGCTGGATAACCAGTCATAAAGACTCTGGAGAGTGGAGTGAATTGTATCCTGTAGAATACACTCATTCCTTTCACGAAACAAAAGTGTTGTGTCGTCAGCATATAAACAAGAGAAGGCTTTTGGTGAAATTACAGGCAAATCATTAATATAAAGCACAAATAAAACCGGACCCAGAACAGAGCCCTGGGGTACTCCAATTTCATTGGGCATATGTGTCGATACGAACTGATTTTGAATATTTCCTTTTCTATGATTTATTTTGACACTTTGAGTACGATTTCGAAGATACGATTCGAACCAATCATGAGTTTTTCCTCTAACTCCAGAATTGTATAGTTTTTGCAATAAAAGCTCATGTTGCACGCAGTCAAACGCTCGACTCATATCACAGAATACAGCTGTAGTAATTTCATTTGCTTCCACACCTTCCAAAATTTTTTCATAAAGAGAATATATAGCAGTCATCGTTGAACGACCTTCATGGAATCCATGTTGGTTTCGATTAAGAATATTATTCTTCATCAGGAATCCCATCAAAGAATTCAGCATTACATATTCAAAAATTTTCGATATTACAGCTAATATAAAGCGTGTAAAAAATGGTTTGCAGTGAGGAAGAAAAAGTTGAATATCAATACAAAAATAGATAACAAAGATTTATTTAGGAAATTTAAATAACATGAAAATATTTTCTACTTCTGGGATGAGTATTTCTTGATAGGTAACTCCTGTTGATATATAAGCATAAAATATAGGACACACAATTTATTTTCAAAAATGTCCGCACTAAACAGTTTTTCTTCCTGTTTTCTTTATTTGTTTTACCAATCTTTTTTTGTTGTACTTTTTTCCCACGACCTTCGATTTTTTCTATTGAAAACTCCTGCCGTAGAAAAGGATGACTCATCAGTCCATAATATTTTAGTTAAAGAATCGGGATCTTCATTCAAATTTTGAATCATTTGTTGACAAAATTCCAGTCTTTTCCTCTTATGAGTATCGGGTAAAATGTTGTATGGTTTGTAGTTGTTCTTTTTTCAAAGTACGTTGGATTTTGGAAAAAATTTTACCTAATTGATCGGCTACATTTTTTAAACTACATTTAGAATTTTTAAAAAAATAATACAATGTTTCAAAAAAGTATATACTCAAATTAATATGAATAGGCTTACCTTCGAAATGAAACAGTATTTCTAGCTGTTTTTCCTGGTTTTCTTGAACTACACGCTTTTTTCTACTTAAACTAAAGGTATGATTCGCATTTTAGTAAATATTTTTGAATGTATTTTCTGACGGTGTTGGACGATTTGAATACAATACCCTATTTGCACTTTTTGCTGCACGTTTATTTTTGTTGTTTTGTATATAACAAGTATACAGGGTGAGTCAACAGGATTCCCATGGTTCATTGCTCCTTAATGTATCACTATTTCGATTTCTTAATATTTTTTTGTCAATGGGACCATCTAAGACCACCTTCCGAAATAATTTTCATTCATACAGGGTGCATCATTGATGCGTGGCTAACCAAAGCTGTTCTTTTTCAAATGAAACACCTGGTATATTTTCATATATTCCGATCGGCTGTTTTTTTTCAATTTTGAATTCCGTTGCGGCGTTGCAGAATTATTTAAAAAAAACTATTTTGTACACTTCTTTTCGAAAAATTACCTTTTTCACATTTCGAAATATTTAGTAAATATAATTAGGGAATCGTTGGTCGATATGATGATGTTCATTGAGAATACCAAGAATTTGGAATGAATTGTACAGGATATTCGATACAACAACACAAACTTAGCCATTTTCAAACATCGGTATTTTGATTTTTCAAATGGAACACCCTGTATATTTTCATTTAAATCAACTCATTTTTAATAACTTTTCATTCTCCACGTCATGTACCTAAAACAACTCGTTTCCGAGATATTCTACATCCAAAAAATTGATATTTTTCCACAGAAAATATTGACAATGTTCACCTTTGGTATCATATTTGGAATCAAACTTTGCATAAAAATCATATTTATTCGAATCGAACAGAAAATAACAATAATTAATGCAGAAAAAGGTGCCTGCCATTTTCACCAATACACACTCTCAATCTGTTTCGGAAATTAGTATCCACATGTGCCAGCATGTCCTCTGAAATTTCCCTGAAAGCAGTACGAATTCTTGCTTTTATATTTTCAGGAGTTGTAGGTGGAGTTTGATATACAACCCATTTAATGTATCCCCATAGAAAAAAAATTAATTTGTAAGGTCCGGTGACCTTAGAGGCCACTGAACTGGCCCTCCTCTACCTATCCATTTTTTTTTACGGAATTCATTATCAATGTATTCCCGCACATCAGTGTGGTAATGTGCAGGCGCGCCATCTTGTTGTAGCCACATTCTCTGCCTAATTGCCAATGGAATATCATCTAATAAATTTGATAACTGACTTCGCAGAAATCTTAGATATTTTCTTCCATTGAGATGACCGTTGAAAAAAAAGGGCCCAATTACACAATGATGCCTCCCCAAACATTCAGTGACCACGTTGTTGTGATTGACATATCTAACAAAATGGGATTTTCAGTTGCATAATAATGCTATTATGCCGTTTCACATGGCCATTTGTAAACGTGGCTTCGTCCAAAAAACATTTCAAAAAAATCAGGTTTTGGTTGATTTTTTCTACACCATTGGCAAAACCGCAATCGCTTTGGAAAATCTCTTTCAGTCAGCTCCTGCATTAACTGCATATGATATGGATGGTAATTTTTCTCACCATCCGAGAAACACTACTTTGAGATATTCCCAACTCCCTACTCAAAATACGTGTACTCGGTAATATGTAATGCAATATCAAGATTATTTTCTTCATTCGTTACAGGACAAGCACGTTCAAACTTTTTAAAAAATACTTTTCCGGTTTCCTTAAATCTTGTTTTGAGGTCTCGAAATGCTCGCTGGTCTGGATGTCTTCTCTCAGGAAACTTTTGTTCGTATAATCTAGATGCCAGTAAGCAATTGCCCTCACTTTCCCCCAAAGCATAGCTGTAGCTTGGATGCCCGTATACGAAACACACTTTTTTATTAGAATAGAATAGAATATAACTTTATTTAGCATCTATAGCTATTATATAACAGTACATAAATGTTACAATTGATATCATTACACATAAACAATACAACCTATACAGGGTGTAACTGAATAAGTGTAAAACATTTAAGGAGGTGATTCCTCATCGAAAAAAAGATAGGATCTTTCATATAAAGAAACTTCATTGGAGCATCCCTTGTTAAGATACAGCCCCTTAAAGGGGGTACATAAAATTTGTATAACAATTTTTTTCACAAGCACTGAAAAAGTTACAATATTGAAATTAACCTGACGTTTTGTACTACCAAAAGACACTTAGCCAGTAATTTATTTGGTTTACCCCATGGTTGTAAGGGTGAAAACGCAACCCTAAAATTTATTTCCAATGTAACTTTTGTCTTATTATTTGTTTACCATTTAAAAATTTATTTCCGATAGCCTGTTTCATTCTAAACAAAAATGTCTCTTGGGTTTTGCCCAAAATAAACCAGTAAGCAGCAAAACATTATTTTACGAACAACTACAGAGATACATCGTCATAAATGCGAACTGGATTTATTGTTATTTTGTAGTTAGTACCTGCATTAAACGATTAAAGGGTAATAAACAAAACTAAGTTATTAATAACAAAACACACAACATGTAGAAATCATAGTGAATGTTCAATATGTCTACCTTCAAACATTACGCATGCGTCTAGACGTCGGCGCATTGAGCCACGTATTCGCTCAAATATTCCTGGAGTCTCTCTGATTACCCTGCACGCATCGATGATGCGGTTTCTTAAGTCCTCTACATCGCGAACAGGAGTACGATATACCAAATGCTGTGAATGGCCCCAAATGAGAAATCGAGAGGATTGAGATCCGGGATCGAGCGGGCCATTTATGTGGTCCTCCTCGACCTATCCACTGATTTGCATATGTTTCAGTTAAATGCTGACGTGCTACTTGACTAAAATGGGCGGGAGCCCCATCATGCATAAAACATATCCCTTCTGACGCCCAAAGGAACTTCCTCCAGCAGTACTGGATGCACTTCTCTTAAAATTGAACGTATGCCTCACCATTTAATCGAGGAGGTAGAAAATGAGGCCCAATTAAATCATCCCCAATAACCGAGCCACGTTAAGAGAAAACTGTTCTTGATGGCTAGTTTCGACAATAGCGTGAGGGTTTCATCACCCATATGTGGTAATTATGAAAATTAATAATCTTGTCCCGAGAAAACTACATTCGTCTGTGAATTCTATACAGGGTGACTCAACAGGATTCCTCGTGGTTCATTGCCCCAATGTATCACTATTTCGATTTCTTTATATTTTTATTAAAGGGATCTATCTAAGACCACCTTTAAATTATTTATTCATACTCAGCTGATGCGTGGCTAACCAAAAGCTGTTCTTTTCAAATGAAACACCTGGTATATTATATATTCCGATTTTGTTTCCCCTAGAAAAAAAAAATTTTTTTCCGGGACCAGGGCCCGAACTGCCCCCTCCCTATCCTTTTTTTTGAATTCATTATCAATGTATTCCCGCACATCATTTGGTAAAAGCGCCCCACTTTTTAAACCCATTCTCTCCCCAATTGCCAATGGAAATCATCTAATAAATTTGATAACTGTTTTTAAAAAATCTTGAATTTTTCTTCCATTGAGATGACCGTTAAAAAAAGGGGCCCAAATTTCAAATGTGCCTCCCAAATTTTTCAGTGACCAACGTTGTTGGTGTTTGGGCATTTTTCAAAAAAATGATTTTCGTTGCATAAAAATAATAT
This sequence comes from Gonioctena quinquepunctata, assembly GCA_018342105.1. Taxonomy (NCBI): domain Eukaryota; kingdom Metazoa; phylum Arthropoda; class Insecta; order Coleoptera; family Chrysomelidae; genus Gonioctena; species Gonioctena quinquepunctata. Next base: position 269,518 of record JAFIRS010000301.1, read on the forward strand.
CCGTTTCAGGCCATGTTGTAAAGGGCTTCCCGAAAATAAACATTCTCAAAAAAGGTTTGGTTGTTTTTCTACACCCCATTGCAAAACCCAACCCTTTGGAAAATCTTTTTTTCAGTCAGCTCCTGCATTAACTGATATGATAGGGATGGAAATTTTTTTCTCACCACCCGCACTATTTTGAATATTCCCAACCCCCCCAAAAATAGTACTCGGAAATATGTAATGCAATATAATTTATTTTCTTCATTCGTTACAGGACAACACGTTCAAATTTTTTAAAAAAAAAATATTTTTGGTTTTTTTAAATCTTGTTTTGGGTCTCGAAATGCTCGCTGGTCGGGATGTCTTCCCCGGGAAATTTTTGTTCGTATAATCTAGATGCCAGAAACAACCCTCACTTTCCCCCAAAGCAACTGTAGCGGATGCCCGTATAGAAACACATTTTTTATTAGAATAAAGAATATAACTTTATTTAGCATCATAGCTATTATAAAACAGTATAAATGAAAATTGATATCATTACACAAAAAAAACAACCATAAGGGGGTAACTGAATAAAATTTAAAAAATTTTTTAAAGGGGTTCCTCATCGAAAAAAAAATGGGGTCTTTTATATAAAGAAACTTCATTGGGCATCCCTTGTTAAAGCCCTTAAAAAGGGACAAAAAATTTTTTTAACAATTTTTTCAAAGCACTGAAAAAAATTACAATATTGAAATTAACCTGACGTTTTGTACTACCAAAAGACACTTAGCCAGTAATTTATTTGGTTTACCCCATGGTTGTAAGGGTGAAAACGCAACCCTAAAATTTATTTCCAATGTAACTTTTGTCTTATTATTTGTTTACCATTTAAAAATTTATTTCCGATAGCCTGTTTCATTCTAAACAAAAATGTCTCTTGGGTTTTGCCCAAAATAAACCAGTAAGCAGCAAAACATTATTTTACGAACAACTACAGAGATACATCGTCATAAATGCGAACTGGATTTATTGTTATTTTGTAGTTAGTACCTGCATTAAACGATTAAAGGGTAATAAACAAAACTAAGTTATTAATAACAAAACACACAACATGTAGAAATCATAGTGAATGTTCAATATGTCTACCTTCAAACATTACGCATGCGTCTAGACGTCGGCGCATTGAGCCACGTATTCGCTCAAATATTCCTGGAGTCGCTCTGATATACCCTGCACGCATCGATGATGCGGTTTCTTAAGTCCACTACATCGCGAACAGGAGTACGATAGACCAAATGCTGTGAATGGCCCCAAATAGAAATCGAGAGGATTGAGATCCGGGATCGAGCGGGCCATTTATGTGGTCCTCCTCGACCTATCCACTGATTTGCATATGTTTCAGTTAAATGCTGACGTGCTACTTGACTAAAATGGGCGGGAGCCCCATCATGCATAAAAACATATCCCTTCTGACGCCCAAAGGAACTTCCTCCAGCAGTACTGGATGCACTTCTCTTAAAATTGAACGTATGCCTCACCATTTAATCGAGGAGGTAGAAAATGAGGCCCAATTAAATCATCCCCAATAACTCGAGCCACAGTTAAGAGAAAACTGTTCTTGATGGCTAGTTTCGACAATAGCGTGAGGGTTTTCATCAGCCCATATGTGGTAATTATGAAAATTAATAATCTTGTCCCGAGAAAAACTACATTCGTCTGTGAATTCTATCGTCTTCAGAAAGTCACAATTTCTTCTAATCATTTCCAGCATCCAATTGCAAAATTCAAGACGGTTCGGAAAGGTTAAAAATTTATTTCCGATAGCCTGTTTCATTCTAAACAAAAAATGTCTCCTGGGTTTTTTGTCCAAAATAAACCAGTAAGCAGCAAAACATTATTTTACGAACAACTACAGAGATACATCGTCATAAATGCGAAAATACGAAACTAATCTATCTAGTAGGTCGCTATTAGCGATAGTGACAATTAAATTGGTATGACGCTGTCAGTTTGGGAATTTTCGAAATTGAATTAATACTAATTGTGTGTTGTTGTTCTGTTCTTAATTTGTTACTTTAATAATTCACTTGTTAATAAAATGGCATACACAAATGAGGAAATGGCTGATATGCATTACGTTTACGGTCTGTCGCAGGGGAATGGGTTAGAAGCTTCTAGAAGATATGCTGAAATGTATCCTCAACGGCAGCATCATTCACATAGAATATTTGCTCGACTTCATCAACGATTACGAGAATATGGTTCATTCGACAAAAGAACGCAGGATTGTGGTCGCCATCGAGAAATACGAACACCACAGCTTGAGGAAGCAGTACTTAATTTGATTGAAGAACAACCTACTACCAGTACTAGAAAGATTGCTTTCCAGCTAAATGTTGATCATATGACGGTATTTCGAATTTTAAAGGAACAACTCTTATACCCTTACCATCTGCAACGAGTACAGGCACTGTTACCGCGAGACTTTCCGAACCGTCTTGAATTTTGCAATTGGATGCTGGAAATGATTAGAAGATATTGTGACTTTCTGAAGACGATAGAATTCACAGACGAATGTAGTTTTTCTCGGGACAAGATTATTAATTTTCATAATTACCACATATGGGCTGATGAAAACCCTCACGCTATTGTCGAAACTAGCCATCAAGAACAGTTTTCTTAACGTGTGGCTCGGAGTTATTGGGGATGATTTAATTGGGCCTCATTTTCTACAACCTCGATTAAAAGGTGAGGCATACGTTCAATTTTTAAAGAAGTGCATCCAGTACTGCTGGAGGAAGTTCCTTTGGGCGTCAGAAGGATATGTTTTTATGCATGATGGGGCTCCCGCCCATTTTAGTCAAGTAGCACGTCAGCATTTAACTGAAACATATGCAAATCAGTGGATAGGTCGAGGAGGACCACATAAATGGCCCGCTCGATCCCCGGATCTCAATCCTCTCGATTTCTATTTGGGCCATTCACAGCATTTGGTATATCGTACTCCTGTTCGCGATGTAGAGGACTTAAGAAACCGCATCATCGATGCGTGCAGGTAATCAGAGAGACTCCAGGAATATTTGAGCGAATACGTGGCTCAATGCGCCGACGTCTAGACGCATGCGTAATGTTTGAAGGTAGACATATTGAACATTCACTATGATTTCTACATGTTGTGTGTTTTGTTATTAATAACTTAGTTTTGTTTATTACCCTTTAATCGTTTAATGCAGGTACTAACTACAAAATAACAATAAATCCAGTTCGCAGTTATGACGATGTATCGCGGTAGTTGTTCGTAAAATAATGTTTTGCTGCTTACTGGTTTATTTTGGGCAAAAACCCAAGAGACATTTTTGTTTAGAATGAAACAGGCTATCGGAAATAAATTTTAAATGGTAAACAAATAATAAGACAAAAGTTACATTGGAAATAAATTTTAGGGTTGCGTTTTCACCCTTACAACCATGGGGTAAACCAAATAAATTACTGGCTAAGTGTCTTTTGGTAGTACAAAACGTCAGGTTAATTTCAATATTGTAACTTTTTCAGTGCTTGTGAAAAAAATTGTTATACAAATTTTATGTACCCCCTTTAAGGGGCTGTATCTTAACAAGGGATGCTCCAATGAAGTTTCTTTATATGAAAGATCCTATCTTTTTTTCGATGAGGAATCACCTCCTTAAATGTTTTACACTTATTCAGTTACACCCTGTATATTGAAATACGTTTTTCTTAACCTTGTTTTAAAAATTTTTACATTTGTGATCTGATGTCTTAACCAACAGAGGTAGATCATTATATATTCTCAAACCTTCGATGAAGAGGGTTTTTTCCAAAGCATTTGTATTGAAGCCTTGTATGTGGAACTGGTCATTGAACCTTGAATTATAATGTATCATATCTGCCCTTTTGATAACATATTCTTGCAAGTAAGAAGGAGCCTGCTTATTAACAATTTTAAAAATTAGTACTAATGCAGACTCTATAATCAGTTGGGAAATATTTAAAAATTTCGGCTTCATTAACATATCATTTATCGCTGTTAACCTGCTGCAACGTAATAAAATACGCATTGCTTTATTCTGAAGTAGCTGCAAACGATGTATTTGCACAGATGAACAGCAGAGAAATATGGACATGCAGTAATTAAAATGTGGGTATATGATAGTGTTATATACAATTTTTCTACACCATGGGGAAAGGTTTATACAAATTCTATAAAAGTGGCCGACTTTTTTGCCTATTTTTTACATATTGAAAATTTCCTCCTCTTTAAGGATCTTCTATGAGAAGTTCTTAAATATTAATAGTTTTTGAGTTACTAACGAAAAACTGAATATCTTTTTTTTAATCTTATTTTGTTAATAACAATTGCAATTTTTTATGTGCTAATAAATGCTCGAGATACATTTTTCTAGATGTCATTCCGAGTCGAATGAGCTATCGCACATATTTTTAGGACCCGGAACAAGAATTAACCCGTTTTTTAACTTGTTAATCAGACTAAGGTGTGCGTTGAATAAAACCTTCGTAGTGTATGGGCCGCCTTACGTTGATTCGATCAACAAGTAGTTGATATTTTCCGCAACACGCATGCGCTGCAGGAGGCAAACTATGAATGAATTGCACAACAATCAATGAAAGTTGTAGCTCATTTCGATTTGAAAATGGTCAGAAAAGCGTATCCTGGCTTCATGCTCATAATTAGTGGACTGGAACAATTTAAAAACTCACCAACATTGCATAATATCATCGTTCGTTTCTCATATCTCGCTCGATGTTTGTCTCTTCTCCAAGTCCCCACAATAATTCGATGTTTGATGCTCGATATATTGATTTACTCGACTTTCGTGTCGTTGGAGGTAAATATTAAATGTTTGATAAAAAAGTCTATTTGTAAATGATGAATTGGGTTTTCGTCTGAGTACTTGTATTTTGTATTTGCATGGATGGGCTTTTTCTGATTCGTTTGAGCTGTCACATATAGGGTGTGTTGCAAATTGTATTGCAATTGGAAAGGGGGTTAGAAAATATGGACTATCCAAGCGATTTTTCAGATATTTTAAGGAATTTATTAGGTATCTCAGACGTGCTGGTTCATTCTCCAGAAATAGTGTTCATATATCGATTTATCGAAGATAAAAACAATATTTTTCGAATGCTGTATTTTTCTGGTATTACGAAATGATTAGTTGACTTATCAATGGCATTCATTGACACACTCATTTTGGCTATCAGTCTACTGGAGCCTAATAAACAGAAAACATTTAGAAATATACACAAATTGTCTATTTAAACTTTCTAACGAGGTTATCGCAACCCAGTAATAAATCATCCAAAAGCATTATTTCGATAAGTATCACTAATTATTATTCTCCGAAAATATCCAAACTAGTCTGTTGGAAGTGAATATACAGGGCGACGCGTAGGAATGAAATAAAAATGATTAAAACAAGTTTTTAAGACAAGTTTTATACAAATGCACTAAAAATGAAAAAAAATTTTAATTGTTTGAGATAGGTTATTCTGAGAGAGATATTATTTTTTCCTTTTTAGTGCATTCGTATTCAGTTATTTTTAGTTATTCATGAAATCCGTCATCTTATTGAATTCTGATAAAAATTGATAACCTCCGACGCCAAAAAAACCCACATACCAAATGTGAATGGAATCGGCCATAATAACAAAACACGTCGCCATCTGGAGCCACCATCTTGAATTCATGAACTTTGACACAAACATCATGATGTCCGATCCCAAAAACCCCCACACACCAATTTTGAACGGAATCGGGCTATAATCACAAAACTCGTCGCCATATTAGAGCCGTCATCTTGAATTTTTGATGAAAAATTCGTCATCTCCCCAAAAAGCTCTACATATCAATTTTGAATAGAAATGAACCATAATCACATAACTTGTCCGCCATATACAGAAAGTACGCATCATATGAGCTTTCATCATGGAAGTATCATAGCGGGTACATTTCAAGAAAAATTTAAACATACCATTGTGTTTCCAATATACAAAAACTGAGACCACAAAAACGTTACCAACTACAGACCGATCTCGGTGATAACTAACTTTGCCAAAGTATTTGAAAAAATCTTGCAACTACGGCTCTCAGAGTACCTCACAAAGTATAAACTACTGTCTGAAAAACAATTTGGATTCAGAGAAGACATCTCTGCCCAAAATGCAATTTTGAACTTCACCTCAGAAATTTACTCCAGCTTGGACAGGAGCAGACCATCACTATGTGTTTTTATTGATTTATCGAAAGCCTTCGATACTGTAAGCCATACTCTACTACTGGAATCAATGTGGGAATCAGGGGACATCAACTCAACGTATTTAAATCATACCTATCGAACCGACACCAGAGCGTGAAAATAAACAATATATTTAGTGAAATCCGAGTGATAGAGTATGGCGTACCACAAGGCACTATTTTAGGACCAATACTGTTCAATATATACCTGAACGGACTATTCTCTGTCCAGAGCTGCAGGAAAAATTACAACATATGCTGATGATACAGCAGTTTTTATAGCTCCGAAAATTGGACATCTCTAAGAGACATAGTTGCAACTGAGTTCAAGAAAATCAAACAATGGCTTGATAATAAGCTCCTAACAATCAACTTCGATAAGACCTTTTATCTACCATTTTACACCAATAAAGCATCTCCTCCAAACTTCCACAATCTGTATATAGATCAAAACATGAATATAAAATCATGTAAGGAAATGAAATACCTAGGTGTAATTATAGATTCCAATCTCGGATGGAAAAAACACATAGCCTTCATAATTAAAAAAATCCAGCACCTTATGTTCAAGTTCAAAACCCTCAGAGATATATTGAATGAATCCCAATTGAAGATATTACACTACTCGCTATTGGAATCCCATATTACATATGGAATAATCTCTTGGGGCGGAGTTGGAAAAACAATACTTAAAAAATTGGAAACCACTAAGAAAAAATCTTAAAAATAATTTTCAGGAAGAACAATGATTACCCGCCAGACGAACTTTATGTTGAAACCGGACTCCTGGATCCAAGGCAATTATTTTTCAAGAACTGTAACATTAAACCACATAAATCTCAATCTAACCTAAAAAAAATGAACATAATTACAATACCAGAAACCGACAACAAGAGTACCCTTCCCCTTATGTTCAAAGCCATAGGACAAAAAAGCTTCAAATACCTCAGCCCAAAATTCTACAATTATTTACCCGAAATGAAAAATATCAAATCCCCCTTAAAATTCAAAAAAGAACTGAAAAAAAATTTTGTTTACTCCCCCCCTCTAACCTTAATCAATTGTATACCGTAATCACACACTTATCTCTAGTTAAGTCAAATTAAGAAGATTGTATATGAATATATATATTAAACTTACCATCATAATAACTTTACAATTTTCTTTTATTTAATTTAATTTTTAGTCCATTTTTATCTTATTTTATCTTATTAATATATTCCACGATCTAAACTAAATTATTATTCATCATATGTCCAAATAGTCTACTATTTTATATGTTGCTTATTCCTACATTGTCTCGACTTTTGGAGTCAATCTGTTTATTAGAAATGTACCCCTTCACTCCAAATACTGTACCTCTATCTAAATGAACAATAAACAACTATTATTATTATTATTATATGTGAAGAAAGGTTATTAATAAATTCTGACAAATATCGATACGTGCAATCGCTTCTGCATCAAAAGAAACCCCAGAAGCGTTGTACAGTGCCGTTCGTCTTTTCGTGTTTGGCGGGAAATTTAAAAAAATAAAAAATTAAGTCTCAAAACACACTTATTTGAAAAAAAATCGAAAAATGTTATTCGGAAAAGTTGTTCAGAACGATATTTTATAGCTATGTACATGTTTTGAAAAAATCTGAGATAAACAAATAAAATATTTTGTTTGCCATAAAATACATTTCAATTTGGAAAAATACATTTCTGACAAATAAACTCATTAGTAAACCCAACAGTTATATTTTAAATAATATTTTGTAAAAATTCGAGATTTTTTTAAATTTAAAATCTGTGAATTTGCCATGTGTTCAGCTGCTTCATAAGAGGTCACTGAAATATATTCAGGACATTATGATCCCAATACTGTTTATTATTAATAAAGGTCCTTGGAGCTACACAATTTTAGTTTGAATTTTTATTCGAACAAAAAATTAATTGATTTTTGGCAAATGTTGGAATCATACATACCTACAATATTATCATTGTTGATCATCGAAGAGGCCATGAAACAATGACTAATAATGCTTATATATTATTAAGAGTTGTCAAACGATTTGTAGTGATATTATTTATCCAGGTATTTTTATCGTCTTTCTTGTATAGTTATTTTAATTGTAAAAGTTATTTTGCATTTTGTTGTGCCTTAACAATAATTGGAGATGCCCCAAGAAAAGCTAAGTTTGCAAGAAAAAATTGAGCTCGTCTTAATATGTGGCGAGAAATTTCATAGTTCCAGAGAAGCAGCAGATATATACAATCTAGATATCCAAATTTGTTTAAAATACTGTGTTTCGTATTTTAAACAAATTTAAGCTACAGGTAGTGTAGATAATCGTTACAAAATTTCACATAGTAAGCCCGTCACTAATGAAGAAGGTACCTTTAATATTTTGTTATCGGTAACAGAAAATCCACAGATGGCACTATCGGAGAGGTAGGAACAAACTGGTATATCTGAAAAATCCATTAGAAGAATTTTGAAGAATAATAAATTTCGTGCATACAAACCAAAATTCAGCCACCTTACTCGATAGAGATTTCGATGCCCCTTAGATTTTTCATTTTGGTTCCAGGCATGATTGCAGAATGCCAAAATTTCCCTACAAAAGTTTTATTTACTGATGAGGCGATTTTTACATCAAACGGTACTGTCAGTTCCCAGAACTGTAGATGGTGGGCTGATGAGAACCCAAATTGGACGATAGAGGAAAAAAGTCAATTTTCCTTCGAAAGTAATGTTTGGTGCGGCCTTACTTTCTTAGGGGCAACTTTAATTCACGAAATTATTTAGAGTTTTTAAATAACGAGTTTTTTTATTTCTTACAAGGATTACCGCTGGAAAGAAGAAATGATATTTTTTCCAACAAGACGGAGCGTCAATACATAGTACCCTTGAAGCCAGAACGTGGCTTAACGAATTCTTTCCTGGTAAGTGGAAAGGACGATATCCCCAGATTTGACGCCCTTGGATTTATTTTTATGGGGGTACCTTGAAAGTAAGGTTTATAAACGTCGGCCATTTCATAATATCGACCATTCAGAAGATACGACAATGTATTAATAACATTACACCACAAATGCTGCGAAATGTGTCCAGAGAAAGGAAATCCCGAACAACTACATGTATTGAACGTCAGGGTAGACATGTCGAGTAATGGACAATTACAATGTTTCGAGTATGTATAACATTGTTTGGTTTATAATTATTTCAGTTTCTAATTTAATTTTGAATTGTTTGAAAATAAAAAGATACAAATTTGTAAGTTCTTGTTATGTCAAAATGTAAACCTTTTTTTTCTAATAAAAAAATCAAATTAAGATTGTGTAGATACATGGTCCTTTATCAATAATAAATAGTATCGGGATTATAATGTCCTGGATATATTTCAGTGCCTCTTATGAAGCAGCTGAACACATGACAAATTAACAAATTTCAAATTTTCTCTGAATAAAATAGAAATAGCTTGCGAATCTTTACAAAATATTATTAAAAATTCTACTGTTGGCTTTACTAATGAGTTTATTTGTCAGAAATAAATTTTCCATATTGATTTATTTATGGCAAAATATTAACCCCCTGGTAGGGCATTGTCATCATATAATGAAGAATATCACCAACTTTTGATTTTTGCCTTACAATACACTCTATTAAAAATGAAAGAATACCGTAAAAATATTTTTTTGATACGTCTTATACTTTCCGAGATATTTAATTGTTTAGCTAGGCGTGCGACGACACGGAGTCAATGGCCGCTGTGACGTCACTTTACAACGGTCGGTTAGGGCGTGCTCTGCTTCCGAGCTGTGTGTATGAAGTTTGCGTCGAAAATTGATAAAAATGTCAAATGGAGAAACTAGAAAATCATGTATTGTGCCAACGTGTTTAAATAAAACTACTAATGCACCCGAAAAGTTGTTTTTTTTTTGTTGCTTTCGAACCTAAAAGTCGAAAGAAATGGATGCAAATCATGATGCTCTGGGGTGATTCTGCATTTCCCTGTACAAATATATCTTTTAACGTTTACATATCCAATAGCGTCGCCGCCGAAGCTGTTTCTAGCCGATCTAAAATAAACGTAAGTTGATCTAATATATAAAAAATAAAATAAATAAAAATGCACTTATCCACGATCACATCAAAGAGGAAATTAATATGAGAGGCTCCTCATCTTAGCTTAATAATATCTAATAGGTGTAGTCGCGTGCATCCTAATAATAACCTACTTTTGAAAAAAATATTTCATGGGTTCAAATTTTAAAAAGTTTTAAATGTTCAGGTTATGTTTACTTTGTTAATTTTTTCGTACATTACATATTAAAAAAATACAAAATGTAAGTCATGATCCAAACTTTGTTGGTCCAATAACACAGTATTGTTTTTAATAAGTCCCACCCTGTTACAAATACATACGCATTCTTCCTTCTCAGGAACTTAATGTCAAGTAAGATGTTCATAGTAACAATATGACGTATGACGTATATTTATAAAACACTAGTAATGAGAAATATGTACTTATAGGGATCAAAAGATTTATGATAGAAAGTAAAATGTTATTAAGTAATACTAACTTTTTCATTTTTACTCCTCGCATCTCGGCGGCCAAGTAATCGGAGTTATTCGAAAAATAGTGGGCAACCATTAACCCGTCTATTTCAGGCAAGTTATCAGATTGTCCTTTTTCAAAACCGTCATCCATATCTAATATTATACTTATAACACATAAAAACTTAAGTTAAAAACGTTATTGTGGTCGAACATCCGATAGCAAAGCAATGATTGAGTGTACGGTGAGAACGGTGCGTTGTAAAATGACGTCACGCGAGCATGGCGCGCTCGCCCAAAATATTTGAATAGAACGGAAACTAAAATTGTCGTAACTTCAACACTACTCGCTTGATTGAAATGAAACAAAAACAGGTGTATTTCTAAACATTAAGGCTACACGGTCATGAAGTTTCAAGTCATTTAACAGACCCAGTGACATTCTTCATTGTAAAAGTTACTTCAGAAGTGATTCGATTGATATTTCGGGAAATGGAAGATAAGACAATAAATTTGTTATGTGTTTTAAAGTTCAAATTGTGATTTTATTAACTCTTTTGTTACACAGGAATGATGTATACCGGGTGACACAGGATATCGGGCCACCCCTGTAACTTCTGCATTCGTGCACGGATTTTTCTTAAATTTGGTACAGTTATATGAGCAACCATTTCGGATTTGATCACATTACAATTCAATATGGCGGACTTTCGGTTTTTTTGGAAATGCTAGTAACTTTAATTTTTCAAATGGAACAGCCTGTATATTTTTACATATTCAAGTTCAACAGATCAAAACAAGTCCAAACCTTATGTCAAATGTCATTTCTTTAAAACAATTGAAATTAAAATTGTTTTTTCATTTTACCTGGTGGATAAATGAGATTTGCTCGAAGCTATTCACAATGAGTCGCAAATAACAGACTTATTTTTTTCTGGAAAATCATTTTTTGTGTCACTTACTTACTTAATCAATTCAATCACATCACATTTTGATCAAAAATTCATTTTTTTCAAATGGAACCCCTGTGGGCCACCTACCTGTCTCTCTAGAACGTACATTAAGGAAAAAAATTACATATCATTTTTGTATTTCGGTGCAGTAACAAATTGTATGAATAAAAAAATCTACAACTAGTTCATGAGTTTCCTTGCAGTTCGAATAATTTTTCAACTTAGTAAGCTGTGGAAAACAATATTTCTGAATCTTGTCAACTAATTGTGTAAGTTATACTCATAAGCACGATAATGGTGTTTTTTTTTAAATTCTTCAAAATCAACATAAGCAAAACGTTCATTTCTGCCTCCTCACTTACGATCATCTTCTCCATTGTTGGGTTCTTTTCGGAATCTTCTCTCCACATTTTTGAAAAAGGTTCTTTGTGGGTGTCTTCTGTGTGGGTATCGTTCAGCGTATAACTGACAAGCGGCGACACTGTTTTTAAGACATTCTCCGTAAATTAATAACATATCAACCTGTTCACTTCTTTTGAACCTATAATTTTGATTTTACATTTCTACTAAACTAATTCTCGGAAGTTAACTAATTTTCGAGAGTTGAGATGAAAGATGACAGCGAAACACAATTAGTTGACAAGATTCAGAAATGTTGTTTTCCACAGCTTACTAAGTTGAGAAATTATTCGAACTTCAAGGAAACTCATGAACTAGTTGTAGATTTTTGTATGTATACAATTTGTTACTGCACCGAAATACAAAAATGATATGTCATTTTTTTCCTTAATGAATGTTCTAGAGAGACAGGTAGGTGGCCCATAGGGGTTTCATTTGAAAAACATGAATTTTTGATCAAAATGTGATGTGACTGAATTGATTCATCAATAAATGACACAAAAAATAATTTTTCAGAAAAAATTATGTTTCTCTGTTATGTGCGACACATTGTGAATAGCCTTGACCAAATCTCATTTATCCACGAGGTAAAATAAAAAACAATTTTAATTTCAATTGTTTCAAAAAAATTACATTTGACCGGAAGTCTGCCATATTGGATTGTAATGTGATCAAATCCGAAATGGTTGCTTATATAACTACCGAATTTCAGAAAAATCCCTTCACGAATGCAGAAGTTATAGGGGTGGCCCAATATCCTGTGTCACCCGGTATGATCAATTAGCTTTCATTTGGTATGCCACAAGGTACGATAATTTTTTTGTGGCTTCTCCCAATTTGCTGACAAGCTGAATGGAATTAGTTTATAGACTTGTCAAATGAATACTTCTATGCATACTTTTGTTTCCGATCATTAATTTCGATTTTTTAAGAGAACGTGAACGATTCACTTCGCTTTCGTGTCTCTGCCTTGTCGGGTATTACGGTGAAAAACAAACGTTTTCGCAGATTTCTTGTCAAACTAAGCAAATATTGACACGGACACCGTATTTATCAAACTTCTACCAGACAACAACATCTTGTTTCATGGCAAATGCAAATAATGCAGAGGATCTGTGAGTATCAAGGTATATTTACAGCATCGTCATTTCCATATAGGTGGGCATGGAAGCACGTAGAAAGAAGCTTATATGCTATTTTGTGAGATAACGATTCCATTGGATGGATTTGCACTGAGAAGAGGAATTGACAGTTTTGTGTGGTAGATTTCATTACAATTTTTATTCGAACATATTTTAGAAATTCGAGTTTTTCTCAGAGAAATTGAAAGAATGCTGAAAAATGTCGTTTTTGCGTATAACTATGAATAATTTTGATTTTGCGAAACTACATATGTTTATTATAATACGGCTAATTCGTTTTCTGTCAATAAAGATCGAAAACAAATTGTTATATTCTTCTCCATGGATTTTCAGAGTTTATTTTGAAGATTTTACAGGAAAATTCTTTGAAATTTGTCGCATATCTAACCCCCTTAGGTGTATTCCTCTACATTTTTAGGTATTTTTTTTCCTCTAGTAATAAGAATTAGTATTTTCCATATATTTGTTAGGATCAAATCAATAAACTGAATTTTTAAAACTCAAAATATGGGAGAGAAATTATCAATTTCTAACGTATGGTTTGCAAAACTGATGGACTAATAAAAATTATAATTTTTTTTTATACAAATGCGCTTAAAAGAAAAAAATTATTTCTTTAATTGTTTGACCTAGGGATATTCTGTGAGTAGCAGATTCAATTCTTTTTAGTCATTCATGAAATCCGTCATCTTATTGAATTCTGACAAAAATTGAAAATCTCCGACTTAAAAAAAGCCCACATACCAATTTTGAATGGAATCGGGCAATAATAACAAAACACGTCGCCATCTTGGATCCGCCATCTTGAATTCATGAATTTTTAACACATCATAATGTTCGACCCCAAAAACCCCCACTCACCAATTTTGAATGGAATCGGGCTATAATCACAAAACTCGTCGCCATCTTGAAGCCGCCATCTTAAATTAGTGGATTTTGACAAAAAAACATAATCTCCGATACCAATGTTTATTGCAATCGGGCTATAACCACAAAACTCGTCGCCATATTGTTGCCGCCATTTTGTTTTTTCTCTAGAAAAATTCTATAATGCATTATAATAATAATAATAATAATTTCTTTATTTTCACAAATTAATTTGTACATCAACAGTGTGAAAATACAAATAAAAAATAGAAGAACGTCAATATAATCAAGAAATAGTCGAAAAGAGACAATCTAAAACCTCCGGACGTAAAAGGAACATCACATACACGTCACAAACAATAATAATAAATAATTTAAAATATAAATATAAAAATATGACAATAACTATATAACTCTAGGTGTATATAAAGAAAACGTTACAAAAAAGTTACGAAGAAATTCCTCAACAGTGTGAAAATAAAAATAAAAAATAAAAAAAATAAAGTCAAGCCATAGTCGAAAAGAGACAATCTAAAATCTCTGGATGTATATAGGAACATCACATACACGTCACAAACAATAATAAGAAATAATATTAAATATAAATATAAAAATATGACAATAATTAACTATAAAGAAAACGTTCACGTTACAAAACAAGTTACGACAGAAACTCCTCAACAGTGTAGCAGTTTTTTGACAATAAGAGCTGCTTAACTTTTGCCTTGAAAATATGTACATTTCCTGAAGCTTTAATGTCATCGGGAAGTTTGTTGTACAGTTTGTATCCCTGATATTCAAAGCTTTTTTGGTAGAGTGCAGTGCGATGTTGACTGGGTAGGAGTAAGTGTGCATTTCGTGTCAAATGGGTATGTGGTGGTCTGTTGGTAGCCAATATGTTTTTGTTGCGGTATACATATGTGCACGCCTCAAGTATATATAGTCCTGCAACTGTTAATATTTTTAAGATCTGGAATGCTCCCATACAGGAATCCCTAAAACCCAACTTAGCAATGATCCTTATTGCATATTTCTGTATTATGAACACTCGACCCACAGAGGAACTTGTGCCCCAGTTCAGTATGCTATACCTGAGATGAGAATTGAAATTCGCATAGTAAAGCGTAAGTAGAATCTCTTGACTGCAGTGATTGGAGAGAAACCTAAGAGAGTAGCAGGAATTTCTGAGTTTTTTGCACAAATTATCTACTTGTGGCTTCCATTGTAAATTGTTGTCGAAGACAACTCCTAACATGTTGGTTGTTGTTGTGGAATCCAATGATAATTCAGTATTCTGAAACAGACTCACCTCATGGTGTTGTCGTCTTATCACGAATTGAAGCATTTTGGTTTTTGTTTTATTCATTTCTAAATTATTTTTCTCAGACCAAGTAATAACTTTACTAAAAGTGCTTTCAGCTGTATTTTTAAGGGAGTTTAGGTCATCCTCAATAACTAGTATATTAGTGTCATCAGCATAACATATACAGTGAGTGGAAGAATTTCCATTCAGATACACCAATAAATCATTAGCAAAAACTAAATATAATAGAGGCCCCAAAATGGATCCCTGAGGCACACCGTCGGCAATATGTTTTTCGGAGCTTGTATTCTCCCCAATTTTTACTATTTGTCTCCTATTTTTTAGGTAGGAGGTCAATAAATTGAGCGGCAATCCTCTAACCCCATATCTCGAGAGTTTTTCCAGCAAAGAACTGTGATTCACGCAATCAAACGCACGTGAAAAATCAATAAACAATCCAAGCACACACTTTTTTTGGTCCAAGGCCGTTATTATTCGACTGTGAAAATCGCAAAGAGCTGTATTAGTGCCTTTATAGTTGTGAAACCATGTTGTGATGGTGATAATAATTTCATCGCAGTAAAATAAGCATTTAACTGCTCTTTTAAATTCATTTCATATAGTTTAGAAATGCTAGAGAGAATACTGATTGCTCTGTAGTTATTTAGATCATTTTTATCTCCTTTTTTATATATAGGAGATACACTGGCTAATTTTAAATTATTTGGGAAAATGCCCCTTTCTGTTGACAGATTGATTAGGAAGGTGAGTACAGTGCATAATTCAGAGGAGCAACATTTGATCAACTTGTTTGATATTTGGTCCGTTCCGCATGAGTTAGTGTTTTTCAGTTTATTTATTAACTGTACCAACTCCCTTTCAGTGATGGGAGACATAAAAAAAGTGGAGGCATTGAGTGGGATGTTACTTTCAAGAAATCGAGTATCTAATGAGAAATTTTCAGACAGAGGCTTTGTAAAGTGAGCATTGAATTTTTCAGCTAATATTTCCCCCGAATATTGTATACTGTTTTCTAATAAAATTAGTTCATGTTTATTGGTTTGTTTTTTTTGTAAATCATTGATAATTTTCCATGTTGTTTTATTCATTGTCACTGGAATTATGAACACCTGCCAAATTTCACGTTAATCGGACAACTAGAAGTGGGTCAAAATTCACTTACAAGATTTGAACTAAACGTACATACATACATATTAATGTGAAGTTAAACAAAAGCTTGTTATGATAAAAAGCATATAAAAATAACTTTTTCACATCATCAGAAATAAAATTATGTATTTTCAGCTGCAAAAATACAAAAAAGTGTCATTTTCTATGATAAAAATTTAAAAATCAACTTGGAGTTAATTTATTTTTAGCATTATTTTTATGAGTTTGTGTTCCTTTTATTACTGTAAATTTAAAATTTAATTTATCTTTATTATTTTTTTTATGTATTCCTAGATTGAGAGTTTATACTAACGTCGTAGAAAATAAAGGAAGAATCACTATTTTCAAAACTACTTTAGGTGGCAATATATGCATCCTTCATTCCAATTATTCTTTTATTTCAATGTACTTAGTGTATGGATCCTTTATTTTAAATGTAGGTGGTCTATGAATCCTTAACTTCAAATTTAGGTAGTGTATGGATTAGTTATTCAAAATCAAAGTAGTGTATGGATGCTTTATATTGAATGTGGGTAGTGCATGGATAACTTACTTCATCTCTATTCCATGGATCCTTTATTTAACATGCAGATCTGCAGAAATGTGAGTACTGTATGGATCGCTTTTATTCAGAATTGGAAGTAAAAGAAAAATAATAGTAAAAAGGCGTTTGGAACCATACACACCCTACATTCAGAATAAAGAATCCATACACTACTTGAATTTAAAATAAAAGTCCAATACGCTACTTAAATTTGCATTAAAGGATGCAAACACTACCTCCATTTGAAATAAAGTGCCCCTACATTTGGAATAAAGGCCCCAATTTGAGATAAAGAATCCATGCACTACCTATATTGAAAATAAACTACCTACCTTCTTTTGGAATAGAGGATCCATATACTACCTAAATTTGAGATAAGGGATCCATGCATACCTACATTTGAAATAAGGTATCCAGACACTCTGAAACTTAAATTCATAGGAATGGGGAACTGTTATAATAGAAAAGTTGAAGCATGTCGAACACATAGGCTTCAGCATATACTCTATCGGAGGGTATCTTCAGAAATCTCTTCTGTAATATTTCTAAGGGGTGCGTCTTCAGTATACCTCCTCAAGCCACTATGCTACTCTCAACTAAAGCGTGATCTAACACTTTGAGTTGTTGAAACGTCAAAATATCCTTCAGGTATTTGAATATACAGTGCTAGTCAAAAGTCCCCTCCCCCCCTCGTATCTTTTGAACGGGTATACTTATAATAATGAAATTTGGAGGGTGGAAATAAACGGATGTAGGCTTCTCAACTGGTCATAACAGGTGACGCAATAGTCATAAATGACGTCACAAGGCCACTGTGACCAATAATTTTGAATGGGACCCTATGGCAAGTGACAGCTCGTTTGAAAGGTATTGAAAATACCTATTCAGTCATACCAATTTTGTTTGGGTTTCGGCTGATTTTGATTGATAAATTGAAGAAATACGAAAATTATAGTTTCGCATTTAATTAATAAAGATTTAAGAACCAGTTCTTATAATAAGTGTTCAAAATGTGCTCCATCTACTTCCTGGCAGTAATGCATCCTATTGCTAAACTCTTGTCGTACTCGTCCCAGTGTGTCAGCGGAAATTGCCCTACATTCTTCAACAATTCGTTGTTTCAGAATGGCAATACTGTCAGGTGCTGTAGCGTAAACCTTAGATTCCAAGTACCCCCATAGAAAAAAATCTAATGGTGTAAGGTCCGGTGACCGAGCTGGCCATTCGATCGAACCTCGTCGTCCAATCCATCTACCACGATATTCTTCATCTAGGTAACGTCTTACTGCACCGTAATAGTGTGCAGGAGCACCATCTTGTTGAAACGTTATTTCCAAGTTGTCGAATTCATCTGGATTATCTTCTAGAATTTCAAGAATTAACGCCTCAATATCATTTTGTAACATCTCCAGATACAATTCACCGGTTAAGTTAGCATTGAGAAAAAGAGGCCCAACTATGTGGTTTCCCAAAATACCTGCCCAAACATTTACTTTTTCTGGAAATTGAGTATGTTTCTCACGAAAGATGTGAGGATTTGTGTCACTCCAATACCTCACATTTTGAGTGTTAACATTTCCATTGAGAAAGAAAGTACTTTCGTCACTAAAACAAATTGTCTGTATGTAGCCTGGTTGTTGGTTCATTTTATTGGACATAGTTTTCACAGAATTCTAGTCTTCGGTCGGGGTCATCATCTGAAAGTTGGTGCACCATTTTTAATTTGTATGGATGAAATTTGTTTTTAGCCAACACCCTATGTACTGTCCTTTGACTGACTTCACAGATAGACGCAACTTGGGCTGTGGAAGAAGTAGGGTTTACTACCATTTCTCCAATTATGTCAATTTTTTTGTCATCACTAATTGTTGGTCGACCAGATCGTTTGGCATCTTGAACACTACCTGATGCTTCAAACTTCCGAAGAAGCTCCCTCAAATAAACCCTCGATATAGGGCGATCGGGGTACCTCTCATTAAACAGTCGTTCCGCTGCATGGAAATTGTTTCTACATTCACCAATTATTAAGATAGCTGCTACTTTGTCGGCTACAGTACGTACCATTTTGCATGTGAAAACACTTAAACGTTTTTAAAAATACTTTTTTTTTTAAAAACGTCAACCTTTTTGACAATTAACCAGAGACGTACTTTAAAATCTTTATTAATTAAATGCGAAACTATAATTTTCGTATTTCTTCAATTTATCAATCAAAATCAGCCGAAACCCAAACAAAATTGGTATGACTGAATAGGTATTTTCAATACCTTTCAAATGAGCTGTCACTTGCCATAGGGTCCCATTTAAAATTATTGGTCACAGTGGCCTTGTGACGTCATTTATGACTATTGCATCACCTGTTATGACCAGTTGTGAAGCCTACATCCGTTTATTTCCACCCTCCAAATTTCATTATTATAAGTATACCCGTTCAAAAGATACGAGGGGGGGAGGGGACTTTTGACTAGCACTGTATATAAAATCATACGCAATTTATTACAAAGTGTATATGTGCATCCCATTTTAGGTGAGTATATATGACGACGCCTAGATATTTGAATTGAATTCAAGATTGGATCAGCTTTCAGTGAATATCTCACACCGCATGAAGTTTTGATTTTTATGTTCGTACAAAAAATATTGTTTGAACCTTTTGCATGCATTGTTGACTTCTCTAAATTTCTCAGGAATGCGTATTCGCGTGGTGTAGGTATTTTCCTCAACACCCGGTATACATAATACCCATCTAAAACCCAAAAAGGAGAAGAAAATGATTCGAAACATAACCGTACCCAATGAAGCGATCAGCGGAAACGCTTCTCTCTAGAAGTGAAACGTGGCCGACCTATGAGAGTTTTTTGTCGGTTGAAAATTCCTTTAGACTCCGAATGAGGATGTGACCAGATGGAAGTCATCCTGCCTTATAAATGGCGTTTCCGATATATATTCACGTGGTGCCAGCGTCTCGTCTCTCTCTCTGTTGTTCTCTCTCGCTTTGTTGCTTGCCACGGCTCGGAGGGACTCTTCGTGCAGGGCCGGGCTGTATGAATTCTTTATTCAATAGAGCAGAGAAACATTCTCATAGAGTCTTTACCCAAAGTTAATACTAACCGAGATACTTTTGGCGTTTCGTCGAATTTCTACCAATTTTTTTGGACATTCGAATTGTTATTAGGTACAATAGGGTATTGCGGACGTTATCACTTTACGATTTAAAAAAAGCTAAATCTTCGGCGATCATGGCCCACAGAACTAAAATAAAATCAGTTCGAAGATTAGATTTCACGACGTTTTGGCAAAATCACAATTGCCATCTTCAGGTGATGTGAGTTTCTTGCGAAAAATAGTTCCTAGTCTTCTAAAAATATGAGTGATTGCTCATTCGTTTCGGGATGTCATTCTGAGAAAGACGTACGAAATTTGCAATTTTTTTAACAAAAAAAATTAAATGGTTTTAGTTTTTTGGCAATAGCTCAAAAACCATTGATGATAGAGAAAATAAAAAAACACATCCTTGAAAAGCAGGAAATTTCCCATGAAAAAGTTCCCACTCCCGGAACTCAATCTCAATTATTTATAATTTTAATTCAACGTTGAATATAGAGCAATGCACATAAAATATTTTTCATACTATTAAATATGAATTTAAAAATTCAAAAAAATTATAGTATCATCTGAACACTTGAAAGAATGCAATTTCGTTGAAAAAATATGATAATATGAGGATATTGTTTATTAAGTAGTTTTTTTGGAAACGCAGATTTTATTAAAAACCGAATAATTGTTCACAGAATGACTCCATAATTTTTTTGGTTCCTGGAGCACATTTTACATGTGCACTCAATAATATTACGCTATAAAATTGTTTAAAAGTTTATTATTTTGTTAATTACACCTTTCTAAAGTTAACAAAATATTAGAAATTGAGTAAATATTGTCAATTTTTTTAATTGATTTGACAAAGGCTTTTTACAACGGTTTTTTTTTTAAATTACGCTATTTGTTATTAGAATATTTATAAACAAATGGTAATTAATTTTTTAAAAATTTTTTTTTTTAAATAATATATTGAGAATTTTTGTTCTTTAAAATTCATAATTGGTTATTCTCTACCTAATAAGATTGTTTTTATTAATAATGTAATTGTTTATTTACTTAACAATTAGTTATAAACAAACTTTCATTGGCATAGTATTTTTTTTTGGTACAAAAATAAGAATAATAACCATATACGACATCCTGTTCACAAAAAAAATTGTTTGTAATTTTCTAGAAAAAATTAGAAGAATAAGCAACAAGTTCAATATAAGAACATTATTCAGAATTCCGAATAACTTGAGATTGGAATCAACTCGAATAAAACCAACAAAGAAAGAACAAAATTCAAAAAAATGTGTATATGGTGTTCCATGTGTGGTAAAACTTATATGGGAGAAACGTCAAGGCATTTAAGAAAACACTTGGATTGGAGAAAGGAAATAGAAGTAATTCCCCAAATGGCATCACAGGAAGTATATTTTGTATAAAAAAAATTAATATTAATTTTGTCGAGAAATATTTAAGGCACATCATTTTCAAATGGTACGTTGCTGACTGATTTGAAATTTTCATAGTTGATTTTTTAATCCTGATTAGCAAATCCTAAGTAACTTATAGGGACAAATTTAATAATTTTCCCTTATTGGAACAGATAACTGATCTTTTCTATCCAAAACATGGAGAGCACTTCTCCAAAAAACATTTAGACTTTATTTAAAAGAAACTAAATCTGAGACGAACAAGCCATATACCGGGTGACAAGTCATGGTTTCCGGAGTTCCGAAGTTATGAGATCCAAACTTGGCAGTGGTGTTGAATTCAAGGATTCGACATTTTTTTTCAATATTTCATTCTCTCCCGTTCCGATTTGATCGGAAACGACCTTAATTTGGGAATTTCAAATGGAACACACTGTATATTTTTACTTTTTTTGATTCTAGAAACGATCACTTTGTTTTTAGACGAAAAATTGGTATATTTGATATTTATTTTTGCATCTAGAATGCGTTGGACTCACTTCAACCAATCTGATGGACATGAATGCTGAGTGAAAAATATATGACAGTTTTTTCATCCTAGTTGAGTACCTATAGCAGTTTGACATTTCCAAAACCACTAATTGTGAAAAAAGTAATTTTTTTCAAATGCCAACATCTTTTAGACACACATTCCCAAGAAAATCTGATGGATAACAATCCTAAACACTAATTATTTGTCGAATCATTATGAGGAAATCGGGGTATATCGTTCAAGTAGGAAGGTATTTTATTTATTTCAATAGATAATACACAATAACAGAGTGGTGTAAAAAGTATCTCGTCTAAGAAATATGTCAGAGACAGAGAAGAAAGAAAAACACACGGTACATAAAACAGATATTGCTGTATAGCATACAAATACTTCTAATAGAAGCCTTGTGTCACACTAAGGATGGCGAGAAAAACTCGTCAATGATGTATGGTTCAATATCACATAGTATTTCATAAATATTCTATTACATTTTGTCTTTGATATTTTGTGGCAGGTGATTATAGAGCTTCGTTGGTTTGATAATACGCTACATTTTCAAAAACTTTTTTTCTGTGAATTGGATAGTCAAAGTCCCCTTTAAATCTGGTGTTATAGAGATGGGTTTTTGAACACCGGTCAAACTCAGATCGATTCTTCATAAGAATTGAACACATTCATAAATGTAGATGGCAGTAACAGTTGAGAACCTGTGAGATCTGATAATACCCCTGCAGGAGTCAGTTTGTTTCATATTGAGCATTACTCTAATGGCTCGTTTTTGACACAAAAATAATGTGTTTAGTTCGTTGGTATTGCCACATGTGGCTATACCAAATTTGATGATTGAATAGAAGTTGGATTAGTAAACCGTTTTGAGAACTTCCTAGTAGACCTGTTTCTTCAATACTCTTAAAGCATATGTTATGGATGATAAATTATTTACCAAATGTCCAACATGGGTTTTCCAATTTAAGATCTCATCAATGTGGATTCCTAAAAATTCATTGTTTGATCGCTTAGTTTGAGCTTCTGAGGTGGATCAGGTGAACAGTTATTTTGAAGTATATATAATCAGTTTTGTTCAAAATAAGCTTATTCTACACCACTGTTTGGCAGATTCCATCAGAGTACTGGCCGTGGCAGTTAGTTCAGTAGCATTTTCTCCAGTGATCAATAAATGTGTGTCATCGGCATAGTTGATGATGTTTCGCCGATTTCCATCTGGTAATGTGTTCGAAATATCATTCAGAAAAATAATGAACAAAATGGGGCCCAGAATGCTCCCCTGAAAAATTCCAAGGCATTTGACCGAGTCTACGATTTGCTTACGATCTGTTAAGTACGAGTTGAACCAGTTAAAGACGTTTCCTCTGATACCATATTTGTAGAGTTTTTCTAGCAATATTTGATGATCGATGCAGTAAAATGCCTCCAAGAGGTCCAGGAAAATTCGGCATGAGAAGTCTCCGTCTTTTAACGCTTGTACCACTTTAGTTGCAAATTGAAACAGTGCAGTGTCAATAGATTTTATTTTTAGGTAGCCATGCTGGTTCTCATAAAACAAGCTGTATTTGGTAAAGAAAGACAGAAGTCTTTTTGACACAATGTATTCAAATATTTTTGGAAAGTCAACAGGCTGATAGGGCGATAGTTTGATAAAATAGTGCGATCTCCTTTTTTTAATATGGGGATAACTACTGCAAATTTCAGTGATCGGGAAAAAATACCATTTTTCAACGAGGAGTTTATAAGATAACACAGGGGCTCCGTGGATACAAAATTGAATGAAACTGAATTGAAAAACATCAATTTTCGCATAACAAAAGATCATAATTCTTTTTCTGAAATCGCTCAAGAATACCTACTTTCGCGGAACAACTTCAGACCCCAAAATACGCTACTATAGTATTTTAGTCCGTTGCTAAGCAACGAACGTTACGGGAAATTTTTGCCGGCCTAGGCCGTCAAAATCGGTCCCAAGCGGTTTTTTATATACATTTTAGATAGTGAATAAATACACGCAAACAATCAACCAAGAAAATGTATTGAATATATTATTACACGTATGGAACTATTTTTGTATATTTATAGTTATGTTGCAGTTTGTACAATTATTAAACATAGGCTGAACTCTACCTGAAGGGCCTTTGTCACTTCCCCCTCTAAATATTTTATCTGATATGTCTACTTTATTTGTAAAAGATTCCTCTATATATCCTTCGGCAACGGTTCAGGATTTCCATCCCCCATGCTTCTTTGAAGCAATCAAATCTGCCCCAGCATTACCAAAATTGTCGCAGGGGACCGACGGAAACAATGTCCTGTGTATTCATGTGCATCTGAATAAAAATTTTGCGACAATTTGGGGCATTTTGCCAAACTGATGTATTCCCACTACTTGCCTGCAACCTTTCCCATTTGAATATTTAAAGAAAAAGCGGCAACTTTCAAAATTTTCTGGACGACATGCAACATATTTTCTATACAATGGCATATAAGTTTCGTGTGTCACAAATGATCTTGGTTTGTTCGTTTTATTATCGGGTATTTTAATCAAAAGCTTGTATCCAAAATCATTCAAATTTAATTAATATAGTTCATCACGGCGACATGCACTGCACCACCAAATATTAAGGCAACCTAAAAAGTAAACCCTATATAAATATCTGGGTAATTTTAAAATTCTAAACGTACCTTATATATACAGTACTCGTCTAAAGTCAGTTCCCCCCTACTAATTTTTGAACCACCTGGTATATCGCAACGAAATAGGAGATGAAAATTTACTTCTTCATGAAAATCACAGCTAAAAGTTTTAAAATGGCGGCTGAGCGCCATCTTCAATAAAAATTTAGATAGAACATCCCGTATATTATTCCATTTCCGACATCTGCTTATAACTCTCAACAGTTTTCTCTAATACACTTTACTCCTAAATTCAATTGTTTTCGAAATATTAACGTTTGAAAAGAGACATTTTGGTCATTTCAAACCCAACCAAAAACACTAATGTTGGTTGCTTTCAATCAAGTTTGCATTGGAAAAAATCGTTGTTGCGGTAACATATTGTTTACTGTCACTGCTAACTGTCAAATAGTTCGTTGAGCGCCTAAATCCTTTTATGAAAAGTGTGATCATGGCTCGTAGTTTAGACGATAAATTTGAAGCAGTTTTGATATTTGGAGAAGCTGGAAGAAATTATCATCTAGCAGTCCGTATGTTTAATGATAGATTTCCCGAGAATGCTATTTCGAGGTCATATTTTCGCAAACTTTTAAATAAGCTCCAAGCAACTGGTACGCTGAAAGATGCTCCAAGATCAGGAAAACCGCCTCTTTCAGAAGAAAAAAAGATAGAAATTGTTGCTGAAATGGTAATCAATCCGACTCAGTCGACGTCTGCAGTTGCTGAATCCTGTGGAGTAAGTTCGAAAAGTGTCCAAAGAGTCCTAAAAAAAGAAAAGTTGCATCCCTATAAAATGAAAATCCAGCATGCTCTCACGGAGGATGATCCAGACCGGAGGGTTGAATTTTGTGAGTAGTTAACAAGAACAATTGAAGGAGAACGGGGCTTCCTAAAACATGTATGTTTCGCAGACGAATGCACGTTTTTTCTTAATAGAAAAGTCAACAACAGAATGTACGATACTGGAGCGATACTAATCCGCATATTTTTAGAGAGGGACATACCCAGTTTCCTAAAAAGGTGAATGTTGGGCGGGGATTTTGGGCAGGTCGCAGGGGAAGTACAGAATTGCCACCCAGATCTCCGGATCTTACACCTCTAGATTTTTTCCTTCGGGGGTATCTGAAGTCAAAAATCTACGCCACTGAATGCCAAACAATAGAAGAGTTGGAACGCAGAATAATAGATACATGTGAAGAAATAGATGAACAGACTTTCATCAACGTGAGAGAAGCTATTTATAATAGGACACTTTATTGACGAGATTTAGGAGGGGGCCACATTGAACACTTGATGAAATAATTGTTGGGGTTAAATAAAAGTGTTATTCAAAAATAAATTAGAATTTTTTAGCTAACTAATTTGTTGTGATTCTGAATTTACAGAACACATTCGTAGGCTTCGAGATTTTCCGGTAATCGGTACTGTTTATGATTAATAAACTCTCTTTACGCCTCTTATTAAATTAAGAAATTCCTTTATCATGAAAAAAATGCATTTTTATGCGTACTTTGCATGTACCTACCAAAATTGAAGGAAAAGCCAAAGCGGTTTCAGAGATATTGGGGATGAACTGATTTTTTTGTTAAGGTAGTTCCGCCACGAGATAGTTGAATTAGGAAATTATTTTCGACGGAATCGAAAAATGTCAACGGACTTTTTGATTTGAAACGCGAAAAACAAATTTTTTTGCCCCCCAATCGACTCTAGAAAATTTCTTCGTTATAGGAAGTCGGCGACTCAAAAAATTGGTGTCCCCGAAAAGCGCAGCAAAAAAAAAAATTCAGACCCTCCCTCCCCCCTTTACTAGAAATCATACGTCATGGGAAAAAATTATCGTTTTTTGATAAAACTTCAATGGACTTTTTTGTAGTACTCTTTTTGAACTTTTTTTTTGGGAAGAAGGGGGGGTATCGTTAAATACGATGGGGTCAACTAGGAGGAGTTTTTTTTCGCGTTCAGACCTCAAATGGTCCCCAGTCTTTCTTTAAAAAGTCCCCCTGGCACAATCCAAATTTCTCTACGACCCCCCCCCCTCCCCCATCCCCTTAGGCTGTGCGCTTCCCCGTGGACTATTTTGAATAACGATAGTAGTTTTGATTATATCTGTCAAACAAGATGGTCAATCACTTTGATTTTTTCCACAATATCTGAGATATCCTGCTCTAGCTCCTCCTCGTTTTTCATAAACTTTTTAATTTCAGTACTAATGGTAGAATTAATAATGTGCTGTTTGCCTATGCATGGTCCATGTTACGTGTTAATTGAGTCAACTTCAATTATATATATCTCTGGTTCGAGATGGTGAAACTTGTTAAAATTTTATAGAAGTGTTGTTCACATGTTAAACAATACGTATGCCAAATTATAATAATTTCTCAATTCAACTGTCTCGTGGCGGTACTACCTTAAATTTCAACATCCTGTATCTCAGAAATAAAGCGGTTGCGGACTGTTCATATGAAGAATTGTTCTTTAATCATCCAAGGATTATCGCCCTTTAGGATCAGAATTCAATTATGAAACACCCTGTATAATTCTGAGGGAATTTTAAATACTGTATCCCTGTCAACTGCCCTTGAAATAAAATTGGTCCGATTATTTTATCAGAATCAGAAATGCTTTATTGTCATAAAATATAAAATTTTGTTGACAAAGCTACTAAGAACTAAGATCTAAGATACAAATTGATACATACACATTTTTAAAACCAGCACACTGTATAAGTTAAAATAAGATAACAAAAATTTAAAATTTTTAAAAATTTAACCATTTCACAAAATAGACAATGAAGCACAATATAAAATGATACATACATATTGAAATAAGTATAGTAGAGGGTACACAATGAATCTAAATTCCGATTACACCAGCCCATACGTTCATGTCCATCAGATTGGTCGAAGTGGGTCCAACGCACTCTAGCTGCAAAAATAAAAATGTTTCTGAAAAATCAAATGTACCAATTTTTTGTCTCAAATTAAAAATATACAGGGTGTTCCATTTGAAATTCCAACTTGGGGTCGTTTCCATTGAAACAGGATGTGAGGGGAGAGTATGAAATATTGTTTTTTTTTCCAATTCTTTAATTCAACCCCCCTGCCATGTTTCGATCTCATACCCTCGGAACTCTGGAAACCATGGCTTGTTTTTTAGATTATGAATTTTTCAGTGAAAGTGTATGAAAAGTTCCGATTTTTTTTTTCTGTCAACATTATTCGGCCTCGATACGTCTCTGTAACGCTTCCAGTCCATTCTCGAAGAGAACAAGTGAACAGGTAGCCTAACCTCAGGTACATGACAGCGTTCATTGATTGGATGGGCATTGAATGAAAGAAAAAGTCTCCGAATTGTCGGTGGGTGGTAATCCTGTCGTGTCGGCGGGTTATTCCTGGAAGAGCTCCTTCGCCCTCGTTGCCTGGTGAGGGTTATTTCTGGACGATAGTCGCGACTACACATGTCTGTGGCCAGCGCTTCCTGCTCACTATTTTTTTCCAGCCCAAATTCCTTGTTTACGGTAGAAATGCCGATGAGTGAAAATGTGTTCGGGCGATTCTTTGATTTATAGATTGTTGAAGAAACAATTAATCAGCCCGGTAAAACAGCTCTGATTAATTTATGTAGTGTAAAAAAATTCGGACATTAAAGAAACATCTGTGTGGCGTTCGATACCTTTTATATCACGGCTAATATAGCGATTTGAGATATGCGTTTCGGGGTCCTTACATGTTTCTGTCTCCTGAACGCTCTTTCTGGGAAACGGCCCTTTAAAGCCGGAAAAAGGTAATTTTTCAGGGTCATTACCGGCCACTGGAAACGCTAACATTCGTTTTAACCAAAACATCACGCACGATCAATCACTTCAGCACCTTTTTTACGAAAAACTACAGTTTTCCAAAATATTCACCCTTCATTGCAATATTTGTGTTTTGTTGACCTAGTATTTTGTAAAAAAACGAACTTTTCGTTTGCATGCTGCATATGAAGAGAAAATATATGAAGTGAAAGGATAATATAATAATAATAAATAATAATAATCTTTATTTACAGGAAATACAGAGTATAAAATATAGAGTAGGGTTACAGAGTATATAAAATATAGAATATATATATATATATATATATATATATATAGTGTGACCCATTTTTAATGGAAACACCCCCCTAAAATTTGAAGTTGTAAACAGATTTTAATAATTTTTTTTTAAATGTCAAGTACGAAAAGGTCTACCTTGGGACAAAATTTGAAATGTTTATTCCAATTTTGGGTTTTTTCTTAGTCAAAAATCGAGATTTTTTATTAGCGATTTTTTTATTGAAAAAATCACTACGCTACTAGATTCAGAGTGCCTCTAAACAGGTGTGACCAAAATTTCATGAAAAAATATTCATTAATAACAAAGTTATGACAACTCAAAAATTCGAAAACTCACACAGCTAACAGTCACAAAAAACACCCTATATCAACAGATATAGCCATGAGAATATTTTTTTATGATTTCAACAACAAAGTGCTGCCAGATGAAAAAAAAAACAAATAGCGTAAATTTTTTTAATGAAAATAACGGAATTACATTCACACAATTCAACTAATAATGAAGGAAAACATTTTAATTAACGTAACTATGAAAACTAATTATTGAAATGTTTCGATTCAGTGCAACAATTAATTCAAACTCATATTCTAGTAGCCTCTACTGATCCACCACGTATTTCGATACATTTGTCGTAGCGCTTACGAATGTTTCTTATTACGTTCCTTAGTTCTTGTGGGGTAATATCTGCACCTACCTGTCGAATTCTTGCACAAAGTTCATTTCTATCTCTTGAGCGGTTTTTGTAAACCTTTTGTGTGAGAAGTCCCCAGAGAAAAAAGTCCAAAACTGTGAGGTCTGGAGATCTGGGTGGCCACTCTATAAACGGAGTACCACGGCCTATCCATCGGTTTGGAAAATGTTCGTTAAGCCATTGCCTCACAGCTCTGGCATAATGAACTGAACACCCATCTAACTGGACAATTAAATTTGATCGTTCATTGATTGGCAGCTCGTGAATAGCATCCCAAAACTCTGTGATTAAAAATTCTAGAAACCTCTGCGCATTAATGTTTTCCTCAAAAAAGAAAGGACCAATAACTCGTTCGTTCAATATCCCACACCAGACGTTGATTTTTTGGGAATACTGGCTTTAACAGTTTATTACCCAGTTAGGATTATTCGCTGCCCAATAGCGACAATTCTGTGATGACACTACTCCATTTGTAGTGAAAGTGGCTTCGTCGGTATATAAAATATTTTGTAGGAATTTTATATTGTTTAGATATTCCCCTTGGGCCCATAAACAATATTCCAGACGTCTTGCTTCGTCCCCTTCTTGCAGTGTATGTAAAAATTTTGGCTTGAAAGGTTTAATATTCTTCGCCTTGAGACATCTCCTAATAGTTTCTCGTGGAATATTCAAATCTAAGGTGGCATTCCTTATACTGGCATTAGGATTATTTCCGAAATAATCTAAAATGATTTGATCATTCCTGTCATTCCTGTTTCGTCTTTGTACAGGATTACTTTTTAACATCATTTTTGATACTGCACCAGTTTCATTGAATATTTTATTTATTTTATTTACCGTACCGCAGCTAATACGAGGACGATCTGGATGTCTCTCATTAAATACTCTACAAACCTCTCTAGCACTTCTAACGTCATCTCCCGAAAGGCGTACAATTTCAATTTTCTCTCTTACGCTCAATCTTGCAGCCATGACACAAAATAATTCGAAGAATTGTAAGGTGAATATTGTTGACAATAGTACATTCAAATCTTTCACAAGTGTCAAACTGTAATATCATTTCCATGGCAACTAAGATTTAAATTGAAAAATCAATTAGGTCTTAGTTTTAGTTAATTTGCGTGAAAACTTGAATGTAATTCCGTTATTTTCATTAAAAAAATTTACGCTATTTGTTTTTTTTTTCATCTGGCGGCACTTTATTGTTGAAATCATAAAAAAAATATTCTCATGGCTATATCTGTTGATATAGGGTGTTTTTTGTGACTGTTAGCTGTGTGAGTTTTCGAATTTTTGAGTTGTCATAACTTTGTTATCAATGAATATTTTTTCATGAAATTTTGGTCACATCTGTTTAGAGGCACACTGAATCCAGTGGCGTAGTGATTTTTTCAAAAAAAATCGCTAATAAAAAATCTCGATTTTCGACTAAGAAAAAATATCGTAGTATGCCCTGAAAATTGGAATAAACATTTCAAATTTTGTCCCAAGGTAGACCTTTTAGTACTTGACATTTCAAAAAAAAAATATTAAAATCTGTTTACAACTTCAAATTTTAGGGGGGTGTTTCCATTAAAAATGGGTCACACTGTATATATATATATATATATATATATATATATATATATATATATATATATATATATATATATATATATATATATATATATATATATATATATATGAGTCAGAATAAGACCGACAAACTCCGACTACAGATTCCTCCCCTTATTTCGAGGTGAAAAGTTGCTATCAAGGTATGTCCTAAAATGCATCCTCTCTGAGATATAGGGTGTCGAAAGTTCGAAAAAAAATTTGTTTTCTCCAAAATTCCTGATGGAAAAAATTTGAAACTTGGTACACTAATCAAGGTTTATCAACGTGCTAATTTCAAGTTATAATTTTTTATTTTAGAAAACCAATGGCGTTGTTACGATGGTATGTGGTCATATGTTCCTTCATATTTTCTTGGGACAAGTGAATGGACAAATGAGCGTTTTACATCAGTTCGGCAAATCGATACTCAACCTAAAGTCATAACATTCATTTGCCTAAGAGTGGAGGTTTCTGAGATCATTGGGAAAAACTGAAGATATGTCCATAGTAGAGACATAATTTCCTATGTGCAATAATCGCATAATGTTAATTTCTTAGAACATATCGAAATATGTGTCAACCTCCTGAACATTTTTTAATGTTGGGAGAATCGGAAACATAGTACGGGTGAGTCAGAATGAGACCGATAACTCCATTTTTTCATTCATCATATTATTTGATCGAATCGATGTCGCGGATTCACTGATATGTTAACCATACTTTCTTGCATATGATTGTTTTGACAGATCAACTGACAAACAAACCCAACCTCAAATTCATAATACTCCACTTAGATAAGAGTTAAGGTCTGAATTAATTTTTGCGAAAAACTGAAGATAAGCACCCTTAATTTGTTGAAGTTTATGTTGGAGTATCATTATCAAAGCCATTTCTGATTGAATTATCTAGGAAAATATTATTCAATCAAAATGTTTTTTATGAAGAAAAACAATTATTGTGTATTAATATCTACTCAGATCATAGAAACGGTTTAGTGGGTACACTACATAGAAACAAACAAGGCATTAAAGCAAATGTTCAAATAGACCACCATTTTGTTCAATAAACAATTGGCATCTCCGTATCATCGACTGTCGCACGCTTTGGAATATTCCTGGTTTATCCTGTATTAACATGTACGTTAAAATGCTAAAATGCTTGCCGTTAAATCTTCCTCAGATTTTACAGAGATTCAAGGTATCCCCACAAAATAAGTCTAGTGAAGTTAAAACCGGAAAGCGTGCAGGCCAAACATTCCATGCGGATTTTGTTCATTCCATAAATGGCTATTCCTACCATTGAAATATCCATTTCTTGTGAAACTTGCCTCATCCGTGAATAGAACATATCTAGAAAAGCCGTTTGCTCCTTCATACATCCTCAAAAACCATTCACAAAAAAATCTACGAGGGCCATAATCACCAGCATCTAGGGCCATCATCTTCTGTAGGCGAAAATGGATACAATAGTTGTTCACGTGCTATTGATTGTGACACTTGTAACCTATACGAAATAGCCCGAGTGCTGGTAGAAGGATCTGCTGCTAATCGTTCAAGAATTTGTTCTTCCGTAACATTATCTCTTCTTGTTCTATTTGCACCACAATGGTGTTTACTGAATTTAAAGGACCCCGTTTCCTTCAATCGTCGATATACAGCTATAAAAGTAGTGAAATGTGGATGATGTCTGTTTGGATAACTATGTTGATATAGTTCTGCAGCGGCTCTGGCATTTCCCCCTGTTTCGCCATAAACGAAATGCATATCTGTATATTATTCAAATGAATAATCCATTTTGAAACGATGTGCACTGACTGAAATAATGACAGATGACTTGACAATAATACAAACTGTTTTGGGTTATTGTCAATTATGTCTAATGTAAGTATCGATATAGCAGTGTATTTCTACCGGGAACAATGAAAAAAGGCTACGTTTTTTTTAAGTTCCAAATTTCGTGTATGTTTTATGCGTTGATTCAGTGGTGTACTGAACAGCCTACCACAAACTAGAATGAAAGGCTCGACTTTGCAACTAGTTATCTTTTAAGTAGATATTAATTCACAATAATTGTTTTTCTTCATCAAAAACATGTTGATTGGATAATATTTTCCTAGATAATTCAATCAGAAATGGATTTGTTAATGATACTCCAACATAAACTTCAACAAATTAAGAATACTAGTCTTCAGTTTTTCGCAAAAATTATTTCAGACCTCATCTCTTATCTAAGTGGATATTATGAATTTGAGGTTGGGTTTGTTTGTCAGTTGATCTGTCAAAACAATCATATGCAAGAAAGTATGGTAACATATCAGTGAATCCACGACATCGATTCGATCAAATAATATGATGAATGAAAAAATATTTATCGGTCTCATTCTGACTCACCCGTACTATGTTTCCGATTCTCCCAACATTAAAAAATGTTAACATTAAAAAAATGTTCAGGAGGTTGACACATGTTCCGATATGTTGTAAGAAATTAGCATTATGCGATTATTGCACATAGGAAATTATGGAATGTTATGACTTTTAGATTGAGTATCGTAACCATCGTAACTACGCCACTGGTTTCTAAAATAAAAAATTATAACTTGAAATTAGCACGTTGATAAACCTTGATTAGTGTACCAAGTTTCAAATTTTTTCCTTCAGGAATTTTGGAGAAAACAAATTCAGAAATTTTGGAGAAAACAAATGAAATCTTAATTTTTTTCGTACTTTCGACACACTTTTCGACACACAGGGGATGCATTTTAGGACATACCTTGATAGCAACTTTTCACCTCGAAATGAGGTGAGGAATCTGTAGTCGGAGGTTGTCGGTCTTATTCTGACTGACTGAATTTTTTATTCAGAAAATAGATGATCTGATGAGTATCGATTTGTTTTTTTTTTATTTCATTCTAAGGAACGTTTTCTGCAATATTTCCACATTTTTAATATTTCTTTGAGTCACTACCCCAACCATGATTCCTATAATTCATGGTAAATCATTTCGAGTTTTCCTTGATATTTCGCTACAGAGGATACTTCTCAACGTGTTACATAATGTTGTAATGTATATGTTCCATCTGAAGTGTTTGTCAATTTTTCTACCCAAGTATTTAAACGATTCCTTTTCATTAATCTCCATGTTTTCATCAATTTTGAGGACCGAAGGGAGGGTTGGTATTTTCATAGCATGAAAAGGCAAATAGAATGTTTTATCGAAGTAAATAGTAAGACGTTTATAGGCAAACCATTTTTTTAATCTTCTTATCATTTAGAGCCCTCTTTCAGTTTCTCCCAGTTATGCGATTCCAATATTATAGCGGTATCGTCTGCGAAACTAATAACTTCTCAAGAGGGAATAGATGCCTATGGATACTTGTCCATTCGCTGTTTTTATATGTCAACGGATAATACTTGTTTTGATAGGTTTTTTAATCCTATAATTAAGTAATTGTTGGACGAAAGATTATATCTATAAAAAGGCAATTCAGGAAGTTTATCCAACCGATTAATACAAAGTCAAATTTCAAGAATATTACTCATTTCGGTAAACCTTTCAGAGAACATTTCTAATTATTTAAGACATAAAGATATTAATATGTTGCTTACATTACAAATAATACTTTGGGAAAATGTATTAAAAACAACAAAGATCGAATTGTGGTACTTGTCCAAGTTTTTACATAGGACAAACAGGTAGAACTTTGAAGCTACGCATATCCGAGCATAGAAACAGTTTTATTAAGGGCAAATCTAATTCGCCTTTCGCTAACCCTCTCCTGACTGAAAAGCATTGCTTTGCTAATGACTTTGAACTTTTGCATGTAGAAAATAAAGGTCAAAAACTCAATCTCCTAGAAAGCTTAGAGATTAACAAAGACAATATTTATTAAATGACCAGAATAATTCGCCCCTTTAGGTCTGTTTACTAGAAATTGAATAATTTTTCGTCCAATAATTACTTAATTACCTAATCCAATTGACTACCTGCTCCTATTATTCATATCGAACCCCATTAATTGTAATTCTCCACTTGAAAAAGTTATAGTATAGCGAAACACGTATCGTGGGTTTTGTAAACCAATTTTTGTGAAAATCGCAGTGAAGTGTTTTTAGTTTACTTTAGCAAATTAACTTGAAGGATAATATTGAATGGAGTAGACTTTAAACACAGGTGGCCCAGTATTTTCCAAAAGAATGACTAAAACAAAACAAAATCAAACATAGCGAAAATCCGCGAGCAGAGCGAGGCGTTATTTCGTAAATGTTAGCCAAATTAGGTTAGTTTGTGTCCCCTTATTTTACGTAAAATACTGACTGGGTCTGATTTTTGTAGACCAGAACGCCCTGTAGACAGGACACCTCTTCGGCGTGATTTTCTCTGCAGACCGAACCGATACAAACCCAGTCAATATCTTACGTGAAGAAAGAGAACACAACCTTACCTAATTTGCTAAGATTGCTATAGAAATAGATGGCAAGCCAACCAACCTCACGCCTCTCGCGGATACTTTTCGGTATCGGTGATTTTTCTCGTTTTTCATGCATTCTTATTCGGGCAATTGTAACAGTCAGTCGCTAGACGAGAGTGCATTTAATTGATTTTGTTCGAAATATCGAACTGACCGAGCATAAACATTTGCTGGGGAATTAAAGAAACAGAGTTCCATAATAGAATATAAGAATGGAACAACAAACTAGGTTCAATTTTTCCAAGAGATTGGGGTCAACAAAACGCAAATATTGGGTGAATATTTGGGAAAACGGCAGTTCCTCCTGCAGAAATGTGATAAAAACACGTGAAAAGTTGTTTATATCCCATATTATGATAACAAATATTAAACTTGTATGGAGTGTATAGTGTATATTTCAAATGAACCCACAACAATATTTTCATTACAAGAGAACATTTCAAGATTCAATTTATTATGTGAACGACGAAAAATATTACTTTATTTATTTATAGAATAATATTTCATAACTTAATAAGAGTTTCAATTCTCACAAGAGAGTTAGTTTTTGGCGGCAAATATTCCTCTTTCTAAGACAATTTGACTGTGATTATGACAGACTGCTGCCTCAAACTACAAATTGATGGAATACAAAGTTCAGCAAACAAATGGAAAGTTTATAAACCTCCAGCAATATATCAGTTTCAGCACTAAACGTGAGTATACGTCCTTAACAGTTCACATCTCCATTGGAGAACCACATAATTCTGTTTTATTTTATATATCAGTGACTTGATACGTTATATTCAACTTACGAATATGCTGTTGATACATCTGTGACTGTATCTCACAAAAATCAGTGGTGATATCCTGATAAAATTGTTGAGTGGTTTTCAACAAACTCTCTTTACCTCAGTATTGAAAAGACACACTTCTTTAGATGACAGAACTAGGAGTAGTCTCATCCTGGACTGAGTATAGAAACTACGCAAAATCAAGTGGCACAAACTTGAACTACCATTATGTTTCTTGGTATCCATTTTGACAAAATACGCCAAAAGAGCAGAAATATCTAAATACAAGGTTTAAAGATAACTTTCAAATCCCTCTAACAAAAAGTATTCAGTTCTACACCGATCACCAGATAGTTCTTATTTGAGTCGTTTCAATGAACTGCCCAAAGATTTGAAATTCTTCGTAATCTCCCAAACTTCAAGTGAAGTTGTTCTAAAATGTATATATTCTAATATTTTTTAAATGTCATTGATGCGTTCATATTTGTTCGCAAAGTATGAAATTACTGTAGAGTCTCAACTTCACCAACCGAACGTAGTAATAAGATCTCACGACCATAACTAAATACGTGGCTGTATTTTTATATTTCTCTCAAATTGAACTTTTAGAGCAGATGTTGCAAAAATCTTAACCTCATGACGCGACAAGATTGTCGGATAATTCGTCCCATAGTTCACTTCTTGCATAACTACTAACATGTATTCTCATTGGATATTGTGTCCATCCTATTGGTGACTCTTGAAGGTGTAAATCACGACCTCACTTATTTGTATATTCAATATATAAATATTATTATTAATGAAAATAGTTTGTGGCATTCAGACGAGAAAATGAAAACTAGAACTGAAAAATAAAAATGTGGATCTGCCAGGATTCGACTAGAAATCGAAAGGTCCCAGGTTCGAATCGTGGCCGATCCACATTTTTATTTTTCAGTTCTAGTTTTCATTTTCTCGTCTGAATGCCACAAACTATTTTCATTGTTATTTAATTACAGACGCCATCCACTTCATTATTAATATTATTATTATTAATTTTTTATTAACTCACCTTCTTTGTTCGGGTCAAATCAAATCTTGCCATCAAAATGTCATTAACATTAACCTACGACAATGCAATATATTGAATCTAAAACAACTCTAAATCCAATATGGCGGATGCCCCAAGATGGCGTATTACCTTTTTCTTCACAGTCCCCTTGATATACGTATCAAACGAAAGGATTTGACGGGTAGCCTTCGATTAGGGCAAGGTGACCTCATTCTGAACCCGATAATGGCGGTTCACCTGTTTTTTTTCTCATCCCCCTTGATAAGAGTATCTTATACTAGGGTTGAAGACACCATTAGGTGTTACCTCATTCTGAGCCCAATAATGCGGTTCACCTTATTCTTCACAGCCCCCTTGATAAGAGTATCTTATACTAGGGTTGAAGAGTAGAATACCATTAGATGTGTGACCTCATTCTGAACCTAATATGGCGGATGCCCTAGATGGCGGTTTACCTTTTCCTTAACTGCCCTCTTGATATGAATATAAAATGAAGTTTGATGAGTAAAATATGATAAGCGATGTGACGTTCTAAAGCCAATGGCGCCAATAATTGCCACTTTCTCACTAGTGTTTTGCTCTCAATTTATGAATTATCCAATTGTTATCGTCATTGAAACCAATCTCAACAAAGATATAAGTACAACTAGTACTAGTAGTCTATCTACCTGATGATGGATATGAAGATTTCCGAAAGCTAGGATTAACTTACAAGAGTTTTCTTTTCAGTTGCTGCCAACCTAAATATTCACTAGTTTCATCCGTAGCCAGTCTTGCATAATCGCTAACAGTTGATAAACAGATTTTTCATTTGTAATTTTTACGATAAGTCCTTAATAAACCAGAAAAAATATTATTACCTACCAAAACTTTCTTACAAATCAGTTCTCCTGCACATCGCGTAGTTTTCTGATTAGTTGTTAATTAAGATATTTCATTCATCAGCCAGAATCTAACAAACGTTCGTTCGTAGACAGCTTTGTAAACCGTGCATGCGAGAATCTTGCCTGGCGATAGTGTTCATTCAGTTCACGTGTTATTCTGAATGATTACAATGGTCGCGAGATGTATAAAACAATATTCAATTGCGAATGTTTTCCCCCTTTTCAATACTGTTTGTTTCTTACAAGTGACTGATAATTATGATAAATGTCTCAAAGCAGAGTATGAAGTCAACTAGTTCTGACTTATCAATGAAAATAGTTTGTGGCATTCAGACGAGAAAATGAAAACTAGAACTGAAAAATAAAAATGTGGATCGGCCAGGATTCGAATCTGGGACCTTTCGATTTCTAGTCGAACGCTCTGCCAACTGACTCACTGGTGGCTCATTTTCTCGTCTGAATGCCACAAACTATTTTCATTGATATTTAATTACAGACGCTATCAACTTCATTATTTATATTACTTGGTTTGAGTCATGCACACTTTCGGATTTGAAGTTGGTCGATAATCCTATATATGATTAACACCAGCGTATAGACTAATATAATGTCATGAGTGTGCATGCGTGAATGTTTTCATGCATCACATTAACCCTTATCATCTTCGTTACTAACACAGAACTGAATTTAAAAGTGTGAATCGCCGGTGTCGAACAAAGACTGGTGGCTCAGTTGACAGAGCGTTCGACTAGAAATCGAAAGGTCCCACGTTCGAATCCTGGCCGATCCACATTTTTATTTTTCAGTTCTAGTTTTCATTTTCTCGTCTGAATGCCACAAACTATGTTTATTGATATTTAATTACAGACGCTATCAACTTCATTAGTTCTGACTTTATCACGAGTCTGGCTATAACAAGGTTAGTTGTTTTCTTCACTCTGAAATTGAATATCTATCTCAGGCAGCCTGCAATGTGTACATTTACTACACAATCAGATCCAACATTCTACATTATTCAAACGTCGAGTTAAATGTTTATTGCATTCGGTAATTGCCAAAGTTTTCTTCTGAGCAGGTCACCTGAAATTAGGCGGGCGGCGCTACTCAAAATTTTGTTGAACTCTACAAAGAACAAAACATGTTTTCAAATTTGTTCTTCAGATTTTTAACCACTGTAATTCTTTATAAAATGGCATCATACACTCGTCTTTAAGGTTGTGCAAGAGATTAGATACCCTGTATATAAAAAAAATTGAATTAATGCGGCCGAAACTTGATAAAAATCCATATTACAGAAAACAAGACATTCCACTAAATGATTTTTTCTAAACTGGGTTCACAACACCATGACACGTGTTTCGTTATAAAGTAGCTTCCTCAGGTGAAGCTATTGTTTTGCGAAACAGAAGTCATGATTTTGTAAACCCAGTTTAGTGAAGTAAAAGTCTTTTGTACACTTTAGATATTTTTTTCTTGTTATTACATTTATTAAAAAAATTGTATATTGTGCAACAAGTGGGAAAAGTTCAACTTTTTTCACGAGTGTGGAAGTTTCTGGCACGAGTCTGAACACACGAGTGAGAAATGGTACTTTCCCCACATGTTGCACACTATACTTTTCCTACAACTGCACAAATTAAAAAAATACAGGTAATGTACCTTAATATTTATTTTTAACCGACGAAACCAAAAAGGAGGAGGTTCTCTATTCGACCCGTTATTTTTTTTCCATCATATTTTTTTATGTATGATCACGCATAACTTTATACTGAGGCGTCCGATTCCGATAATTCTTTTTTCAGTGGATAGGGTGTACTTCGAATTTGGTCCCATTTGAATTTAAAAGATGAAATCCACCCCTAAGGGTAGCGAAATGAAGGATATTGATCACTCACCCTCTGAATTCTGGTCCGTTAACCGATTCTATCAGGCATAACTTTGTACTGGGTTCTTCGATTTGGATGATTCTTTTTTTAATAGATAGGGTATACCTTATGTTTGGATTTTGAAAGGATTAAGCCACCCTTACGGGTAGAAAAATAGGGGATAATTGATTTTTCACTAGTGAACATTGGCACACACATACGTAGTTGACATTGACAGATCGCTACTGACATTATTCTTGTTCCACATCCGTCAAAATCAGTATATTTTATGAGAGGATGGGATGATATACAAAGTAATGAAATAAACTAACCAGAACAATGAAAATAATTTATATTACAACAAATAGTAAAAGTAGATAATCATATTATTTAACTGGTAATAGTTGAAGTAAGGTGGGTAAGTAAGTATTTTGGAAGTAATCAAAAAACAAGTAGGTAGTAATCGGTAGATTTTAGCCACAAAAAATTGAAAAATAAAAACTTTTCAACAAAAAATTAAACCGACGAAATACGGAACTGAAAAGTAAAAATAAAACTTTTAACAAAATTAAACCGACGAAAAAATCAACTGAAAAGCAAAAAATAAAATAAACCTTAGTCTAAATGATAATTGAGCTCCTAAACTAATGTAAGTAACTGATTTTGAGTCGGCGCCAAACAAACTAGCAATTGAATTAGGTGAAGCGTAAAATGATGGCAGCGAGATGCACGGCTGCGTTTTGATGACTTCTTTCATAGATAATGATCTTCGATAATTGTTTGTTTGGCGCCGACTCAAAATCAGTTAGTTACATTAGTTTAGGAGCTCAATTATCATTTAGACTAAGGTTTATTTTATTTTTTGCTTTTCAGTTGATTTTTTCGTCGGTTTAATTTTTTGTTAAAAAGTTTTTATTATGGTTAGCAAAACTAAAATAACATTAAAGTATCCTACCTATTAACAGTTGAATAATTTATTTAAAATTATAGTTAATAGTAAAATTTGTACAATTTTGTATGGTCAAACCCGAAATGTAATTTCTTTTTAGTAAATTTTATGTAATATTAATTGTAGAAGTTGAGGGTTGATCATTCATATACGGTGCATTTTCTGTCTCCATTTCAGTAAAGAGTTCGAATGGTTGTTCAATAGAGTTGACGATTTTATTAGCAACGTTAATTTTATTTTTAATAGACCCCCCGATGTATGGTTAATATGTCCAACCTATCTAGTACATTTTCATATCAATCGGTCGAAGAGCAGCATATTTTTTATATATATTATAAAATTCTCCCGTTACAGTAAACGTTCTTGGCTCTTTTGTTTTGGTGTTATCTAATTTCACCAGAAAATCCGAATTTAAATCCTCTAAATTATCGGTTTTCAATTTCCATTACTCTTCTCTACGACATACCCCTGCTACGTCAATAGCCACTGCAACCTACAAATAAAAATATCAGGATGTAAAATTTTATTTAAAAAAAAAACACTCCAGCCCGGGTTTTGATTTTGAACCCGGGTCGTCTGTGTGCCAAGCGGATACACTATCCACTGCACCACTGAACCTTATTTTAAAAGTCTTGTTCAAAAGTAAATATATCTATCTATCAGAATTTGAAACAGAAATTTTAATAATTATCTCTTTTTATCAACTAAAAAACTCACTAATTACAAAAAGGTATTTTAATTCGAGGAAAAAGCGAAAGAAATTTCTAAAAATAGTTCCTTTTCAATAAACTTACCTTTATTAGTAGATATTCCTTGTCTGGAGCTTCGTTTAAAAACCTCTGCAATTGGTCTGCTGTAAATATGTTTGATTTTTTGGGAACGTAATTGTCAGACTTTTTTTTCAAAAATGAACGTAATTTTTGATACGTGGATATA
The DNA here is from genome assembly GCA_018342105.1 of Gonioctena quinquepunctata. NCBI lineage: Eukaryota > Metazoa > Arthropoda > Insecta > Coleoptera > Chrysomelidae > Gonioctena > Gonioctena quinquepunctata. The sequence goes on from JAFIRS010000301.1 coordinate 311,724, forward strand.
TCAATGTTATTTTTTATACTGATAGTACTTCGCAACATTGAATGTTGTGACCAAAGTGTAGGCGCCTTTAAAGTTTCCGACATCTCTGCAAAATATACCAAAAGTGCACTTTCCGAAAAAGATTTTATTTTTGTATTTCTTCTCCATTCCATAAATTTTTTGTATGCCAATACATACTGTTTTCTTGAAATTCCCGGCAACAAATCTAACGTTACTTTTGCAGCTTTTTCCAATATCTCTGGCGGAGTATTATCAAAATCGTCACTACTGTCAGTATCCATATTATTTATTATAAATAGGTATATGTCTAATTAAAATAATATTCAATAGAAATTGCGATTTTTATCAAAGCACGAATGAAAACTTCTTAAGAATTAAAAAACTTCTATAATCTGACAGTTGTGATAACTATTTAAAGCTGAACAGCAGCCAACTAAGATTTTGTCGATTTTTGTTGATTCTCCATATAAATGTATGTGGTGTGGGCAAAGTGCCGTGAGAAAAAATATTTCTCACAGTATGAGCAATATATGGTTTTGAAATTAAGTAAGCTATGAGAAATACGCTACCTTTCATAGCAGTTGTAGGAAAAAAAAATTTTTTTTTTATCAAAATCTTTGAATATTTTCAAAATGTGTTCAATAAAAAGAGACCTACCTTATGAGCCAATTTCGAGAGGAAAAACCCCTTAAGGAGGGTAATGATGATGATGAAGAATAAATAAAACAAAGATATGGATTTGTTGATCTTTGTTATTAACATTAGAGAATAATATTACAATTCATATGTACATGTATACAATTGCTATATAGCTTTGCGCCATTTGGCACTCATAGTGAGAGTACTTCCCTCCGTTATACAGGGCGATTCCCGAAAATCCGGCACAGAATTCAGAAACTGACGCATTTTATCGTTTCCAGGCGAATGGAAGACGGTCATGTTTTCAGGAATCACCCCGTATGTAACCCGATTCACAATGACGAAATTTCATTAAGGATGCCGATATGAGGTTGCATTTAATGCCATTTTAAATCGACAAGTATGATTGACTTTCATCATTGTGAAAAACGAAGCCTATTTTATGTGGATTCCCGAAAATATACTGACAGATTCGTCGAGAGTCGTGAAAAATATATATCGACATATCTATCGGTATATTTTCGGGCCTCCTTTTTCCGTACTTACAAAAAAGCGCAATCTAGCTGAAAGATAACATAACTTCATACTTTTTCGAATGAACAGTCAACATTTATATAGTAGTGTTACATCTGTATTTTTGAAACATTGAATATCTTAGGCATCCCAAAAAATTACAAAAAATACCATCTTCATGCATTAATCGGTACATCAACTTGTAAAGATAATTATTAACACCCATTTGTTTTTTGATCAAAGCTCCTAAAACAACATTTTTAACGAGACACGCTGTATCTGACCTTGATAAAAGAAGAGGTTAGCGCGTTTGTCGACAAAATGCGCTCACCTCGCTTGTTATTTAAAAAGTGATAGTAAAAATATCGAAGATTTATAAAAAATTCAAGATCGATGTACGATAATTTATATAAATGTAAGTATGTTTAAATATTCCATAGATTGCGTATAAAGGATCACATTGACTAGGCAAGTTTATCACCGTTTTCTTATCGCAACAGACCCATATGTAACTTCGTACAAGGCGAACAAAAATTAAATGAGGTTTGTTTTCATTTCCTACAGAGCTGTTCTACTTTTAGAAACTATTTGTCGTTTTCAGCTAAAACATTAAAAACATTTCGCGAACGGAATTCCAAAATAATTGTGATGATGAAGGTAGCCGAATTCAAAGTGATCCTTTTTCTAATCGAGCGTAATTTTTGTAATGAAACTGCGATACGGATATTTTGTATGTGTAAGTTTTGTAAGTTGTAGTATACGTAGATAAAGAGTACTAACATTTCTCTATATAAAAAATGCTAACCAAAAGGTCTCTGGAATTATTTTTGTATCATTAAAGGAAATAATATAGGTACTGCAGACCGTTTCTTTCTGAAAATACAGGAAATAAGAAACATTCAGTACGAAAGTTTCTCAGTCGCATTTCCCGTATCCCAATCAATATTATACTTCGACCAATCCTGTCGCGAGAAATTCTATCCATATATAAATAAACCGAATGGCGAGATGAATGTATAGAATATAAGAAATGAAAAAATGAGACATCGATAGATACGATATCTTTCTTTGACTTACCCTGTATGTATATAAATAAAAAATAAATAATTTGCAAAAATAAATCAACAAATAATTCCAAAGACAACGCATACATCACAAACACGCGTCCAACAGGCATTCGTCACTCACACTTTTAGTCACTTTGAATCGGTCTGCTATGACCTATATGAAGTTAGCGAGACAACTCCGAAAAAGTTGATAACAGATTATTCCATAATTTGCCGCCTTTTTGTCGCTAATTAGTTGCGAAAAAAAAAATTGTCGCTCTTTTTTTTTTTTTAATATGGATGTTTCGCTAACTTCATATGAAGTTAGCGAAACAACTTCCGTAATTTCAATTTTTTCTCAGTTCTGAAGTATCCAGAATCTGCCGGTTTTTTGTCGCTAAAAAGCTACTTTGAAAAAAAAAATTGTCGCTCTATTTATAAAAAAAAAATGCGATGTTTCGCTAACTTCATATGAAGTTAGCGAAACAACTTCTGTAATATCTATCTTTTCTCAGTTCTGAAGTATCCAGAATCTGCCGGTTTTTTGTCGCTAAAAAACTATTTTCTCAAAAAGTATACGATGTTTCAACAACTCCCGTTATTTTTATCTTTTCTCACTTTTTAGGCACAAATTGCTGCTTTTTTTCGATAATTAGTTGTGGAAAGAAAATATTCGTCTATCCTTTCTTTAAAAAATTTGCAATGTTTTGATAACCTTATATGAAGTTAGCGGGACAACTTCCGTCTTTTTTTATTATTTTAAACGGTCTTATTCAGCTTACAGTTTTGTTTATTTGTGTGGGTTGAATCTAGTAATTGAAATTGTATTCCTTTCCTGTTGAGCTATTGATCTGAAATTTGGTACACACCTTTAGTTCTGATGACAATACAATTATGTATATTCAGTATCATTGTAAATCCAAGATGGCCGTCGCCACAAAATGGCGGATGACATATTTTGTTCAACTCCCTCAATATGGGTATCAAATGAAAGGACTGAACCAGTACAAAGATAGTACTCCTTGAAAAAATTTCAAATCGAAGATGGTCGCCACCACAAAATGGCAATTTCTTTGTTTTTCAATCCCCTCAATATGGGTATCAAATGAAAAAAAAAAATGTCTCGAAACCATACTGAAACAGGGAGAAGAATTATTGTGTGGGGTATATGAAGTATTCGAAATGGGAAAAGTGGTTCCTAGAAATTGATTATGTAGCAATTTTTTTTAAAATTTATTCAATAATTCATGTTTTGTCGAGTTCTACCCATTATAGATGTGAGCATAACTTTTTTACACTTTTCAGTTACGATAGATATAAATATAAACATAGCATTGATGCCCGTTTTTGATTTCTCACAGTGTCGACAATTGGTCCTCATATATGTCGGCGATTGGTTATTCATATTTTTCAGGTGTCGAAAATTGGGGCATCTGATATGCGTTTTCATTTATTTCATTTGAATTATTTCAATATGTTATGATAAGTTTTTCTTGTCTGTTTATTGACATGGAAGTTACAAAGATTCAGAAACTGAATATCGCAACCACGTAAAAATTCCCCTTGAGTTCGAAAAGTATTCGTCATTTTCACGATACCCTATTGTATGGATATTTATGACCAACCTGATAATTAGTGGGAAATTTGAAACTTTGATTATGTTGAGTTTTGTTCATATTGTGGGAATTTTAGGGAAAAAGTTTTAGTTTCAAAATGTTATTGTAAATATTGCTCAAATTATCCAGATCTATATTTTTGTTTATACTGTTGGTATCATTCTTGATGGAAAACATTTCTTTAAATAACCTTTTATGTAAGTTATTCTCTGTGCAAAGTACTTCAAAATGGTTGTAATCCAAAATGTGCTCACTGGAGATGACATTCTCAGCCAGTGCCAAAGTTAAGTTCTTTATATTGCTATCACTTTTATGGGACGTTAGGCGTCCAGACAAAGTTCTTGATGTTTGTCCAATATATGCTTTGTCACAAGTCTGACAGGGAATTTTGTAAACGACATTTGATTTTTCCATCCTTTTCCAAGGTTTCAATTGGTAAGTTTCAGAGGGTAGACTATTAGTAGTAGTGACGATGCGTTGGGCAATTTTGATATTTTCATTTTTGAAGACATTTATAAGCTTTAACGATTGAAAATATGGTAACAAACAGAAAAATAAGTGATTGAAACACTTTTGGTTGGGAGGAAGAACTGAGAACAGATAGAAATTACGGAAGTTGTTTGCTAACTTCGATAATTTTAGAAAATTTAAAAAAAGAACGAAATTTTTTTTTCTCCGCAACTAATTAGCGACAAAAAACCGGCAGATTCTGGATACTTCAGAACTGAGAAAAGATAGATATTACAGAAGTTGTTTCGCTAACTTCATATGAAGTTAGCGAAACATCGCATATTTTTTTTATAAATAGAGCGACAATTTTTTTTTCTCCGCAATAATTAGCGACAAAAAGGCGGCAAATTATGGATACTTCGGAACTGTGAAAAAATTTAAATTACGGAAATATGAAGTTAGCGAAACATCACATATTTAAAAAAAAAAAAGAGCGACAATTTTTTTTTCTTCGCAACTAATTAGCGACAAAAAGGCGGCAAATTATGGAATAATATGTTATCAACTTTTTCGGAGTTGTCTCGCTAACTTCATATAGGTTCTGCTATGCCAGTCTAAAGTCTGTGGTACTCGACACCCAAACAAAATACATCCGGAAAACTGATAATTTCATCAAAATGTAGTACGACGATCCCTCAAAACAATACGAAGTCAATTAAACAAGTTTACGTCAACCAATCAAAGTGACCGCTTTCAGCTCTGGACTAGATAATACTGGAGACCCGCGGTTGGCACCGGTGCCCGCCACACCTCCATTTCCCTCTCAAAGGAGCACGTCAACCTCCCCGTCCACGTTTCCACCACTACCCCAGGCCAAAGTGCTCTGAAATCCGGGATGAACAAAAAACAGCATCGCAATCACCAAATTGCCAAGAAGCCACGCATAATGACATACTTATCGATAAATAGCCCGCCTGCACGTTCATCAAACAATCTTCAATATACAGATTCAGAAATTACAGGATTTACAATGGGTTAAAACGAAATGTACTCGAGCTAGTGGACCAGCACAAGATATAACGGATACACGCGATGGATAATCAAGTATTCAACAAGACCACTGTAGAATGTTTCCCCTTCCTATTATTTTGCATCTCCGTCTCTTTTCAATCGTTCAATTCACAACTTTGAATATCGTTCGAGGTGGAAAGAGACGGAGACTGCTAAACGCGACATCGCTAGAGGAAAAAAACTGCAGGAAAGAGAAACATTCTACAGTGGTCTAGTTGAATACTTGATTATCCATCGCGTATATCTGTCATATTTTATGCTGGTCCACCGGCTCTAACTCATTGTAAATCCTACTATACTGAGATTTTATTTCCGAACAGGGTTGGAAAAAATCACGAGTTTTTCAATTAATCCAAAAAATCATTGATTTTTTAAATAAATCCTAAAAAATCACGATTTTTTCGATTTTTTAAAAACCTATAGTTTGATTGAATTTTGCGAGTGCTATAGACTGATCCTCACGTAGATACTAAATCCTGTAGTAAACAAGCGATTGACCAAAATGTTTCAAGTATGGAACTAATAGACCAGTGCTGAAGCCTTTGAAAATGGTAAAAAGTGAAAAAAAATAATAGTAGGATGGAACCCATTGGAAAAGGAAGAGAATATAACAAAACTGAAAGAAAAAATAATTTACGGCCGATCTGAGGTCGGGAAGTGGAAGGGGGTGAGTTTTTAAGGGTAAAAAACGGTTGTCCTATTGAAAAAAATAGCAAAGTTGTAGGTGATAGAAAGATCTACAACTTTTGTATCTACACTTTTTTCACATAACCTCGAAATTTATGTAAAAAATTCAAAAAACCAAGTTTTTGGTTTTTTATTTTTATCTTCTACAACAATTTTTTTTTTCTCACGAAATTTGGTGAAAACCTCCACTTTTATGTTCCAAACACACTGTAATTTTTTTGATTTAAAATATTTATTTTTTCACCTTATTTTGACTTAATATCGAAAAAGCACCCTAATTTTCAATCGAAAATTCTCCCGTCAAAATATCAGCTTTTTGAAAAAAGTCGGTGGGCTTTTTGTTCGTTGAAATCTCTACTTTCTGATGGTATAAAAAAAAAGTACATTACTATGACAGAAAATGCAAAGAAACGAAAAAAACTCGAATCCGAATTTAATAAGACATCTAAAATATTTTGAGAAAGTTGTAGAATCTTCTTTAAATTATATGCGTAGATGCATATTTATTGCTATTTTAGGATAACTTATATATCTGAGTGACTACAGAAAATTTTAGCCCATCAAAAGGTATTTCATAGAGAAGTGGGGAAGGGGCTAGGAGGGTCTGGGCCTTACTACCTGTTACTTCTTTGCATTTTCTGAGAACATTTACCATAGTAATGTATATTTTTTTACACTATCAGAAAGTAGAGATTTCAACGAACAAAAAGCCCACCAACTTTTTTAAAAAACCTGATATTTTGACGGGAGAATTTCTGATTGAAAATTAGGGTGCTTTTTCGATATTAAGTCAAAATAAGGTGGAAAAATAAATATTTTAAATAAAAAAATTACAGTGTGTTTGGGACATAAAAAAGTGAGTTTTCACCAAATTTCGTGAAAAAAAAGTTTATTTTTGTAAAAGGTAAGAATAAAAACCAAAGACTTGGTTATTTGAATTTTTCATATAAATTTTGAGATTATGTGAAAAAAGTGTGAATACCAAAGTTGTAGACCTTTTCATTACCTACAACTTTGCCATTTAACTTTTTTCCATAAGACTTGTAGTTTTGCCGGAAATCGAGATAAACCGTTTTTTACCCTTAAAAACTCACCCCCTTCCCACTTCCCGACCTCAGATCGCCCGTAAATTATTTTTCCTTTTATTTTTGTTATATTCTCTTACTTCTCCAATGAGTTTCATTCTGCTATAATTTTTTTTTGTTTCAAAAATTATCGACCCTGGTCTATAATAGTTTCAATCAGTTGTATTGCCGCCAATAGTGAAACTCAAATCGAAATCAAAGCCGTTGTAATGTTCGCAGAGGAAGTAATTAACAATGTCACACCACTTGAGTGGTGGATGGCACAACTAAAAGTGTTTGAGAAAGAGAAACAATCAAACGTTTATCCAATATTGAGACAACTATTTGGGGCGATGGCCTCTACAGCTTCGGTTGAACGAGTATTTTCCACATTTGGAATTGTGCACACCAACCGACTGGAAACACAAAAAGCTGTTTTTTTTTTGTTCAAATATTATAATAATGACATTGATATCGATACAGCAGAGTGACATATGATTTATTTAGATACTGTTAGACCTTAATTTTTAAGTTTGATAATCCTAAAGTTAGAAATAAAGACACTCGATTAAATCATTGGTTTTTACTGAAAAAATCATTTGATTTAAATCGTGATTTAAATCATGATTTATATCATGATTTAAATCAAAATGATTAAATCATGCCAACCCTGTTTCCGAATCTGTATATACTAAACGTTATTGTGATTTTCTCCCAAATTCGCAGACTCGTTCGTATAGTAACTAGTTTCGTCAGAATGGGGCATCCTGAATGGTCGCAGTCACTCATGGTATAGTTGTTGAATACAAGGGCTACCTTTGATGTATTGAATCGTAAAATTTGTTATACGAACCCTACTTGTTTTGATCGACTTAAAACTTTCATTTCATTAAATTTTTTCAGAATTTCCACTTGGATTAACCCGAAAGCAGTGCATTGTTTTAGATATTTCGTGGCGATACATGAAAGGCAGCCTTCGTATGAGCTCTTTTGAGTTTACGAGGATGCCGTTGGGGCCGCATAACGCGCCAGTGACGTGCCAAAGACTGGTTTTTGTTCAACCCGGACGTTTTTCTGGATCTTTCCATCGAGGGCACACAGTAAAAAAGCACGGAATATCATTGTTATAAACAGTTAGGAATTACACTTATTTACAAAAAATAAATTAATATTGTAATAAAGTTAGAGTGGTAGGTACACATGGGCAGTCGAGCACACTCGCGCACTAGAAATCCGGACTAGAGTCCAACAATCGTTTTTCGGGCGTAGGAAGTGGCGGCCTGCACCGACAACCAGTCCTAGAATGGCGAGCGTAGCACGTTTCCACGGCCCTCTTGCAGCCTCTGAGAGGCCAGTAAAGCCACAGACAGGGTAGAATGCACGAGAGCGCGGCCAGGCAGCTCCAGCGAGCCGCTCTGCGGTCTGGAGCGCATCCGCAAGGATCGTCCGCACAGCTTTCGTCACCGTCCGACTCGCTGCAGTGATAAAACAGTCCTTTGACACAACACAGGCATGAACAGTAGTCAATAACACTGTCCGCGGACACAAGACACGAGTTGTTGCACACCCATTTCTGGGGCAGCGGCCTCGGCTGTTGACAGGAATCGCACCTACATCGGCCACACTCCGGACACATGATGGAAGGCCTGGCGGCGCACACCGGCGGCGGCTCCTTGCTGAAGGTCGCCGCGGCGGGCTGCTTCGTGACGGTCGGCGGCGCGGGCGGCACCGGTAGCGCCAGCCGGGCCGGCCGCTGCAGCGTCCTCGGGGGTTGGGGCGGAGGCGGCGGCGTCGACGGCGGCGAGAAGATCGACCTGAAGGGCGTCTCGACGTATTCGTTGGTGGCGCGTTCATTTTCGGGCCTCGGAATCGTTAGGGTGACGGGCGGCGCGGGCCGTAGAGGTGCCAAAGGGGCCGTTATGGGGGGAATATTCATGATAGGCGCCCTCGGACGGTGAGTGCGCGGCAAGGATGTCGGCCCTCCATGGTTAGCCATGTGGTCGGATGATCAGCGTCCGAACCAGGCTGCACCTTGGTCCGTCATCGTCTCCAGCTGAAACAAAAAAAAAAAAAGCTATCAGTATACATTTATTTATTTATGTCTTCAACTCTCTTGCCCACACCGTTGAAACAAATCTAACATAATTGTTTTTTGCAATTCTGTTTTTTTGCCAACAGAAAAAATAAGCCGTCTATAATCCGTAAAATAAAGGCATGGAGTAATAAAACCGCTTATCGAATTAAATCCAGGTAGGTATAAGTATGAACTGCTGGGGGGAAAACCCATAATCATTGGATTCTGTCTACTAAATGAGGATTTATTACTCCACGTCTTTATTTTACGGACTATTAATACATTTAGAAAAATTGAATTTAAACGGTTTTCTTCACATAAAGGATTCAATATAAAATTGAACCAGAGAAAGGTAGATCTCAGGTGAAAAACAACTACTTTCCTGGCAAATACCACGCAGAACGTTGAATGATATTCACCTGAAAATCCATGCATACTTCCATATAATATCAATGGACATTGAATGCAAATGTTTCTTTCTGATAAGCTCGAGATTATGTTCAATTTATGTCGTGTTCACCTAACAATCCGCATACCGGTTTCAGGCTTCTTGGCCCTCATCAGTACGGAGTAGTCAACCAGCCAAAGGTCCAAAGAACTCTGGCTGAAGTGAGACACAACGTAAACAAACCATCATCGATCTTGTAACACCTATAGGTACGCCGGAAAAGATAAACTTTAACTGGCGGTACCTAGTGACAGAAAGAAACACTCCGAAAATCTCCCACCTCGATAGGTTTCTAAATAAAAGATTCCTTCTCAGTAGGAGTGGCAAGCCCGTCTAGCATATAGTGAGAGATAAGTGCCATGTGAAGTGGAATGAATAGAAAAATCGAATTTAAACGGTTTTCTTCACATAAAGGATTCAATATAAAATTGAACCAGAGAAAGGTAGATCTCAGGTGAAAAACAACTACTTTCCTGGCAAATACCACGCAGAACGTTGAATGATATTCACCTGAAAATCCATGCATACTTCCATATAATATCAATGGACATTGAATGCAAATGTTTCTTTCTGATAAGCTCGATTATGTTTAATTTATGTCGTGTTCACCTAACAATCCGCATACCGGTTTCAGGCTTCTTGGCCCTCATCAGTACGGGTAGTCAACCAGCCAAAGGTCCAAAAAACTCTGGCTGAAGTGAGACACAACGTAAACAAACCATCATCGATCTTGTAACACCTATAGGTACGCCGGAAAACTTTAACTGGCGGTACCTAGTGACAGAAAGAAACACTCCGAAAATCTCCCACCTCCCTCCCTTATGTGAAGAAAACCGTTTAAATTCGATTTTTCTATTCATTCCACTTCACATGGCACTTATCTCTCATTAATACATTTGTTATAGTTAATTTGATATCTCTGTATATATTTATGAAAGTGTGTTGATTTTGTTATTTATTATTGAAAAAAAGAGAATTTTTGACAGTGACGTGTAATTTTGACGAAAAGTAAAAAAGTTCACAAAAAGTGTATTTCAATAGTTTATTTCGACTTTAAGCTATAGAAAATATTTCACAGTAGGACTGACTAGTCTTCGAGCTAAAAACGAGAAAAAACCCTATCTGAAACATGTCCATACCGAGAAGAAGTGAGAGAAAGACCAAAGGAATCCCTCCAGAAAGATATGAAGATGCCCCCGATAATTTGAAACAAGCCACAGAGTCACGAGAATCCACTCATACATCATGTACCCGTATTCACGATAAATCTATTTCAAGAGTTGAATCGAAAATAACGAAATCATCGAATTCGAGGCGAAAGCTCTTAGGAATACAAATAGAAGAACAAGAAAATTAGCAGAAATAGAAAGAAAGAAAGCAGAAATAGATGCTTATGAAGGAAAAGATGGAAAGGTTCGAGTAGTTGAAGTGAAAACTCAATTTGGAATTTACAAACGACCGGTTGCCAAAATATGTAAATTACTCCACAACGATAGAACTGAATGAAGGCTAGAAGAAACACGAGAAGAGTTATTTCATCGAGAGGGAATTATAGTTATTTTGATATCTCTGTATATATTTAGAAAGTGTGTTGATTTTGTTATTTATTTTGAAAAGAATTTTTGACAGTGACGTAATTTGACGAAAAGTAAAGTTCACAAAAGTGTATTTCAATAGTTTATTTCGACTTTAAGCTATAAAAATATTTCACAGTAGGACGACTAGTCTTCGAGCTAAACGAAAACTATCTGAAACATGTCCATACCGAGAAGAAGTGAGAGAAGACAAGGAATCCTCAGAAGATATGAAGATGCCCCGATAATTTAAACAAGCACAAGTCACGAGAATCACATCATCATGTACCCGTATTCACGATAAATCTATTTCAAGAGTTGAATCGAAAACAACGAAATCATCGAATTCGAGGCGAAAGCTCTTAGAAATACAAATAGAAGAACCAAGAAAATTAGCAGAAATAGAAAGAAAGAAAGCAGAAATAGATGCTTATGAAGGAAAAGATGGAAAGGTTCGAGTAGTTGAAGTGAAAACTCAATTTGGAATTTACAAACGACCGGTTGCCAAAATATGTAAATTACTCCACAACGATAGAACTGAATGAAAGGCTAGAAGAAAACACGAGAAGAAGTTATTTCATCGAGAGGGAGAATGTTATATTATTTTGATATCTCTGTATATATTTATGAAAGTGTTGATTTTTTATTTATTATTGAAAAAAGAATTTTGACAGTGACGTGTAATTTGACGAAAAGTAAAGTTCACAAAAGTGTATTTCAATAGTTTATTTCGACTTTAAGCTATAGAAAATATTTCACAGTAGGACGTAGTCTTCGAGCTAAAACGAGAAACCTATCGAAACATGTCAACCGAGAAGAAGAGAGAAAAAATCCTCCAGAAAGATATGAAGATGCCCCGATAATTGAACAAGCCACAGAGTCACGAGAATCCTTACATCATGTACCCGACTCACGTAATCTATTTCAAGAGTTGAACGAAAACAACAAATCATCGAATTCGAGGCAAAGCTCTAACAATAGAAGAAGCAAGAAAATTAGCAGAAATAGAAAGAAAGAACGCAGAAATAGATGCTTATGAAGGAAAAGATGGAAAGGTTCGAGTAGTCGAAGTGAAAACTCAATTTGAAATTACAAACGACCGGTTGCCAAAATATGTAAATTACTCCACAACGATAGAACTGAATGAAAGGCTAGAAGAAAACACGAGAAGAAGTTATTTCATCGGAGGAAATGTTATAGTTATTTTGATATCTCTGTATATATTTATGAAAGTGTGTTGATTTTTTATTTATTATTGAAAGAAATTTTTGACAGTGACGTGTAATTTTGACGAAAAGTAAAAAGTTCACAAAAGTGTATTTCAATAGTTTATTTCGACTTTAAGCTATAGAAAATATTTCACAGTAGGACTGACTAGTCTTGAGCTAAAACGAGAAAAACCTATCTGAAACATTATACCGGAAGAATGAGAAAAGACAAAAATCTCAGAAAGAATGAAGATGCTGATAATTTGAAACAACAGATCACGAGAATCCACTCTTACATCATGTACCCGTACTCACGATAAATCTATTTCAAGAGTTGAATCGAAAACAACGAAATCATCGAATTCGAGGCGAAAGCTCTTAGAAATACAAATAGAAGAAGCAAGAAAATTAGCAGAAATAGAAAGAAAGGAAGCAGAAATAGATGCTTATGAAGGAAAAGATGGAAAGGTTCGAGTAGTTGAAGTGAAAACTCAATTTGGAATTTACAAACGACCGGTTGCCAAAATATGTAAATTACTCCACAACGATAGAACTGAATGAAAGGCTAGAAGAAAACACGAGAAGAAGTTATTTCATCGAGAGGAGAATTTATAGTTATTTTGATATCTCTGTAATATTTAGAAAGTGTGTTGATTTTGTTATTTATTATTGAAAAAGAGAATTTTTGACAGTGACGTAATTTGACGAAAAGTAAAAGTTCACAAAGGTATTTCAATAGTTTATTTCGACTTTAAGCTATAGAAAATATTTCAAGTAGGACTGACTAGTCTGACAAAAACGAAAAAACCTATCTGAAAATGTCCATACCGAAAAGTGAGAGAAAACAATCCTCCAGAAAAAAAGATACTGTAATTTGAAACAAGATCAAAATCCATTTAATCATAAAACTGAAATTAGATAAATCATTTATTGAATCAAACGAAAATAATTCGAGGCAAATCCTTAATACAAATAGAAGCAAGAAAATTGAAAATAAAAAGAAGCGAAAATGCTTTGAAGAAGATGAAAGGTTCAGGTTGAAGTAAACTCTTTGAATTTAAACAGTTGCTAAAATATGTAAATTAACAACGATAGACTAATAAAGGATAGAAGAAAACAGAAAATATTTCTCGAGGGAGAATAGTTAAGATGATATCGTAATATTTATGAAATTGTTGGTTTTATTTATTATTGAAAAAAGAAAACGTGACTGTAATTTTGAAAAGTAAAAATCTAGCAAGAAAATTAGCAGAAATAGAAAGAAGCGAAATAGATGCTTATGAAGGAAAGATGGAAAGGTTCGAGTAGTTCGAAGTGAAAACTCAATTTGAATTACAAACGACCGGTTGCCAAAATATGTAAATTACTCCACAACGATAGAACTGAATGAAATGCTGAGAAAACACGAGAAGAAGTTATTTCATCGAGGGAAATGTTATAGTTATTTTGATATCTCTGTATATATTTATGAAAGTGTGTTGATTTTGTTATTTATTATTGAAAAAAAGGAATTTTTGACAGTGACTGTAATTTTGACGAAAAGTAAAAAAGTTCACAAAAGTGTATTTCAATAGTTTATTTCGACTTTAAGCATAAAAATATTTCACAGTTTTTTTTTTTTTTTTTTTTTTTTTTTTTTTTTTTTTGGGGGGGGGGGGGGGGGGGGGGCAAGAAATAGATGCTTATGAAGGAAAAGATGGAAAGGTTCGAGTAGTTGAATACAAATAGAAGAAGCAAGAAAATTAGCAGAAATAGAAAGAAAGAAGCAGAAATAGATGCTTATGAAGGAAAAGATGGAAAGGTTCGAGTAGTTGAAGTGAAAACTCAATTTGGAATTTACAAACGACCGGTTGCCAAAATATGTAAATTACTCCACAACGATAGAACTGAATGAAAGGCTAGAAGAAAACACGAGAAGAAGTTATTTCATCGAGAGGGGGAGAATGTTATAGTTATTTTGATATCTCTGTATATATTTATGAAAGTGTGTTGATTTTGTTATTTATTATTGAAAAAAAGAGAATTTTTGACAGTGACGTGTAATTTTGACGAAAAGTAAAAAAGTTCACAAAAAGTGTATTTCAATAGTTTATTTCGACTTTAAGCTATAGAAAATATTTCACAGTAGGACTGACTAGTCTGAACAACATTTTCCTTCAACTAATTTAAAAATGACAATATCTGATGTTTGTATAATTAACGTTAGGTTACTGTGTCGAAATATGTTGAAGCTTGCTCAATATAAACACTGAGTAGGTTGGTAAAAACATGTTCTATATAAAAAAAAAAGTTTTTTTAATAAAACTGTTTTATTTGATTTAAATCATGTTTATTTAATTCGTTCAAAACATGATTTAATACATTAAAAATATGTTGAAAACAAAATTTTTTGGGTAACAATTTTTTATTTGACAGCGTTGCTATTATAGTTTTGGGTAAAATATTTAGATCTGGCAACACCAATTACAACTTTTTTAATACGAAGGAAGTAGTCCATTCTCAAAGTGGAAGATTTATTTTTGATAAATAAACACACAAAGTCGTCTGTCTCCACAGCGTTTAACTCCAATCGTTTGGCAACAAGGATAAAAAAATTGGAGTTTTTTTCAAGGTTAAGGATCAGGTCCTAACTCTTGATGATGTTTAAACATGTTTCGGGCATATATATGTCCATCTTCAGTAAAAGAGTACAGTTGGTGATTAACTACAAGGAATATAAGTGTTATAAACAATACAATCTTTCTTGAGAGGCTACTTACAAGTTGTGGAAGAAAAAGGCGGTGAACTATGTAACTAGGTGTAAGATTGTTAGGTTAACATCATTAAATCAAACTCCGTATCGAAAATGAAAACCTCCACATACCAATTTTGAATCAAATCGGACCATAAACACAAATCTCGTCGGCCATCTTGGAACCGCCATTTCGTTTTTCACTAACAAAAATTCCCTAACGCATTGTCACGGGAACTATGAACACCTGCCAAATTTCATGTTAATCGGACAACTAGAAGTGGGTGAAATTTAACTTGCAAGATTTGCTACAAACCGGGACAGGTGAAAGTAAATAGCTTGGAATAAAAGAGACACTATTTGGAACAAATTTAACTCACTCATTCTTCAGACAGATAAACAAAAAGGGTGAAGTGCAAAAATTGGCATATTAAGCTGAACTTTCTTCACCATTCAAAGATTACTTTTCTTTCACGAAATCTACAACAGAGTTAAACCATTGACATGGTGGCTTTCAAAATAGTAGTAATAGTCAAATGATAGATTAGCTATACAGTTGCATACAGCAGTTGCTTCATCTGCCGGTGTTGAAAGTATTTTATTAGTGTTCGGACTAATGCATAGCATACTGAGGAATCGCCTTGGGATAGAGTCTACCAAGTTAATGACAGCCTTCCAGCCAATCAATACAACATCTGATGACAGTGATGACACCAAATCAGAATGATTTAATTTTATTATTTCATGTGTTTATTTTCAGGTTTTGAATTCTATCATTTATTTTTCAAGAAGTCATGTCATATTTTTCTTAATCAGTGGAGAATAAATTTTGTGTTGTATTTGTTTTTCGGTTATACATTTTTGTTGATTTTTGAATTATCTAAACTGATTCAAAACAATTGTTTTCAAACAAATATGTCTTAAACAGAGTGTCGTGTTTAAAACATGTTTTGAAACACAATGTTTTAAAACATGCCATGAGTAAGACTCAGAAATAAGTTCATGAGCATTCAAGAACTTAAGAGTTTTAACATAGAATTTAAACGGGTATATTATTACATCCAAGGATATTCCTCATTGTCTTATTCTGGAGTGCAATCGGTAAATCTGTTCAGCTGAACATGAAATTATTATTGACATACAGTAGTTTAAATTTAGAAAATCATTGTTTTATACACAAATTTCCTGCACTATAAGGAAAAGTTCCCGCAGACTCTGTAGAAATACCCAACCTCTTCCACATAGAAAGTCGATAGGTTTGTTTTGTGAGTAAATACCAAGATACTTCATTTCGTGTACTTAATTGAAGTGTCATCTATATAAATAATCAAATTTAGCAACATGACTGAAACCATATACTTATAAGCCATTCATTCAAGATAGGATACCTAATTCCTTCTTCATTTCTTGAACATTTTCTCCAGATACTGAAATCAACGTGTCATCTGCGAAGAGATCTGCGAAGAGATCAACAAAATAATTTTTCAAGTAGAGATGTACATCATGAATATACAATATAAAAAACAACGGTCCAAGGACACTTTCTTGCGGAACACCATATATGAAATAAATTTTCAAAGATCAGTTGGCATTAATCTTTGTTTTATATCGTATACCATTCAGATAATTTCCTCATTTCAATACAACTCATATTATACCGAAATTTCTACATTTAGATATCAATATCTTCTTCTATGTATATGGCCTGTTCCATATTGTGAACGAGCAGTGCAACTATAGCTTCGATCTGCGACTCGAAATTGAAATTGCCAGATCCTTGACACTACTCAGATTTCCTCGGCTCAGAGAAAATATTCTGAGTACAAAACGCAACCACTTAAGTCATGTAAGTATATGAAAAATAACATGGGACCCAAATGGAAACCTGAGGAAGACCTCACATGACGTTTAGTAACGTTCATGTAAACTAACTGTTCCAGTAGATTTTTTCACATCTAGACTCCATACATACAAGCGAAATAATCGCTGAAAGTTCCACAGATATCTTCGTCTTTGTCATGGGCTTGGTCATTGATGCTCATAAGCTTGTGGATCGTTCTGTCTTTTTTTGTTCGCAGCAAACAAGCAAAATATTTTAAAAGCTATGATTCAAATGAGCCTCAACGTGAAATGTGTGCACCAGTAATTTTTGTATAGAACTAAATGAAGCAATACCTTAGGATTCTCAATATTTTTTTTAGAAGATACAAAATAACACTGCGTAGAATATGCTAGTAACGATTTCAGGGTCTTCAGAAAGATGTCCAAAACTGTTATGAAGAGGGAAGAGGAGATCTCGAACAAAAACAAAATTGAATATTTCCCCATCAAATCATAGATTTATATTAATCCTTTAGAGCCAACGAATGAGTTTGACGATCACTGTACAAATCAATGAATATTCCATTATTTCGATTCGAGTGTGTGATGTCAGGCGCTCGTCAGCCCCCTCAATTCCACGCCCATGTTTCGGATAATACACGGAATTCCTTGAATCTTATTAGAGTTTAGGATGTTGCCTACCTACACGAACTACTTAGACATAAATCAGTGAAAACCGTTGGAATATCCTCAGCCTACTGTATGTCGAGACGTGAGGAGAAATTCGGCAACTTTATTGTTTGAATGTAGAGCTTAATTCATTTATTATTGGATGAATTTCCTGAAAAAGTCATAAATGATTGTTTTCATTTTTATAGTATCTAAAAATATGTTACGGATATTCATTTGTTTATAACAAATTGTTTATTAAACAAAAATTTGTTTTACATTTGAAAGAGCTCTAGAAATAATAATTTAAAAAATGGTTCGTTGATATACATTTTTAGCAACAAAAACAATGTTTAATTAAAATATGCGTTTCTATAGTTATTTAATCAACTATACCATGAGACGTTATTAATAGTCAGTGATGTCAAACGCACCGGTGCCAAATTTATTTCGGCCCGTGCCATAGAGCTCACAGAGCATTTGAAGCAGCCTCTATTTTAACGAAAGTTTGTGGTCGACGTTAGTAATTGTACTATATTTATCGACGGCGTCGAGGAGGTTGCAACACTGGAATTGTTTCCGCCAATGGAATTTCCTTCCTTCTTCCCTTGTCTCTCTTGGGCACCGTAAAGGTAAGAATGAGTCACTGACTATTATTTCCGTCTTATGGTATAGTATATTAATGGTGGCGATTAATGATCGAGATATTTCGAGATCATTAATCGCCATTTTAATATACGAGTTGATTACAAAAAATGTCCGACGACCTCATTCCTGGCATCAACGTGAAGTTTTCGATATCAATTTCGTTCAACTAGGAGGAAACTTACAATAGTTGGATTTTAAAATACATAAATTTGAAAGCGCGAAGGTAATATGATTTGACATTCGAATAATATTCGAATTCGTGTATGTTTAGTTGCCTATTCCACAATTATACATTAATGGACCAAATCGACCATTTACAGGTTATTAATGGTCGATTTCGGTGTATGTTTAGTTGCATATATCACAATTATGCATTAAAAGAGAAATTGAAAGTTAATAGGGGTCGCCGAAAAATGTATTTTGTAGGAAATTATTTTTTAAATCATAATTTTTATCAATGGATAAGTTATCAGTAAAAAAAATTGTCACAAACAATGCGTTTGTTTGTAACAATTCTTTAAACAATTGCATTAAAAAATATGTTAACATAGTTTCCAGCGATTATAAAATGAAACGATACATTCGGGTATCTTATTTAAACCCTTTGAAGAATGGATTGTAGAAGTGGAAAAAATCTCAGGTTTTCAATTTGAAAATTACACAGGTTTCTATGATGATTTACAAATTGTAAAAATTATTTACCTAACAAAAGCATAAGTAATTGAAAAATTGCTGTTTTTTATGACGGATTGGCCACTGGACCTACTTAGGGCCAAATAATTGCCTTATTACTTCAAATAGCTGTACCACATTTCAACCACATCGGTTTCAGGATATTCAGGATATTTTATAAATACCTTTTTTTAATACTTCAACGCCCTGTATCTCAGAAACGAAGCAACTCCGGACATATGTTCATAGGAACTTTTTTTGTCAAATGACCTAACGAAACACCCCCTGAAGTTTCGTACCGTAGTTAGGAAACACCCTGTATATCCAAATGATACCTGACTTTTTTCGTTCCTTAATATTATTTAATGAATTGAAATGGTGATGAGAATTGGTATCACTTCATTATATTTCTAGCGGTTACCATATACAACTCCAGAGTCTACTTATATACCATAACCTTTAAAGTCTCTTTATCTAGGTGTTTATTTGGTTCCCGCATTGTTTCAGAATGTATTTTCCAAATTATCATTCCCTCGTATAACTTTTTCTGAAAAATGCAGCAGAACATTTAAAAATTTATTTTTTATTGGACTGGCAATACATCCAGAGGAAGTAAAAGGAAGTTGTGCATTAAACTATTTACTGAAATGCCAATCGAATTTATTTTTTAAATGTGTTCATATTGTGAGTAAAAATTTGGGATAATTTATGTATCGATTCATTACTATAAAAGACTGTCACCAGTTATATTTTCTGTAAATTAAAGGTGTCAACGTCATCTAGAAGTCCATGCTAGAAAAGCGGTGTTGCCAGTTCCCTCGCCAGAGCTTCTATGACGAAGGTTGCGTATATCAGTCTTTTACGAGACATATTTCGGCATTCGGTTTGGAATTTATTTGTTTTATTTTTTTTCGACGCGATGATGTTCCATATTCATTTTTGTTTTGGGGTGTCGTTTCTAGCGAGATGGATCGTCTTGTCTCAATAAAAGTTACTATTCCAGAAATGTGGAAGCTACGTTCCGAATATTTAAATGGGAATAACTTCCAGCAATTAGGATCGAGAGGTTGAATAAATCGTTAGCAGACATTTCGGTATGGCGGTTTAGATTTTCCTTTTTGGATATTGAAAGAAGAATAAAGATTTAGTAGACATTTCATCCATTTATATTAATCACGATTTCGACGCGATGACAGCTATTTTGGTTCTACTAATTAATGGATGACGAGAGTTTCATAAAAATACACACATGCATTTTAAAGCTTCAATCATTCTCGTTTATTATCGATTTTTCAATGTAGATTTTAATGACAATAATCGATGGATATCGCTTTCGGATTATATGGATTCTTTATTGGATAATCAAACTGACTTACGCAGAGAATTCATAAAAGGACTAGGCACAGATATAAGGCACAGACAGAATTTGCTGAAATTTAAATGTTACACCCAAGATATATTGAATTAATTCTACCCGACCACGATAGCAATTGCATAAGTTGATACAGGGCGTAATCTAAACTTTCTATTTCTTGTCATATAATAAGCGATTTAATATAATAACTTGTAATGCGATTATCAAGATCATAATGCAAAACTGGCATCTATGAAAGAATGCCTTCGTGTCACCATATTAAAAATTCCAATCCACCCCCATTTAGGGGTAGTTTGTACTTGTGATTTTTTCTAATAACTCTGCTAACCGGGGATTTGCAGCTAAGATATTTCATTAAAACGCTGAAATGTAGAGTAAACACAATATATTTTTGTGTCACCATAGAAAAATTCAAATGAGTCCCCTTATGGGGGTAGTTTATTCTTAGATTTTTGGAAGGACTTTGCTGACAGGGGGTATCCAATGAATATATTTTTTAAAAAAGGAAAATTCAACTACCTTGTAAGGGAAGTTTACACTTGCAATTTTTCGAAAAACTGCTGATCGGAGAAACAAATACTAGAAAATTAACCTTATAATAAATAATTCAGTCTCATGATTAATATACCTAAAAAGTAAAATAAAAATAGAATTCCAATATATACACCAATTAAATAATTTTGGCAGAATCCGCATAGACAATACAATTTCAATCTTTTCAATATTCAAAAAATTATCAATCTCGACGACGATAGTCACATTTATGGGACTAATGCAAATTTTTTTCAATGGTGGCTACCAATTCTTTCAGATTGATTTCACTTTGTTAGAATGGCTCTCTAATCTCAAATCGGTTGATAAGTGAAGGAGATATAGGCATGTAAAATAAAATATGTAAAATTGTATCATACAGAGAATATGTGCGATATAGTTTATGTTATTTTCTGTTATTTTTGTTAAAATTTTTTGTTAAATTTATTTTTGATTTCCATGCATTATGTGTAGAAAAAGTATATTAATTACGTTTATATTAGGCTTGCCTATTTGGAAATAAAGTTCTTCTATATATATAGTTCTTCTATATATGGCCCTAGTCCCATTGTGTCCCGGTATATATATATATTGTTATGATATTTGAATTGTAAAAATAATTGTTGTTAATTTTGTTATTATTTGATTTATTATTATTTTCTTACAAATATATTTTTGCACCGCGTTGGGCGCCAATTGTAATATAATTTGAATTGTAAAAATTATTGTTGTTAATTTTGTCCCGCTTTGGGTACAAATTGATTGATATATGTGATAGATAATTATTTTTGTCCTGTATAATATATTGTAATGTAATAATAATTGCTAGCTAATGTCACTGTTTTCTCGTCACGTTGCTGCCAATTGTTATTACCCACTGCCCTGTCTTGATGTTTAATCAAAATTTTAGTTCAAGTTAATAAGTAAGATATGCAGATCATTGTGGAAAATAAACCAAAAGTTCCTTTATTCAGGAAAACTTATTTTTACCCCAACCTCACTTTTTCTTTGATGTTGGAAGAATTCTTTTATAGTTCAATACCCAAAATAAAATAGAGTTATTCAAATACGATACGAGTTACGTTGTAAAGTTATTCAGTTTGTGATGTGCACTAAAAAGTTTATACCTGGAGCTGGAACTGTCGCTGTTACAATATATGCCAAGAATCTGAAATCATTTTTCAATCTACTGCTCTCAGGGACTCTCCATTATAAAAGGAACCATACAAATTCCAGAAATCAGCTTGGAAACAGTTTTAAGTGGAGTACATAAAAGGTAATCTTGTTTTCTCCTATTTATTTTTGTCGAAATGCTCTTGAGGTTGAATTGGTTAGTTTATTATAGACAAAATACCTTGTATTCGTGAAAATCTTGAAAGGAATCTCTCCTAAAATTTTGTACGTGGCGTTGTTTTCAAATTTTTTTTAATATCCTTCTGGCTTTGTTTTTTCATCCCCTGGATACCATTCCTGTTTTGTCCATTTTATTTGAATTTTCAAACTCGCGCACTTTCTTGTCACATTATCACTCTTTTGGGGTTATTTGAAAAAACTTATAAACTAAAATATTTTACCTTTCTTAAAAACTATATACAATATTTGATGATAATTGTCTTTGACATTTCACAGTTCTTATTTTTCCATAATTTCCAATCTTACATCTGACCATACTGTTCCCTGATTGGCTATCGTCATCAATAAGTTTGTTGTTCTCCCATTGGCTATTTTTAGTTAGATACAATTTCATATACTGTATGTTTCAAGCTTATAATTTTGTTGCTCACATTTAATTCAGAATGATTTTGTGAATCTAGACTTTTTTGTTGTATTTTGAACAATTATAGGTTGTAATCATTTTGACAATGTGTGAAAATGATTGCATTATAGTATTTTGCATATTTTTACCTATCAATATTATACAGAGGCTTCATAAAGGAAATAGAATCTCAAAAATATGTAAAAACAATATCTCATGAACTACTAACTATTAAGTATTTATTATTTTTGTGGGTTTTTTATGAAATTATTTCTTTTTTCCTTTAAAATATATTATTGGTCCTTCATAACATAACAATATATATATATATATATATATATATATATATTGAATAAAGATCTATCTATATATCACGTCATGTAGGTGAAACATCGAGAACATTGACAGTGCGGAAAGAGGAACATAGATATTATATAAAAAATCGAAAAATAATGTATCAGAACACATCCTCACATCCGATGGAATGGAAAAATACAAAAATATCAATGAGAGACTAAACCAAGAAAGGGGGAATTTGGAAGAAACTGCCTGAATTGTTTTATCAAACAACTGTTTTTCAATAAATTGTGTCCGCACATGGTTATACAGTGCTTCTCAAAAGTCCACTCCCAGCCCTCTTATTTTTGGAACGATTATATGTAAACAAGTGAAATTTGGAAACTGAATATTAAAGGTTGTAAACTTCCCTACTAGTGATGATAGATGACGAAATCGACAAAGATGACGTCACAAGGCCATTGTGACCAATAATTTTAAATGAAACCCTACGGCAAGCGACACCTCTTTTAAAAGGTATCGAAAAAACC
Organism: Gonioctena quinquepunctata; assembly: GCA_018342105.1. NCBI lineage: Eukaryota > Metazoa > Arthropoda > Insecta > Coleoptera > Chrysomelidae > Gonioctena > Gonioctena quinquepunctata. Next base: position 335,144 of record JAFIRS010000301.1, read on the forward strand.
TATTCAATGATACTAATTTCGTTTGTGTTTATGGCAGTTTTGGCAACTCGCTTTTAAAAAACGCAAAGCTGTGATGAATTAAATCAGTTAGTACTAAAATTCCAAATTCAAGCTCCGCCTCTGGTTAGTTGTCAAATAAGCTGACCTTTTTGTTAGTCTCCCTAATTCGACGTTTTTGTAATTGTCCAAGTTTTTGTACATTTAATAATTTGTGTATTGTTGATCGAACGTTCAACTGTTTTAGCAGCTTTTGGTACTTTTAATATTTTTGTACATTTCAATAATTTGTTAAACTGTTGTGAGCCAAACGTTTAAGTGCTTCAAGAAGCGAAATGGTACGTGCTTTAGGTGATAAAGTAGCAGTGATCCTAATGCTTGGTGAAACTGGACAAAATATTCATGCAGCAGAACGCATTTTTAATGAGAGGTTTCCCGATCGCCCCGTTTCGAGGACTTATTTAAGGGAGCTTCTTCGTAAGTTTGAAACAACGGGTAGTATTAATGATGCGAAACGATCTGGCAGACCACAAATTTCTGATGAGAAAAAAATTGATATACTGGCAGAAGTAATAGTTAATCCTACTTCTTCAACAACTCACGTTGCATCTACCTGTGAAGTCAGTCGAAATACAGTACACAGGGTGTTGATAAAAAACAAATTTCATCCATACAAATTAAAAATGGTTCATTAACTCTCAGATGACGACCCAGACCGAAGACTAGAATTTTGTGAAAATATGGAAACTAAAATTAACCAACAGCCAGACTATGTCAAAACAATTAGTTTTAGTGACGAAAGTACTTTATATCTAAATGGAAATGTAAATACACAGAATGTGAGGTATTGGAGTGACGCAAATCCTCACCTGTTTCGTGAAACACATACCCAATATCCCCAGGTGAATGTTTGGGTAGGTATCCTGGGAAACCATCGTTGGGCCTCTTTTTTTAAATACTAATTTAACTGGTGAGGTTTATCTGGAGCTGTTGCAAAACGCAATAGAACCGTTAATCCTTGAAATTTTGGAAGATAATCTAGATGAATTCGGCAATTTGGAAATAGCATTCCAACAGGATGGTGCTCCTCCTCCTCCTTTAATGTTTACTAATGAGCCATTAAAACTGCCATAAGCACAAACAAAATTAGTATCATTGAATAGGTTTTTTCGATGCCTTTTAAAAGAGGTGTCGCTTGCCGTAGGGTTCCATTCAAAATTATTGGTCACAATGGCCTTGTGACGTCATCTTTGACGATTTCGTCATGTATCATCACTAGTAGGGAAGTTTACAACCTTTAATATTCAGTTTCCAAATTTCACTTGTTTATGTATAATCGTTCCAAAAATAAGAGGGGGGGAGGGGACTTTTGAGAAGCACTGTATACATTTTTTCTTTTGGATGCAGAAATTGTGGAAAATAAAAAAACGGCAAACCACGCCGAAAAACGATCCTACACAAAAAAACTTATATTCAATGAAATCTCTCTTTTTTGAAGTCGATAATAAACGCCGGGAAAATATAATTTCGGATATTTATCCGGCGCTGAAAAACCGAAAATAAGATTAATGAATGTAACGTTTTCGGTAACGATACCAACGGAAACGGGAGGGAAAAAGTGTATAACCCAAGGTCTAATTAAATATGCATACACACAAACTTTGTTCGTGGTTGGAGCAAGTGGGTAGAAGCCCACGCGAGGAGTGGGTGCGCCCGACGGCCTGGGCCTGATTCCACATCGCGCACCTGGTTCTCTAATGGGCAGGGCCGTACTCCAAACAAGCCCTCACATGTTTTCAATCACTAACAATTTTATGTCAATATCTTTATTCTGAATTGAAAAATACAAAAGCAAAGTTTTAAATATAAAATAATATCAAGATGAAAATCTTGATTGAAGCCCGGGACTCGAAGTGATGGCGCATTTGCTGTTTCAGTTGGAGGAAAACCCGGAAAAACCCACAACACCATCAGAAATCAGATCATCAACTTTCTCATAGAAAAGTACACATGCTCCCTGGGAGCTGAGAGAATCAATCTTGGAAAATACACGGCAGTCATCGAAGAGGTGTCAACAATTAGAATAAGGGTGTTTGCAATATACAGTATAGTGTCCATTGGAAATGCTGCCGCTATGATTAGATATGGCGTAGATATTATAAAGAGTATTCATTCCATCCTGAGCAGAATATTGGTCCAAATTAAAATTTTGTATGGGAAAATTAATCACATTGTCCAATTTACTGCCATCAGTCGAAGAAACACGTTTTAAATGTATAACTAAAATTTTTGGAAATGTTTGTATACGAATCATCTTTTTGAATTCCCTTTTCATTCCACAAGTTGAACAGCATGGGCTCGCATCGTTAGTCAAAGTCTCCTCTTCTGTCAACAGTTCAATACATTGTGTTAAATTCACGACTTCGTTTGGCAAGTCTGGAATAGGGATTGAAAGTACCCAGAAAGGTTCAAAAGTAACGGAGCAGTAATTACAAAAAGTACATCTCAATATAGACTTCAGCTGACCGGCAAATGTATCCACAATTTTGGAATTATGAGTAGATAGATATCTTGTCCAAGAAATGGAAGCTTTCTGATTATCATTCGTGATAACAAAATCGTTTGGTGATGGATGAATCTCTGCACTCGCGTTGTTTAAATCTTCATGTAAACCTACCAGAAGGTATTTTAGAAATTCTTCCGAATCTGCTGGGACGTTATGATCGAAGGAAGGAGCAAAATTTCTGAATAGACGGACGAAATGTGAAGTACCCACCATTTTTCGAGAAGAATCAGGACTCCATTTTAGTAAAACTTAACCGAATTCAATATCTGACACATAAACGCTGTTTGAGGCTGTACAGGCTTAATATGGAGAAGGTTAATGTGGCAAATTTGTTGATAGCTATACACTCACATGCACATAAAGCAACAAGTTCATATTTGATAAAATTAGAGGTGTCATAATTTTTTATTTTTAGTTCAATTTCCATAATTTTTTGCGTGTTACACAATACCTCGCGGAAGTTGGTATTAACAAAATGACTTGGCCAGCATGTCCACCTGATCTCAACCCCATGGAGCATGTGCAGTATGAACCGACGTAGGCAGGCAGTTATACGAGCTAGAGGTGGTAATGCAAAATATTGGGCTGAATTTGTTGTAAAAGTACGTTTCTTTAGGTTCGTTATGTTACAGTTGAATTGGTTTGTTTTCAAGTTTGCATAAATACATTTTCTATTTTTTTCAAGTTGCCATTATTGCTTATTGAAACTAAACAATATATTGTTGCCTTCTCATTGCTAGACTCATAATCTAAGCTGACGAACTGAATTTAGGGCAACAACGAGCAAAGCCACTTCGTCAAAAAATAACATTTCTTAAAGTAAACTGTTGGTGACAAGTTCATTTCGCACTTAAAAATAAACCAGTTCACCAAAAGACATGAACCAAAAAACAAAATGTAGGAAAGAAATGGTTTGTTTTTGACAAACATTGATATTTTGAAAGATTTGGCTAAGAAATTATTCCAGAGTGTTTCAAAATTAGGGTTGTACAACATACTTTCAATTAACCCAGTATAATGACTGAACTTTATGGGAATTGAACTAAAAATAAAAAATGAGACCTCAACTTTTATCAAATATTAACTTTTAGCGATTTTGTTGCATGTGAGTGTATCAACGATTATTCTAACATTGTTAACAAGTAACGAGGTTTTCTACTTTGTTATAGTTTCTATAGGGAGCAAATAAAAACTAACTTCGCTAACACGAGCGTATATGCGAAGAATCGGAACGAAAAATAATGTGTACTACGTGGGTTTGAGTTACAGCTGTCTAGTTCTTCAGCAGCCAATAAAAACGGACAGCAAGCCAATGGTAATGCTTGTAGATGTGTCTATACGTTGAGACTAATAAATCATCAGTTATATATAAAACGAACTTGAATTGGCCCACCCCTGTTTTCAACTTCTATGAATATTTTCGTAATGATTTTCTGCAATATTTTATTTCATATATTTTTGTCCTTTTTTTATTTTAATATTTTATTTTTTATTTTTGTCATGAATATTTTGAAATTAAGCATGATCATGAATATATTTTGATGGTTGGATGGAAGTTTCATGCGCAGATATTGAATCCTGCCTTTTAGGGTCTATGTACCGAGTATGTAACCTTTCAATAAAAGCATGTGTTTTGTTGGAAAATGTGACTTTTTTTCGACCATGGGAAAATAAAATTATGATGATCCGATTGCCTATTAATACATACTTTCTCGTTTATGGCATATTTTTTCATTTTAACGTATTTCTAAGATATTTAAATATCTAAATCCCAAGACTGGGAAACTTGTTTTTTATGCTTCTGCAATGGATAATGGATGAACTATACCAACAATTTTGAACTGCAAACTTAACTGTCTTTATAATATCGAACTTCCGAAAGATGGTCGAAATGGCACCTGATTTTTGTGTACTAAATCAAGAGCAAGCGTGTTTCTTACATAAATGAAAAAGGTCAGGTGAAATATTTCCAAGTAAACTTATAGATTTTTTTAACACTTCTCAAATCATTTTTTGAAAAAAAATATCTTAAATCATATAACAACACATATTAATTATATCCCACATTTTTTCAGTGTTCTCAAAGTCTTTTGACGGCTTATCGCGACTTTTTCGAAGAATTATAACTAAGAACTTATTCTTAACAATGATCTTTAAATTAACAAATGTTAGAAAAATTACAAAAAATTTGTTAAATTTACTCAAGTCTATGAAACAACGAGGTCTTTAACTCAACAAGTGACACCTTAGTAAGCCATCTAGCCATTCAGGCTGTCCCATATAAAACGTCAAACATCATGAATTTTTTTAAAATGTATTCTTCAAATATTAGGATAGGCCTGTTTTTTTTCAACAGAACATCTGTTCACTTGGCCTTCTGTCTCTGTGCCTTACAGGGGACCAATCGTATTATTCTTTGAGTTAGGGCCTTTTCAGAATATCTATCAGATGTAGTTCAATGTCCAGCGTGGCTTTAGCCGGGGAAGTAGTTGTTTTCTGTTAGACATTCACAAAAAATAACTTTATTTTAATCGTGGATTTTTCAATTCACAGAAAAATCTTTCTATCAATATTCAATTGAGAATGTTTCCCTTTTCAACATGAATACCCCACAAGAGGTTATCTTGACGATGGAAGATAGTGACTAAAGTATATCTTTCAGTCGCAGATGATTCCACATCTGATTTTATGAACATCCTGTTTATATTTTCAACAAATCAATTATATCTTCCTTTCGATTTCATTTATTTTGCACAATTTTGGAAGTAACACCGATCCCAACGGATTTTTCTCATTTAAACAGCAATGAAAGGCGCTTTAGGAAGGAGTGTAAAGCTAGACTCAAATCATCTGAAAATAACTGGTCTGCGCTGATCTGGACTAAAAATCCCAACGCCGACCCTGTGCATCCGTACCTCCTATTACAAGTTGTCCCCATCTTCAACACGGCATTTCAGAAACCCAATTGAAAACGGTGACCAGCGCATCCCTCGATTTGGACACGAGATAAAAATCAAAACGGAAACGAGAAAAAATGTTTTGTCGGACCTCTCTCTTTACCATTCTCTCTCCGATCATCTGGTCAATATAGCCTTGCCATGATTTATTGTCTAAACAGGATGTTCTTCTCTCCCTCGGAATTAATCGGGCTCAAGGTAGCACTTCACAGTAAACAAGAAGGGGTTCGGATTTATACAGGGTACTGGAAATACCAGTGGTCTGGTTCATCTACACAGACATTATAGTATATCCATTCTTAGTTGGCTGAGGATGGGGTTTATAATCCCCCCTGAGAGAAACATAATAGGATTTGAGCTTTTATCGAAAATGCCGACCATAGGCGGAGATTTATCCTTTTACTTCAAATGTAACATTGCCTATTTTTTTAAAAACAAATTTCAGTAAACTATCTGAAAAATGGGATTATTAAAAGATTTAGAAGGGATTTTCAGTAATAATTTTTTTTGGCAGGTCTACTGGGTGATAATTATACGACAGTCTAACCACTGAGCTATTTTCTTTTTGGTAATAAATGACTCAATAGTCTTTTTCCTCGCCAAATTTTTATTATACCCGAATTTGCCAATTTACGGGCAACTTTCCTGATTTTCCGTATCAACAATCCTCTGGCTATTAGGAACATTGAAAAAAATAGCCAAATCGCTTACAAAGAAAGTAGTATACAATTTAGCAGATTTCGCAAAGTTTTTCAGCTTTTGCAACTGTAGAAAATTTAACTGCTGTCCGTTGTACATTTTACTTAGTGAACTGTTTTTATCTATTTCAAGATTTGAAACGTCTTTTTTGGGTGTTCTCCCATCATGTATTCCTTTCTGGCATTTTGGTTTCACTTGTTTCAATTTTGGGTAACACTTGGCACATCCCCCGCTGGATTCCTCCATCGGGGGATGATTCAATGTATTATTTTGCTCAACTAGCCGTGGTGTTTGTGCCTTTTCACTATTTTAAGTATTATTGTTACTTTCTCACGGAAAATCTAATTATAGAAATAATTTTTCTCAAAACAATGAGAATTGATTGGACAACTTTTTATTAGTTTATGAGAATATTACATTTTTCTTTTTGCACTATTTGATACTCATGTTCATGTGAATCATTGACTTGGAATAAGTTCGGATTTATCAAAAAATGGCTTTGATAATCACTCCGCAGTCACTTTTTCGCGTAAAGAAAACTGGAGTTTTCCACTTTGTCAATGTACCATTTTTTCTTCTTCGTCACAATTGACCTATGTATTTCTCTTTCCGGATTTCTTCATAATTCAACATTATAATATGTACGATTTTGAACGAACCCTATATTTTGAGTCGAAGATAACTTGATTCTACTGAGAATGGATATACTATACGATGATTCTAGATAAAGAGCAATTGTTCTAGCATACTTAAAAGACAATTCTTTTTAATCACTGTTAAAAACTATTTTTCAAATGCATTTTACTGTATAGTTGCAATGAAGGAGGAAAAGTACGCCAATAATAAATAATGAGGCAAATACAAATTTTCAATATGTAAAAAGTTAAAGAAAAATACTTTCCCACATTCGAATCATACAAACAAATAGCGTCAAAAATAACCACGTATTCGTAAAGTTGGCATTAGATTCTTCGATCAGTTTCACGTGAAAACAAAAGTACTCTTATTCTGTGATGTTTATTTACCACGCCAAAACAGCACTTAAAAAATACACCTTGGGGTGTCTAGCAGCTCTAATTTTTCCACAAAAAAATATTACTTGTCAGGGATTTAAAAAATGGATCGTTTTCACTAAATATTTCTAGGATTGTTAATTCTACAGGTTCCCAAACTTTCCCACCTCAGCCAATAGGATCACTAGTAAGTGTGCCTAAGTGATGTTATTTGAAACATTCTATATTCAGATGAACAGGGTTATAATAAACGTAGGAAGAAGTCCATGGCTCAAAGTGGAGTGGATGATATAAGCAGTAGAACAAAACTCAAAGTAATCTCCACATTTTAATGGTTAAGTTGAAGATATATCTAATCAAAAGACATGTTTCGGGATCTTAAGATCCCATCATCAGTTTGTGTACAAGGAAAATCTGCAAATGGCAGTACAAACTGTAAAACTTTTATAACAATGGTTATAGGTAACATATTGGTTAGAAAAAAGATGGGTTATAAATACGTTTCACTATACATGTTGACAAACAAAAATCAAACAGACCAACGAACAATAAAGTACTGGTCGCCATTCAATTCAAAACGATCGAGTAGCGTGAATACGTGACAGACGCTGTCTAGATGTTAAGCATCGTACGAGAATTTTTCGAGCAATTAAAAAATATTATATCATGCATCTGCGATAAGATCATTCACATAATCAAGTATAATTTTCATTCAATCGGGATGCATTGTGTAGCGTCAAGTCACGGCCGTTCGAAGGTTAGAATACAGATTGTCGAATTTCTGAACGCTGTGCATTCATTATCGAGTCACCTTGAGAGAAGGAATGGTTATTTGTGTAAGAAGAGCAGTAAATTGTTAAACACGATATCTTTCCGCCATCGAACTCTTTCAAAAGAAGAGGACACAGTGAGTGTTCTAGATTCACAAGTAATTTAGTCCTATGGCCATTTAATACATTTTAAAACTTTTGGATAATTTGGTAAACCCTTATGCGCGACAACTCGAAAATATGCCAAAAAACTGATATAACCAATATCACTAGTATATTTCAGTTGTTTGCAGTACTACATAATACTTCAAACTGCCAAGTTAATTGATTGGCCATCTTGGAGCGTCTATTCAACATACTGTACAAATCGAACACATCCAAGCCTGTCATGTGCTTTCTGGCTCTGGCTTTCGATAGGCTTGTATCAGCAGCGATCTTGGGGAGATATTGCGTAGTTGCCTTAAATGATATGTATTTTCTTACAAAAATATTATAGCCACAGGCAACATGGTTTTTGTGCATCCATGACAATGTTGTCGTTTCAAAAACGCTCTCGCACACTTTGTTGATGCAGATGAATGCCACGCTGCAATATTTTGCAACTTGAGTAGGCCATTCGATTGTGAAAATCATCAAAAGTTTATGGATAGGTATATTAGACCGAATTGGAATCCAACTTTTTTTTTAATAGAAAACAGGCTTTACAAGTTGAAATGGGTGCACCACAAGGATCGATATTGGGCCCTATTCTTTTAATTTTATAAGTAAACCATTTGGATTATATTATTGGCAATGCAGACAAGTTTTCATTAGTAATATCCGCTATAGATACCGAAAGTTTTCAATCGAAATGATTCGAAACATCTTCCTTCAATTGCAGGAACTTACTGAAGTAAGAATTGGCAAAAACATTATGTACGAATTTCTTGAGAGTAATTTCAACCGAAAACATTGTCGGATCAGGTGTACCAGTTGAAGGTAATAGTAGAAAACATATATTGCCTCTAAAATAATGAAATAAATATCCATACAGGTATATTTTTTTCTCAACGAACATTCTCGCTTTTTTCTGCCTTTAACGATATATTCCATCCACAAGTATACGAAAAAAATGGCTCATTATTTTGACTGTTTTGAATAAGGGAGTTACGCAACAGACATTATTTAATTTAAGCAATTTATCAACCGAAAAACTCTCTCAAATAGTGTCAAATATGCTTTTGACAAATGTAAGACGCAAATGGTTTACTTTTCCATGCCCTTAAGGTGTGAAAAATTAGATCAATTATTGGAGAATTGGTTGGAAGGAACTCCCGTAAAGCTAGCTGAACCACCTTGGGATTTTCGATTTTTTTTCTGACAAATTTTTTGCTCTTCAATTATGTGAGATATCGCGGATTCTGCTAGCTTAATACACCATAATTTTAGGCTAACGTTTGAACCCACTGCCTATTTTCCCAAAAAAATCAAGGGTTCTGCTAGCTTTACCGTAAAGCTAGCATGTGAATTTATTACCATATTTGAAAATCTGTTGCTCAACACTCAGGGAAAATATGGACACTATTTGCATTCTGTCGGATTCCACATTACTACCACTGGAATCCACTGATAACTTCTTCTGAATTTAGATCATCCACCTTCCCCTTTTCGATTTTCTCAAAATGAAAGGCTAGTGAATCTCTGTACGTATTACGGCCACAATGCTTAAGTCGCCGGTGAAAAAATGGACTACCGGAGATATATTTCATTATAGTCGATGTTAATTAAAATTATTAGAAAATTGGTGAATAAGGAAAGAAGGAATAACAATTATTATTGTTTTACAAGATTTTTAACTTGCCCTGTTAGTTGTATGTAGTATGTATGTATCTACCTATACTTGAAATTTGCCACGTGTTTGTCATTCGGGAGACAATGCATTGATTGATCGTCCGATTGTATTAAAAATTTGTATTTGGGTGTTTTTTGCATAGAAGATCATGATTTTTTATTGAAATTCAAAAATTCAATATGGCGGACGAGTTTCGTTAATTATAGTCCGATTCAAATGAGGCTAGGAGAACTCGGTATATTGAAAAAAAAAATGATTACTTCGGGAACATTTTGAGAAAATCGAAAAAGGAAAGGTGGATGATCGAAATGCATAACAAGGTATCAGTGGATTCCAGAGGTAGTAATGTGGAATCCGACATAATGCAAATAGTGTCCATATTTTCACTGAGTGTTGAGCAAAAAATTCAAATAGGGTAATAAATTCACATGAATAGAGCCTAAAATTATTGTCCAAGAGGATTTGTTCGGAGGTGTTTTTTTTATAGTGGGTTCTGCTAGCTTTACGGTGAAGCTAGCAGAACCCATGATTTTTTTTAAAACCAATATTCGATTAGCTCTTTGGTTCTGCTATCTTAACGTTAAGCTAGCAGAACCCGCGATATCTCCCATAATTGAAGAGCAAAAAAATTGTCAATAGGGTAATAAATTAGCCTAAAATTATGGCCAGAAAAACAAACGAAAATCCCAACGTGGTTCTGCTAGCTATACGGGGGTTTGGAAGGAGCCTCACGCGTTATAAATGGTAACCAACAATTTTTATTTCATAGTTCTAATCGCAAAGCACACACGCGGCCAAGGTATCTATCTTGTTTTCGATAAGGAGGATGTACACTATCGCGTACGATAATCTAGAAATATGGCTCCGACAGATATGAATTAATCAAAATATGTCGTGGAATCGACCTGCTTTGAATTAAACATTATCGATTGGATGGATTGTTGTTGAAAGCACCGGAAGTACTCCATAATTATACTGATATCGCAGCCTAAGTATGGTGAAGGGACAAACAATGTCGTCTCTATTTGAATGAAATTAAAAAGCTTCCAATTGATAGCTGATGTGGATAGAATTTATAATGGGAGATCTATTCAAAGTAGTTTCTCGCTGTGTAATCAGTTTTACTGCTTTACAAGTGAGACTGATGAAAAGTCATTACAAATCTGGTTTTCATTTGAATATATTTCGATTAAGCTTTGCAGTGATTACCGTACAAGTTTGTAGTGTATAGGTAAACAGAAAAGACGGATCTGTCGATCTCCATGAAATAAAAAATCACATATAGATAATTTATTTCGTGCAGGTAGACTAGAAATTTCCCTTTTTCTACTGTTACATTTTGTACTCGATTTCGTATTAACATCAAGCATTCAAGATTTATCATCACTTTTACCAAATCGTCTCCACTTTTACCAAATAGTCTCAATTTTCATACAAGGATATTACCCTTATTTTTATTATTAACACCATCGTGAGGCTTTTTGAAACATGCTTCGAACCGATTTCCGTATGAGGCAAATTTGAATTTTCAGCAGTTGGTATGGGTTAAAGATATGTACTACTTGAGGTAGGTACAAAGAAATCAAAGCCAACATGTAAGGTATCAAACGAAAGCTAATGACACGTAGAATTTTTATATTGTAGGACAGATAACGCTAAAAAATCGGACGTATGGCGAAAAAGGAGGTTGAGAACCACAAAAAGGCTGTTGAGAACGACAAAAAGGCTGCTGAAAACGGCAATGGTTGTTGAGAACGACAAAAAGGCTGCTGAAAACGGCAAAGGCTGTTGAGATTGGCAAAGGTTGTTGAGAATGGCTGAAGGGGCTCAGATTGGCGAAACGCGATGTTGGAAATGGCTAAAAAAGGCTGTTGAGAAAGGCGAAAAGACTATTGAGAACGTCGAAAAGGTTGTTGGGAATGACAAAAAGGCTGTCGAGAAAAGCAAAAAGGCTTTTGGAAATAGCGAAAAAGGCATGGCAAAAACCAGTGTCGGGAATGTCGAAAGTCTGTGATGTGTAGATTGGTGTGATAAACGTTTCTTTGAATCTATAAAAGTATTCAAATCCAATTTCTACTGGAGAAAAGGAGGGATAAAGAGAATACCGAGAGAAAATTTCCGTATTGGGTAAAATAAATCACAGGTGGTGTTATCAGTAAAAATTTGCCACACCCCCAATATCCTGAAGTATAACGGAACAAAATGTTACAAATCATGGTGCTAACATTGAAGGAAAATCATGGCAAACTTATCGAATCTATGAAAGCTAATTCAATGTAGAACTAACTTAAATAATACATGAAATAATAAAATAAAAAAATGTAAATAATCGAGCAGCTTCATCTTCCGAAGTGAAGAAGAAATGGGACGGGAAGATGAAATTAGAGCAAAATAACAAGGACATATTGAAATCTATAGTCGCATATTTTGGTGGGAAAAAAGTCAGAATTATTTCTCATGTCATTTCATGACAGAAAGGCACACGGAAGCCTAAGAAGGAAAAAATCGGAGTGAACGTATATTTTCGTATAACAGTGGAAAATATTTCATTTCGCGTAAACAAACTAATATTTTCCTTTTCTAATAATAGCTTAGGTTACGTGTTGAAGAAATGAAATAAAAAATTTGGAAATAAATTACTCCATCACTTGTAGAGGATCTAGTAACCAATATGGTGAATTATTCATTCATATTTGGTGAATAAAAATGAGTTTTATTTGAAATTTCATCAGGGACATGTAAATTTGCGAGAATTTATCATTGGGAAACGACTGAGGAATATCTAAGTGGCGAATATAGGAACTTTCGATGTGGGGTTTTAAAGAGTTGTAATTCGAAAAGGGAAATGGCATTTCGGCATTAAATTGCATAAAACTGTTATGAACACATTACTGGAAGATAACTTTAAATGGAAAAGTTATATAGGTACTATAATTCCAATTTTTCCCAACTCAGTTGTGTTATCTCGGTTGTGATATTTACAAGAAATGGAACCGACTGCATAAAAATAATAAAAATGAGTTTTATTTGAAATTTCATCAGGGACATGTAAATTTGCGAGAATTTATCATTGGGAAACGACTGAGGAATATCTAAGTGGAGAATATAGGAGCTTTCGATGTGGGGTTTTAAAGAGTTGTAATTCGAAAAGGGAACTGGCATTTCGGCATTAAATTCCATAAAACTGTTATGAACACATTACTGGAAGATAACTTTAAATGGAAAAGTTATATAGGTACTATAATTCCAATTTTTCCCAAATCAGTTGTGTTATCTCGGTTGTGATATTTACAAGAAATGGAACCGACTGCATAAAAATAAAACATTTTAAGAGTTATGGGGGCACCCACCAATCAAATATCCTATGAAAGACATTCATCTTAATAAATTAATATGAATCTGTGGAAATAAAATCTTTTTTTGCTTTTTTGCGGGATTTTTCCCAAGTCGGTGTCATTTTTCGCATTTTTTACTCGAATCTAACCCCGTCTCACCCCGCTAACGCCATCCAACTTTCAACAGCGCTCTAGTGAATCGAATAGCGTAGTTGCAGATCGACTAGAATCGCTTTAGTGAATGGAAGGAAACACGCCCACACACGTCAATGTCGCACGCATACAGGTGGACGCAAAACTAAGGACGCACATATACACACTTCCTCTCAATATGGCCCAAAAAAAAAACTCACTGTAAGCAATTGTACACTGTGAATACAGAAGAAGAGCAACTCCGGGCGTCGAACGTAAATCCACGGCTATAATCCAACATTTTTCGTTCTCCTCACTGTGCGAACGAACACTAACAAACACCTTTTTTCGAAACTTTTCGAGCGGATAAGTGCGGCAACGTCGTAAGACTCGAAAACAACGGCGAAACGTTCTCACTCCAAGGCATGCTGGATGGAACTGAGCTGCGCGGGTAGGAGTGCAAGCGATGACGATAGTGGCGCGGCGCGCGGTCGATTTCGGAACGTGGCTCTGGCTTTTTATGAATGGGAGCCGCCATCATGAATGAAACGACGTACATTCAAGGAAACTGGCGAAGTATTCGCGACATAGGCGCGCGATCGGGGACACGGGGGGGTGTGCAGCCTCGAGATTAACTCGTAATTATTGTCTGGCAGAAATTGGCAGCGAATATCATACGCAAAAAACGGCAAGTATTCGCACTCAATTGAGACATGTCGTTTGGCGGCCCTTGTCAAACGAAATTGCAGAATAGTAGCTGCCCTGGATTACGCTCAGGACCATGTTAAAGGGAGTTTGTTATCCGGCTCGAAGGACCATGTTAAAATGAGTTTGTGTCGTCCCTTTAGGATTGTAAGCGGATTGCCCTATTGTGACTGTGAGGTACTAATAGAATAGTGCCCGTTAGGTCAATAAAATAAAATCGCGCCATAGTTCGGACGATAATACTTTCAATCCATTCAGTGCTGGATATATATATATATATATATATATATATATATATATATATATATATATATATATATATATATATATATATATATATATATATATATATATATAGTTATGATATGTTATGCCAGTTGTAAATTTTAAAAGACTAAAAACCCACAAAAAGAATAATTACTAGATGTTTAATGGTTTCAAGAGTTTGTTTGTGAATACTATAAAACAATCAATTTCATACACTGTCAAAATTATTATAACTCATAATTGCTCAAAAGACAATAAAAAGTCTAAATTTACAAAATTTTCAGGAATAAACAGTAATCAACACATTTATAAATTTGAAACATACAGTATATGAAACTGTAGCTAACAAAAAGTAGCCAATGATAGAACAGCAAATGTCTTTATAAAAATAGCCAATCAGGGAATAGATGGTCAGGTGTAAAATTGGAAATTGTGGGAGAGTAGCAATGAGATGGTATCAGAAGCAATTATTATAGAAATTTGTAAATAATGATAAGAGTGGGAAAATAATTGTATATATAAATTATGCAATATAAATATAAACAGTGAAAAGTGACAATTTAGTGCACCAATTCAAAAATTCGAATGAAAAAACAAGGAGAAAAAGAGGTATCTAGGCGATAGAAAAGAAAGCTTCGGGGAGATCACAAATAAATTTCCAAGCGGATGCCACGCAAAAATTTTACTAAAAGAAAATTGGAATAATCCCATCATTTGGTAAACAAAACCAATATTACCTTAATGATAACATATCCACGGATCCAAATGCTGATTTCCGCATCTATATAGTTCCTGATTCATGACATTGCAGTCCTGACAGCGATTGGAGAGAGGAGACATCCTGATTCATGGTATAATTAGAACACCAACAGTTCCAACCAGGTATAAAACTTTAATAGTGCTCTTCCGGTCCTGAACTATTTCACAAATAACATATTTCACATTCGAAGAACTTTATGTCACCCTATTTTGAACAATAACAGAAAACGTCACTCTCACGGAAAAAGTGAGGTTCTGTTTATCTATCCATGATCTGAATTATTATTATTATCCGTGAATATTTGTTTGATTCACCCTAGTATAAGTTATTTCTCGTAGGCCAGGTATTTTAAGTCTTCCTGAATAAAGGAGATAATTGCTTTATGATATTTTGTTGTTTGTTTTCTCACAATGATCAATAACATACCAAAGACCATTCAATAAACTGAAGTTAGCCAGCAGTGGCAGTGTCTCTATTGCTTTGAACCGGCCACCTTGAGATAAGGGCGTACCAACTGTTGCTTAGCCGTGGTGAGGAAAATAATGATTGTTGGTAGCGTGACGAGAGAACAGTGACCTTCGCTGGCAATTATTATTACAGGGGCAGAAATATCTATTTGTATCATATCAATTTGGCTCACAAAGAATACCAAAAATAATTAGCAATTTCAATATACAAAAACAATATATATATATATATATATATATATAATATTTCCAATTCATAAAAATATAATATTATATATATATATATATATTTTATATATATTTTATTTTTTTTACTCCGCGTTGGAAGTCAAAATTGTTATGATCCCCTTTTGATATTGCCAAATTGTTATGAAATTGTTATTGCCCCACAAATATTTTCTCCCTGTATAAATATTTTGATTTCGATTTTGATATACTTCTAATTCTTATATAGGCAATTCAGCTCCGCGATGGGAAGCCAATTGTTATATTGTGATATGATAATAGCTAATTGTTATGAAATAATAATTACTGAATTTTGCCAAATTGTTATGAAATAATAATTGCTAGCTAACGTCACTGTTTTCTCGCCACGTTGCTGCCAATTGGTATTACCCTTTCTTACCACGACTAACTCAGTTGGTACGCCTTCGCCTCAGGAGTCGGAACTGGCAATAGACCCACTGCCTCGTCTTGATGTTATTCGAACTATTTCAGTTCAGTGTTTATCATATGATCATATCATTGTGGAAAATAAACCAGAAATTATCAAAAACAATTATTTCCTTTATTCAGGAAAACTTATATTAACCTGGCCTGCGATAAATAACTTATAACTACAAGCAATTGACAAATTTTCATAGAATAATAAGAAACAGTGTTGGATATTGTATATAACCTCACTTTTTTTCTTTTGACTTGGAAGAATTATTTTATAGTTCAATACCAAAATAAAATAGAGTTCTTCAGATATACAAGTTACGTTGTAGAGTGATTCAGTTTGTGATGTGCACTAAAAAAGTTTATACCTGGAGCTGAAACTGTCGCTGATGCAATACCTGCCAATAATCTGAAATCCTGCTCCATCCACTCCTCTCAGGGACTCTCCATTTGCAAAGGAACCATCCGAAATCCCCGAAATCAGCTTGGACAAGTTTTTATGTGGAGTCCAAAAAGGTAATCTTCTTTTATGCTATTTATTTTGTGTCGAATTATCCAGAAGTTGAATTGCTTTGTTATATTTGGCAAACTACCTTGTCATTCGTGAAAATATTCAATTTCCTTTTTTGTAAAATTTTGTACCTGGCTTCGTTCTAAAATTGTTTCAATCTCCCTCCGGCTTTGTTTTCTCTTCACCTGGATACCATTTCTGTTTTGTCATTTTTATTTGAATTTTCAAAATCGCGCACTTTCTTGTCGAACTTTCACTATTTTGGTGTTAATTGAGAAAACTTATGAACTAATATATTTTACATTTCTTATAAACTAAATACAATATTTGATGATAATTATTTTTGACATTTCTCTGTTCTCACTTTTCCACAATTTCAAACCTTTTATCTCACCATCTCTGTTCCCTGATTGGCTATTGTCATCAAGAAGTTTCTTGTTCTCCCATTGGCTATTTTTAGATAGAAACAATTTCATATACTGTATGTTTCAAGCTTATAATTGTGTTGATCACATTTAATTCAGAATGATTTAGTAAATCTAGACTTTTTTGTTGTATTTTGAACAATTATAGGTTATAATCATTTTGATAATGTATGAAAATGATTGCATTATAGTATTTGCATATTTTTACCTATCAATATTATCCAAAGGCTTCATAAAGGAAATATAATCTCAAAAAAATTGTAAAAAAAATATCTCATGAACTACTAACTATTAAATATTTATTATTTTGTGGTTTTTTTGAGAAATTATTTCTTTTTCACCTTCAAAATATATTACTGGTCCTTCCTAACATAACAATATATAATATATATATATATATATATATATATATATATATATATATATATATATATATATATAAAACTGAGTTTAGGAAACTTAGAAAACCAATTTTTTTTTTTGAGGTTAGGAAATGGCCATGTAAAGAAGACTCTTTGTTAAATTGTCGAGCTTTCGAAATACTTTATTTCATTATCAAAACGTCTGAAAGGAAAAAAAAATCACATTGTAAAAATGCTCTTTTTTTCCAAAAATATAAAAAACTTACTAACTCGAGGTTGCTAACAGGAAAATATCGGTGCACATCACAAATAAAATCTTAACATCAACTTGTAAAAAACATCTTCGACTAATTGAAAATTCTCATGTTAAATATGTAAAATTTGTGTCGAGATTGATTGAAACAAACACATGTTGATCCCTGCAGTGGGTCATCGAGAAAGGCCGTGGAAGCGGTCAGACTAAATTGACAGGATGTTCGAACCAATGAGGGACGTGCACATGTTTATCCCACTCTTCGACGATAATCTATGGCGGGCGATTCAAAAGGTGTACAGGGTCACTTTCGCCTTTATTGTCAAAATTCAGAAGGTAATTATATATCACGCTGAGATTTGCAATATCAGAACGTTTATTCATACAGTTTGGTTGATTATTAATGTGTACCAGTTCTAGAAAATGTCTTTTGTACAAGTTGTTTTCTCTAGCCAAAATACTAGGGTTATTAAAATTGCCAAAATGTCCGAGTTTAATCGTATGCTCAGCAAGTGCACAACTATTTTCGTTTAAATTGCAATCACTTTTATGAGAAGTAATGCGACCTGATAAATTTCTTTTAGTTTGTCCAATATAGACTTTCTCACAATTCAGACAAGGAATACTATATATGACATTAGAACATTCTAATGTTGTTAACGGAAATTTAGTTTTAGAAAATATAGAAAAATTGAATTTTTCATGTGATGTTGGTTAAACACTAAGGCTAGACAAGACGAAGAAAATTAGAGGAAGATGCAATGGGCGAGGACAAGAAATTTTCAAAATATTTTTAATTAATTTTACAGCTTGTGAAAACTCTGTTGGTAATTTTCATTCTTTTTTTGTATTTTCTAACACTTAAAAAAGATATTTAAAGTCGGTAAAATTCTAATGGCTTTTGTTTAGCGCCATTGCGAAATGTTGTGACGTAATCACCTGAGCAACGAATCCCACAGTTGACAGCTTCAATCAATTTTGCAACGTTGCCACATTTTCAAATCTTAGGTCGCGCCTCCATAACAAGAATAAATTATTGGCTTCCCCTTTTCAGAAATCGTTTTTATGAACCACAATGATTCATAATATGGAAAATAACATGGCTTATGTGCACTGTAAAATCGAAAATAAATTGTTTTATGACAGATCGAATGTTTTTACACCCTTCAAATCCGCCATCGTCGCATTGCAAATAGTGTTCTAGTTATGACATTTATAGTTTAAGAAACTTGGCAACATTGCCATTTCACGTCACAATCAAGCTGATTACGCCTATTGGCTGCTCGGTCGTTTACGTCACAAAGAGCGCCAATTTTAGTAGCTTCAAAATTTGCTGATTTTCAAAAACGAATGGGAACTGCTGAAATTGAAATTTGACTGAAAACAATGTTTTATGGGTACACTTATAATAAAAATAACTTCATTCAGAATATTTTGTATTGGTTTCCCATAGATAAATAAAAAACAATGGGTACATGTCAAATGTTAAAATGTAAAAAACAGAAATAATACTGAATATTATACATAGGATTCAATAAAGGAGAAATGAATGATGAAATCCAAATAAATACTATAGTCCGTAAAATAAAGGCATGGAGTAATAAACCGCTTATCGTATCAAATCCAAGTAGGTATAAGTACGAACTGCTAGGAAAAACTCACAATCTTTGGATTTTCTATACTGGAGGAGGGTTTATTACTCCACGCTAAAGAATATAATACACGATATGTAATAAAATACAATGAATCCCAATGACCCACAGTTAAGTACTATAAAATACAATAGAATAAAATACAATACTACAATTAGATGTGTAAAAAACAGGGTACAGTTATCTATTTCTTTATTTTTATATATTTATATATGCGTTATGTATTTTAAAGCATAATTAAAGCCATAATAATTTCTCGTGTCCTCACCTATTTTACACCAATTTAAGGACTATCCGAATTACGATGTTATTATTTTCCAACATCAAGCTTATTTTATACAGGGTGTCCTCGAAAATATGTGTTCTTTGAGAGAGCAGGTAGTACACACTATTTAGAACAAAAAAATTCTTCAATGTTTTTCCTTGAGACGTTTTTCCAATGATTGAAAATGAAAAATCTATATAAAAAAGTGATAACTGGCAACTCCGCACTTAATGATCATTCAATGCAGATCAATGCCAAGCCAGTTAAACTAGTTGAAGTATTCACGTGATAATTTGAACCGGTAAGTTGAAATTTTCGTCGCGATGGCTCTTTTCCATTCGGGAATTAATAAGCAGGTGAAGCTTATGGGGATGGGAAATGAATGTTTTCGTTCGAATGGGGATATTGTCAATTTGTTTGTGTTTAAAAACCATACTTTCATTACTACAGACTGAAATTCGTCCAGACAATTAAGCGAATGACCTCTAAAGTTGCGGCGAACATCAAACATTAGAGATCGTGTTGCCAGTTATTGGAAATTTTTC
Organism: Gonioctena quinquepunctata; assembly: GCA_018342105.1. Classification (NCBI taxonomy): domain Eukaryota; kingdom Metazoa; phylum Arthropoda; class Insecta; order Coleoptera; family Chrysomelidae; genus Gonioctena; species Gonioctena quinquepunctata. Next base: position 355,316 of record JAFIRS010000301.1, read on the forward strand.
CAGATTTCACTTATCACTCATTACAATTAAAGTGTTTTTTTTTCGATACATGTATCGTGAAAAGAAGGCGCTATTTTCAAGGACACTCTTTAGCTACAACTGACAGGGCCATGACCCAAACATCAATCCTAATGAAATCTTGAAATTATTCAATAAATTCGAAGAAAAAAATATTCTGCATAACATTACTTGAAACTCAAGAATTCGATAATACGAAAGCGTCTTATTAATCAATGGTTAATTGTTCTTATTTTTTCTGCCATCACCACTTCTTGAATTATTTATATGATGTTTGGTGAGCTCATTGATTATAGTTACTTTACAGTTGGAATGGCGAAAAACGCTGTTGAGAACGCAAAAAGGCTTTGAGAACGCAAAAAGGCTGTTGAGAACGGCGAAAAGACTGTTGAGATTGGCAGTGGTTTTTGAGAATGGCTGAAAGTACTGTTAAGAAAAGGGATTTTGGGAATGGCGGAAAGGGATGTTGGAAATGGCGAAAAGGGATGTTGGGAATGGAGAAACGGGATGTTGTGAATGGAGAAAGAAGCCTGTTGAGAACGACACGAAGGCTGTTGAGAATGCAAAAACGCTGTCGAGGACGGCGAAAAGAGTTGAGATTAAATGGCTGAAAGTACTGTTAAGAATGACGAAAAGGGATGTTGGGAATGGCGAAAAGGGATGCCGGGAATGGCGGAAAGGGATGTTGGGAATGGCGAAATGGTATGTTGTGAATGGCGATAAAAGGCTGTTGAGAACGACAGGATCGAATACAGATTGGACTATAATATACACAAATGAAGAAAATTTAAAATTTGTTTTGTAATTCCTTGTTCATAATTTTTACCTATATTGCTTGATTTTAATATGTTAACAAATAATTCACATTATTTTAATAATCGTAATTCCTATTGTATTGCCCTGATGATGACTTTGAGAACGTCGAAACGTTGACAACAGATTGATGGTGGTTTTGGTTATTTTGATCTAACCCCAACCAACTGTAAAGTAACTATTACCACTTTCGTTACCGGTATTGGCCCAATTCCCAATTAAAACATAATTCGGCAAGCGTGTATTTGAGAACAAATTATAGAGCTGGCAACTGTGGCACATCAATTTAAAGGTCCGAGGTCACTGAGGCAGCAATCCAAACATATTAAAAATGGACGGAGCTTTTCATCTGTGTGTAGTTTGAACCAAAAAAAGCATTCGGCAGGCTGAACCAAAGGCGTGTCGTGGTTTGGTCCACACAAAAACATACCCTGACGAAATCTTACGTAAAAGAAGGGGACATGATCGAATTTGCCAAACATTGCTATCAAAATTGATGACAAGTCAATCAACCTCAACGAAATAACGAATTTTATCGTTTGTAACGAATTCTAATTTAGGCACAATAGTGACAGTCAGTCACTAGACGGAAGTACCTTCAACCACTGAAACGAAAAATAAAAATCACTGTGTTTGATTGTTATGAGTAGGTGAATATATTCTTCGTCCTAAAAAAAATGAAAACACAAGATTAAGGGTGAGTGTCATTGTTTGGTCGAAAAGAGGACAAATGTTGAGTATTTTCAACGGCTGAAAATACTGTTGTAACACAGCTGGCCATCTTTTGGTAAAGGTTGACTACAGGTTTTCTCTCTATCTAGATCATGGCAATAAAAAGAGAGAGAACCTACTGTTAGCTAAACCAAAGATGACCAGAAGTGATACAATCACCCGTAAAGGTATTTGAGAGCTACGTGCTCGGGAGACCAAAATAATCAAGTCACCCAAACAGTATGTTTCAAATCGCGCGAGTCTTGCTAACAAATATTTAAAAAAAAAACATTGCATGTCAGATTTTCTTAATGGATTCTGATCGTCATAATCAACCTATATCACAATTGTGAAATCAAGTGTTAGTAAAGTAATTATACACCGACAAATGTTTCAGGTAGGTAAATACATAATCCTTTTTTGACGTCGATTTATTAGAGCTGGAAAACCCCACACGATCACCCGAATATATTTTCTAATCTGATGAAACTGATAACAGATTTCATTCAGTTGCTAAAATCGAATACGTCAACACAACTCTATGTTATTGGTGATTTCATTATACAGAGTGGGTCACCTAACGCTATGAAAGAGTAGGTGAAAAAAAAACGCTTTTTAAAATGAAAAAATCTAGTGCAAAATCAACCAATCATGTGGCTCTGTTAGTCAAGCTAACTCTGACTTGATTTTTAACTCTATGTTGAAAAGACGGGCTTATATTTGAGACAAACTTCCAATTGAGGTATTTTTAGAAATTGTTTGAGAAACTTGAATTTAGATAACAAGCTCCTCAATTTTTTTGTTATATAATTTATTTGTAAATTCCATTTGAGATTTTTGTCAATTACTATAGCTAGATATTTAATATTATTTGTTTGCAGAATTTCGTTTACATTATCTACTTTAATTGGCCCTAAATTTGAAATTGAACATATCTGACAAGTGAACGGGATATATTTTGTTTATTGTTAATAAATTAGCATCAAACCAATTTTTTATTGATTGGAAATCTTCTTCATTTTGAGAAACTTCCATGTTCCTGCCTGGTAGGTATGAGAGTATCATCAGCATAATTTTGAATGTCTCCAATAGTTTCCCAATTAAAAAGATCATTAATATATATACAGTGCTAGTCAAAAGTCCCCTCCCCCCCTCGTATCTTTTGAACGGGTATACTTATAATAATGAAATTTGGAGGGTGGAAATAAACGGATGTAAGCTTCTCAACTGGTCATAACAGGTGACGCAATAGTCATAAATGACGTCACAAGGCCACTGTGACCAATAATTTTAAATGGGACCCTATGGCAAGTGACAGCTCGTTTGAAAGGTATTGAAAATACCTATTCAGTCATACCAATTTTGTTTGGGTTTCGGCTGATTTTGATTGATAAATTGAAGAAATACGAAAATTATAGTTTCGCATTTAATTAATAAAGATTTAAGAACCAGTTCTTATAATGAGTGTTCAAAATGTGCTCCATCTACTTCCTGGCAGTAATGCATCCTATTGCTAAACTCTTGTCGTACTCGTCCCAGTGTATCAGCGGAAATTGCCCTACATTCTTCAACAATTCGTTGTTTCAGAATGGCAATACTGTCAGGTGCTGTAGCGTAAACCTTAGATTTCAAGTACCCCCATAGAAAAAAATCTAATGGTGTAAGGTCCGGTGACCGAGCTGGCCATTCGATCGAACCTCGTCGTCCAATCCATCTACCACGATATTCTTCATCTAGGTAACGTCTTACTGCACCGTAATAGTGTGCAGGAGCACCATCTTGTTGAAACGTTATTTCCAAGTTGTCGAGTTCATCTGGATTAGCTTCTAGAATTTCAAGAATTAACGACTCAATATCATTTTGTAACATCTCCAGATACAATTCACCGGTTAAGTTAGCATTGAGAAAAAGAGGCCCAACTATGTGGTTTCCCAAAATACCTGCCCAAACATTTACTTTATCTGGAAATTGAGTATGTTTTTCACGAAAGATGTGAGGATTTGTGTCACTCCAATACCTCACATTTTGAGTGTTAACATTTCCATTGAGAAAGAAAGTACTTTCGTCACTAAAACAAATTGTCTGTATGTAGCCTGGTTGTTGGTTCATTTCATTAGACATAGTTTCACAGAATTCTAGTCTTCGGTCGGGGTCATCATCTGAAAGTTGGTGCACCATTTTTAATTTGTATGGATGAAATTTGTTTTTAGCCAACACCCTATGTACTGTCCTTTGACTGACTTCACAGATAGACGCAACTTGGGCTGTGGAAGAAGTAGGGTTTACTACCATTTCTCCAATTATGTCAATTTTTTTGTCATCACTAATTGTTGGTCGACCAGATCGTTTGGCATCTTGAACACTACCTGATGCTTCAAACTTCCGAAGAAGCTCCCTCAAATAAACCCTCGATATAGGGCGATCGGGGTACCTCTCATTAAACAGTCGTTCCGCTGCATGGAAATTGTTTCTACATTCACCAATTATTAAGATAGCTGCTACTTTGTCGACTACAGTACGTACCATTTTGCCTATGTAAACATTTAAACGTCTCGTTAAACAATAGCTTAGGTAAATTTTCAAGGTATAAACACTTTTGACAAGTAGAGAATTCAAAAACGTCAACCTTTTTGACAATTAACCAGAGGCGTACTTTAAAATCTTCATTAATTAAATGCGAAACTATAATTTTCGTATTTCTTCAATTTATCAATCAAAATCAGCCGAAACCCAAACAAAATTGGTATGACTGAATAGGTATTGTCAATACCTTTCAAACCAGCTGTCACTTGCCATAGGGTCCCATTTAAAATTATTGGTCACAGTGGCCTTGTGACGTCATTTATGACTATTGCGTCACCTGTTATGACCAGTTGAGAAGCCTACATCCGTTTATTTCCACCCTCCAAATTTCATTATTATAAGTATACCCGTTCAAAAGATACGAGGGGGGGAGGGGACTTTTGACTAGCACTGTATATTAAATAAAAGCGGTCCTAAAATTGTTCCTTGGGGAACTCCGTATTCAAACCCTTTTGGTTCACTAATATTCTTGTTGAATTCTACAGTTGAGATCATTTTTTAATAATTCCAGCGATTTCCCACGAAATCCTATATTTTCTAGTTTTCTGAGTACAAGGGAATGTGAAACTGTATCAAAGGCTTTTGATATAGTTAGGGTTGGTACTTTTTTATCTAGTGAATCATAAATATTTTGTATGAAGTGACAGATGGCATCCTGTGTTGATAATTTTTTTCTGAATCCAAATTGTCTGTTTGATAAAACGTTGAATTAAAAAAAAAATCCATTTTGAATTTTAACATTTTTTCAAATACTTTCCCTAAACTTGAAATCAATGAGATTGGTCTATAATTTTGTGTTTCATTTTTTGGTCCCGATTTGTACATTGGTCTGATAACGCCAATTTTGAAAGCTTTTGTACATTTTCCTGTGTAAATGAAAATTTTTTAACAAAAAATTAAACCGACGAAATACGGAACTGAAAAGTAAAAAATAAAATAAACCTTCTTAGTCTCAGTAACTAAGCTCCTAAACTAATGTATGTAACTAATTTTGAGTCGGCGTCAAACAAACAATCAACGAACATCATTAAATTACTTCAAAAAAATTATCAGAATGTCACCGCGCAACTCGATGCCATCATTTTACGCCTTACCTAATTCATTTGCTTGTTTGTTTGGCGCCGACTCAAAATTAGTTACTTACATTAGTTTAGGACTTAGTTACTGAGACTAAGAAGGTTTATTTTATTTTTTACTTTTCAGTTCCGTATTTCGTCGGTTTAATTTTTTGTTAAAAAGTTTTTATTTTTCAATTTTCTATGGCTAAAATATACTAATTACTACCTACTTGTTTTTTTATTACTTCCAAAATACTTACTTACCCACCTTACTTCAACTATTACCAGTTAAATAATATGATTATCTACTTTGACTATTTGTTGTAATATAAATTATTTTTGTTGTTCTGGTTTAGTTTATTTAATTACTTTCTATATCATTCCATCCTCTCATAGAATATAATTGTTTTGACGGATGTGGAACAGAAATAATGTCAGTAGCGATCTGTCATTGTCAACTACGTATGTGTGTGCCAATGTTCATAAGTGAAAAATCAATTATCCCCTATTTTTCTACCCGTAAGGGTATATAATTCCATTCGAAATCCAAATATAAGGTATATCCTATCTATTAAAAAAAGAATCATCCAAATCGAAGAACCCAGTACAAAGTTATGCCTGATAGAATCGGTTAATGGACCAGAATTCAGAGGGTGAGTGATCAATATCCTTCATTTTGCTACCCTTAGGGGTGGATTCCATCTTTTAAATTCAAATGGGACCACCTTCGAAGTACACCCTATCCACTAAAAAAAGAATTATCGGAATCGGACGCCTCAGTAAAAAGTTATGCGTGATCATACATAAAAAAAAATATGGAAAAAAAAAATATACTGGTCGACTAGAGAACCTCCTCCTTTTTGGTTTCGTCGGTTAAAAATTGAATTAATCAGGTGAGCTAAGGGTTCAGCAATGATTTCATTTTATTGTTATTAAAACTTCAGACGTTATACCATCTATACCTGGAGTTCCATTCAATTTCAGAGATTTTATTGCATTTTTAATTTTATCTTCATTGGTTTCTTCTAGTAGAAAGGAATATCGATTAAAGGGTATTGAATGATTTGAAATATCAAGATTATTTGTGATTTTCTCCAACTTTTGAATAATATTCAACAAAATAATTCAATATTATTTTCTCGTCTGATGTTTCATCTTGTTTTCTAATTTGATAGTTTTTATCAAATCATTTGATTTGTTTCCTTTACATAACTTTGCAATACATTTCCATAAACTTTTTGGCGAATAATTATTTTGTTCAATTTGATTACTGTAATGTTCAATTTTTGCTTCTTTGATTATATGTTAATTTATTTTTATAGGTAATATCAAGTTTCAATAATAAATTGTTTTCATTTTCTTTCATTGCTTTATAAAGGTTATTTTTCCTTTCAACTGAATTCAGCTGCTGTCATCCATTTTTTTTATTAAAATCTCCAAGATGAAAACAAGCCCATACTTTAGGCACATGTTACAAACAACTACGCCAGCCCTGCAGAAAACCGATGCGATCTACGCCAATGACAGAGGCAACGTATACCGTGTATGTGCTTTAAAACGGAGAGAGCCTCATTCATTGTGAAAGTCGGCGTATGAAGTTATTATACAATCTGCTAAGAATGAATTAATTTGGTCAATAGACGCGAGTCGATGCAATGCCAGAGTAAAACTGAATGAAAATCTGTTATTTAAATTATCAACGCTTGGAAGGGTACGAAGAAAAAGTTTTCCACGAACTTATTTGTATCTGGTATGGATTGATTCGCAAACAAATCCAATACCGAGCTGAAAATTATTCGGTTTAAATAAATAATGTAGGAGCCAATTGCTCAATGTCCTTCAATAGAGTTTTTTTCAATGGAATGCCATTCTACAACTACTATAATAAAGACACAATTTAATTCATGTGAAACGATGATTCTGTTGACCGAAAATCGTGTTTACTCCGCGTACTTCCTGTTGGCTCCGCGTTGGATTAACTCGTCCGTGATTCGTTTCGTTTTTCTATCGAGCAAAAAATGTGACGTACAAATATCGATAAGACCGGATACATTCGAGATAATTAGTACGTTTTAAGATTGCGGATGAGTCTAGATATCAAAATCCGATGAGCAAATAAACCAGAGAAAATATATCGAAAAATGAGAACTGAAAAACCATTTTGATATCGATAGGTGATTAAAAAAAAAAGCTCCTAGTCAAGCAAAATTCAGTGGAGGCACAATTAATTTATAACAACTACCATTATTCGAATTGTCTGGGAGATCTGCTTCGTTTGTTATGTCAATTCAAATAATCAAGGAACCCTCCAAATTAAACGATAAAGAAGAATTATTGGACCCATTTTTTTCATTCAGAACATTTGAATATTCAGTAGAAGATTTCACACCAACATTTTTAACCAATAAGAAGCTGTCGTTTCAGCTTGTTACTATAGCAACCACAAAACTTTGCGGAAGTTTTTTCCTCCTGGGTACCCTCAGCGTGATTACAGCGAATATCTCCATCCTAAATTGAAAATCCCATATGAAACAGGACATTTTCGAATAATTACAGCGACATTATCCCATATGAAGCGGGACATATTGTAACGAACCTAGGCCGGACCTGTCGCCTCGCGTGTTGCCGTCGACAGCGATGAGATCATCCCCGGAGATGTTCGAGAACAGTCCAGTCGTTCTGCCGCGAAAAACAACGGTCAATATTGGAAACAATTGGAACATGCCGTCGCCAACCGTCCGAATTCGAAACATCGAGAATGCTGTATCGGAGATAAATAGACAGCCCTCAAGAGGGAGTGGACAGGCTGAACGAGCTATTCAGTAGCGTAGTAATATAAATTAAGTTGTAGATTAAGTGTGAAATAAATTATTAGAACCAAGTTAAGTTTATTTACGTTACAATATTCATCGAAATTTTTTTGACTGTTCTAACAACCATTCAAATTTTGTCATTTTGTGTCATATGAAACAATTTCACCCAATCATGTCAACATTACACTGATAATTGCATTCAGTGCAATTATCAATCACTATGACATCACGATTGAGTTTGACAACTTCATTCCAAATAAATTTCAAAATGTCACGTTTTGGCAATGCGAATGTTCAAAGTATAAATGCGCTAATCAAAGAAAAAATTCCCAGAAATACAACCTACATAATATTTATGGAATTTTGCTGCGAACGAGAATATGAATTAAATAAACATAGAAGCTTAGAAGAATTGGCGTTGATACTAAAAGATTGGGCGGTCAATATGAGAAAGAAAGGCGGGGCCGAATTTAAAGAAGCAACACTGAAGACAATATGGGAATAGGTCAAGAATATGAGATCACCCAGTATCTTCACGAAATTTTCGCAGATGCTTCAAAACATGGTAAAATCAGTATAGCAATCGAAAATTTTGCGCGGAAAAGATAATATTAGGAGATACGGGCCCCCAAAGATCCATAAAGAGAAGTTATGGGATATCACTTTTGGAAATTGTAAACTGATATAAACAATTTCTATTTACACTAAAATAGTAACTGCACACTCATTCAACGTTTTAGTAATATTAAACTCACTTAATTTTCGATAAAGTAATGAAAAATCTCCGATTACTTTTCATATAATTTTACAAAAGAAATGTAAAAATGAAAGGTTGGTGATTGGTTATGTTTATCCAAATCTCGTGGATCTTGAAGTTCATTGATATACGACGTTGCCTAGTCTCAGGGAAAGTACTGAATTCAATGCGACACTAATTTGGCATTAAATTATAACTACAGATGAAAAGACGATCTGATAGTTCTGATGGATATTGTATCAATAGAAGTTTAAAATGCAAATAATATTCCCCCCGCTTTTGGGAGTGTAATAGCTTTTGAAATTGAGTTGGTTGATGCCGCATTTGAGTTACCAAACATATTAAAATAATGTGACTTCATATTATTTTGTTTCAAGTAATTGTAAACCGGACTAGAACGATGTTGATGTTTTTCGTATCGTAAAGAGAAACACATCCAATCAATTCTCTTACGTAAAAGAAGGAACACACCTAAACTAACCTTTCACTCTTTCCCTTTCACTCTTTCACTTTCACCTTTCACCCCCTTCACCTTCCTTTCACTCTTCCCTTCACTCTCCCTTTCATTCTTCACTTTCTTTTCTTTCATCTTTCCCATCACTTCCTCCCCTTTCCACTTCCTCTTTCACTTTACTTTCGCTTTCACTCCTTTCCCTTTCACTCTTTTCACATTCCCCACTTTCACCTTTCATTCCATCTTTCACTTTCTTCCTCTTTCACTTTCACTCTTTCCCAATTTTCACTTTCACTTTCACTCTTTCCACTTTCACTCTTTCACTTTCACTCTTTCACTTCCTTTCACTTTCCACCTTTCACTCTTTCGCTTCCCTTTCCTTTCACCTTTCAATTTCCACTTTCACTTGTCTGGTGGATTTTTTTCAAATCGAGAAAAACTCTCCAACAAATCGCATTGAATACAATCCGGTATTCAGTAAAACGTGCCAAGGTGGTTCTAAAAGCTGTACAAGTAGTAAATGGTTGGTTTCCAATAGTGAAAGACAAAGCTGCCCAGTACGTCTTTTTCATAAACTGATATCAAAACGAGGCGACAATATTACCTCACCACGACTGTTCTTAAAACCAAATCGACACTGGAAAAATGAAACTGACAAATGGTAAGATAATGTACCTATTGGAAGAAATACAATAAATGGATGGACTAAATCTGCTGCCGAGGCAATTGGCTTGAATGTAAAGGACAAAAAGATAACAAATCACTCGAATAGATCAACTGCTGTTAGCGAATTGGCAAAAAGTGGTGTAGAAGAACAAAAATTGCTAAAAATTACTGGTCATAGCAATCAAAATTCTATAAATCTCGATCAAGAACACCACAACAAGATCATAAATATTATGCGTGGTAATAGATCTTCTATAGTAGAGAACAGCAACGAATCTAATGTCAAGTTAAATTTTAATAATTGTACTTTCACTAACTGTACTTTTAATAAATAAATAAATGTTTCATTGTGTTGAGTTATAAAAAAAATTTGTCGAAAAATTATCCGCCGAATATTCCTCGGACATTGACAAATGCCTCATAATTTTATGACAAATTTCTCAAGCTCGCTGCTTGGTTACCAAGGAACGAGTTTTCGATTGTCATAAAATTATCTCGTCTATTATCAATGTCCTAGGGATATTAGTATAATTTCCCGGTAAGTATCGAAAATTTCCCTAGAGGTCCGTATCTATAGCAACGATTGTTAAAATGTGCATTTGTCATCTTGACATACATAAATATTGAAATGTCACGTTTCGGAAAACCTGCATGTAAATTCAAATAAAATTTCAAACATAGCACATACCTTTTTTCTTTTAACTCTGGAAATATTCTACCGAATTACACTCGTGCATCAAAATAAACCTGATACTTTTCCGTTCAAGCATGTTGTCAATAAAAAACTGCATTCGGTTATTTTCATATTTTGTTAATATGAAAATAAACTAATGCAGTTTTTAGACAACATGCTTTCATGGAAAATTATCGGTAATTTTGATGCACTTGTGTAATTGCTTCCGATAATTTTTCTGTCAAATGCACAGCCCTTTATACGCTTTTTAAATAATTATTGTTACCGTTATCTCTCTATCTTTACAAAGAAAAAATGGTATTAATACATTTTTTCTGTCTTTCTTCACTTAGTGTAATAGAAAAGTATAGAAAAGACGATTTTATTTCTTAAAAATATATAACCATTTTAAATAATTACATTATTTGAATGTTGTAAAAACTCTGCTAGTACTTCTTCTTTCTTTAATAGTGAATAGCAGGGACTGAGTGTTAGATGTCTATGTTTAATAACATATATATAATACTTAGACACAATTTTGTTAAATTTAGCCTTTGAAATATGAATATATGATCCATCAATTTCAAGTAACACTTCACTAATTTTTCTGAACAACATGTTTTACGATGGGTTCTTGAAGCAAGTAAGATAAATGTCTCAAATCATCCATTCGTGCACAAAATATACAGATTATATTTTTTTTAAGTTTTCCATTCTGTTTCGAGTGTTTTGAATAATATTAATTAATGGATATGCCATAAGATACACCGTCAAAATAACATTTAAAAAAATAAGGTTAATGTGATAATTCCATAGCCTCCTATTTATTTTAAACAAAAATGTTCATTATTTTTAACAAATACCTGACAAACAAAAATTGTAAAAATAAAGCTTCATTCACTTTAGTAACACAGATTTGTTGATAGCTAATAGCATACATTATTTTTAACGAACAAAGATTCGTTTATGCAACTAAAATCCTAGGAAGGTCTTTCTTGGATATAAAACCCAATATAATTACAAAATGAAACAAGAAATGTTTCTATCAGGAATATTTTGCAAAAATATATTTTTAGCAAACTTTATTAGTAGAACTTACATTAAAATAAGCTCCTTAAGGTTCTGTTAATTTATTTTTAATTATTTCATGTAACTAAAATTCATGGAAGACGTTTCATTTGTGCCATAAATATCTTACGAATTCTTTGCAAAATATAGTCACCTGACAAACAAAAATTATAAAAATACAGCCTACCGTTCACTGTAATAATACAGATTGGTTGCAAAGGGAAACATTCTCAATTGAATATTAATAGAAATATTTTTCTGTGAATTGTAAAATCCACGATTAAAATGAAGTTAATTTTTGTGAATGTCTAACAGAAAACAACTACTTCCCCGGCTAAAGCCACGCTGGACATTGAACTACATCTGATAGATATTCGGAAAAGGCCCTAACTCAAAAGAAAAAACCTGAAATTGAAAATTTGCATTTTCATTCAGATAGTTATTTGATTTTCTATTCCAGTCTTAATTAAGAACTCATAAAGATGAATGAGGCGAAAAAGAATGTTTTCCAAAAGAGAGTACTCACCAGAAATCATTCGTAACATTGACGCAGGAGAGACATCGCATTCACTAGGTCTTCAATACATTTTTGTCGACGAAAATCTATTTCACGCTTCCACGATCATCAGGAAGACCGGAAGAAATGGGAAACACATTTTCAAGAAGCAATCTCACTTTGCAAAGATGGAAAAATACCTATCTGAATGAAAAGGCAAATTTTCAATTTCAGATTTTTTCTTTTGAGTTAGGGCCTTTTCAGAATATCTATCAGATGTAGTTCAATGTCCAGCGTGGCTTTAGCCGGGGAAGTAGTTGTTTTCTGTTAGACATTCACAAAAAATAACTTCATTTTAATCGTGGATTTTTCAATTCACAGAAAAATCTTTCTATCAATATTCAATTGAGAATGTTTCCCTTTTCAACATGAATACCCCACAAGAGGTTATCTTGACGATGGAAGATAGTGACTAAAGTTTATCTTTCAGTCGCAGATGATTCCACATCTGATTTTATGAACATCCTGTTTATATTTTCAACAAATCAACAGATTGGTTGATAGCTAATGGAATACATTATTTTAGCTAATAGAATACATTATTTCATACTACTAAAATCCTAGTAACATATTCTTTGGGTATATATGGAGATTCAATATAATTATTATAAATACAAAAGAATATCCCTATAATCACGAATGTTTGCGAAAAATATATTTTCGGTAAATTTTAGTAGCAAAACTTAAATTGAAATGGACTGCTGAAGGTTCTATTAATTTGTCTTTAATTATTTGATGTAACTAAAATTCAAGGAACACGTTTCATTTGTGCCATAAATATCTAACGAATTCATCTTCAAGACTATGTAGGTTTAGGTGTTAATTGTTCCTAAAATAAGACTATTTCGAAGAAAACGTGTGCTGTCACTACAAAATCCAATGAATCTATAGTTTATTGCGTCTAGTTAACATTTTTATGGATATTAATGAAAGTTTTCTGAACGAACATAAAGATTCGGCTAAAGTGTTACCTTTTCGACTTTAAGTACTAGTCCGCTGAAATGCCATTTTTGCAAAGTTTTATCTGAATCTTTAGATTTTTTCTCCGGGCAAATTATCAAGTTCAGAGAAAAGTGGTGATTTTTTATCCAGTTAAAATATTCAATCATACAGTTTACACGCTTACATAATTTTGGAATACCCCGTATAATGTTTTTAAAGCCCGTTCTGAGAAACCAGATCGGAAACATAGATGTTCGACATCTGTTCCTTCGGGCGGGAATTTTTAGAAATCCTCTCGTATACCGTCGAGGGCTTATTTTCGGGCATTTTATACCTTTATAACTTCCGGATTACTGTTTTTAATGTCAGTCCTGTTTTCAATGGAAATAAAGCCACTGTATCCGGTTCCGTTCTCCTTTAATGGATTCTACAGAAACGTGACATGCCACATCGTTCATCATGATGGCACATTTAACAAATTTGAAGAAGCCGACGTGTTCTAACGTACAGGGCGATCCACGAAATAGCCCGAGTGTATATTGGTCGAAGCTGTGTTGAAATGAATTTAATTTAATTCACTTGATTACGTTTCTAGAAACCATTAGAAACATTCATGTACGTTTTGGCCAACCAAAACTATCGTATAGCGGGAATTTTCTACCCAGAAAATCGCTACGGGAAATCTTTGTCTGAAGACGTATATTTTTGATTTGACGTCTATCAATTCGCATAAAAAGTTAATCAATGAAATAAACCTTCTTGGTCTAAATGACAGTTGGCTCCATCATTTTACGCTTTTAATTAATTTTTTTTTGGCCAAAATCAGTTACTCACATCAGTTTAGGAGCTCAATTATCATTCAGACCAAGAAGGTTTATTTTATTATTTGCCTTTCAGTTGACTTTTTCGTCGGTTTAACTTTTTGTTAAACAGTTTTTATTTTTCAATTTTTTGTTGCTGAAATCTACTAATTACTACCTACTTCATTTTTGATTACTTCCAAAATACTTACTTACCTAGCTTACTATTGAATAATATGATTTTCTATTTCAACTATTTATTGTTATATAATATAAATTAATTTTGAAAGTTCTGGTTAGTTGATTTCATCACTTTGTATGTAATTCCATCCTTTCATACAATGTAATCATTTTGACGGATGTAGGAGGGTCTGTCAATGTCAACTACATATGTGTGCCAAAGTTCACAAGTGAAAAATCAATCATCCCCTATTTTTCTACCCATAGGGGCGAATCATTTCATTCCAAATTGGAATATAATCAACAATGAGGTATACCCTTTCTAATAAAAAAAGGATCGTCCAAATCGGAAAACCAACTACAAAGTTATGCCTGATAGAATCGGTTAACGGATTAAAATTCAGAGGGTGAACGAACAATATTCTTCATTTTGCCACCCTTAGGGATGGATTTTGTTGTTCAAATTGAAATGGGACTAACTTCGAGGTACACCCTATCCAATGAGGGAAAAATCATCGGAATCGAACCGCTCTGTGAGAAGTTGTGCGTGATCATACATAAAAAAAAATAAAAAAATATACGCGTCGAATAGAGAACCTCCTCCTTTTTGGTTTTGTCGGTTAAAAACGGTTTAAGACATCATCATTCGATGAAATAAAAAAATTATAAAAAAAATTGACAAGCTTTTATACAAATGTACTAAAAAGGAAAATAATATACTGTTTTACGAGTGACGAAAGTAACATGTTTTGAAGCCAGAGAACAGTTTACCAGCCGAGGCTGGTAATGTTCACGAGCTTCAAAAAATTTTTTCGACGAGTGAAACACTATACTTTTTCTACAACCCTGTTTATATATCATAATAATATGCTAAAAAAGAACGAAGTACAAATATTTTATTTTAAATTAAAAATAACATAATTTTTTTAAACATTACTTATGATTTAAATATTGGTTAATTGTTACATTCGAGCAAGTATTCAAAATTTTAGGAGTATTACAATCAAGATTTTTATGTATTGAGGTAGACGATGCCACATCTGTTACGTTGTTAACTGATGTCACTACGGATGAAGATGCACCGTAATCGTATAGCGTTGTATTTTGTATGGATTGTAAAATTTTGGTTTGTATTGGATTTTTGCTGCTAACTGATTGATCAACATATCTCTCCGCAACGTTACTAAATTTCCAGCCTCCATGCTTTTTTAATTGAAGTAAATCACCTCCTGCATCCACCAATAGCGTTGAGGAAGTTCTACGCAAACAATGCCCAGCATATTTTTGGGGATCAAGCAAGTTTAAATATTGAGCTATTTGCATAGGAAATTTACTGAATTCATTTATTCCCACAACTTGTCTAAGTACACTTACCGTGTATTTATTTTGGCCATATCTAGTGGACGGAGGTTCATATACAGTGCTTCTCAAAAGTCCCCTCCCCTCTCTTATTTTTGGAACGATTACACATAAACAAGTGAAATTTGGAAACTGAATATTAAAGGTTGTAAACTTCCCTACTAGTGATGATAGATGACGAAATCGTCAAAGATGACGTCACAAGGCCATTGTGATCAATAATTTTAAATGGAACCCTATGGCAAGCGACACCTCTTTTAAAAGGTATCGAAAAAACCTATTCAATGATACTAATTTTGTTTGTGTTTATGGCAATTTTGGCAACTCGCTTTTAAAAAACGCAAAGCTGTGATGAATTAAATCAGTTAATACTAAAATTCCAAATTCAAGCTCCGCCTCTGGATAGTTGTCAAATGAGCTGACGCTTTTGTTAGTCTCCCTAATTCGACGTTTTTGTAATTGTCCAAGTTTTTGTACATTTAATAATTTGTGTATTGTTGATCGAACGTTTAACTGTTTTAGCAGCTTTTGGTACTTTTAATATTTTTGTACATTTTAATAATTTGTGAAACTGTTGTGAGCCGAACGTTTAAGTGCTTCAAGAAGCGAAATGGTACGTGCTTTAGGTGGACAAAATATTCATGCAGCAGAACGCATTTTTAATGAGAGGTTTCCCGATCGTCCCGTTTCGAGGACTTATTTGAGGGAGCTTCTTCGTAAGTTTGAAACAACGGGTAGTATTAATGATGCGAAACGATCTGGCAGACCACAAATTTCTGATGAGAAAAAAATTGATATACTGGCAGAAGTAATAGTTAATCCTACTCCTTCAACAACTCACGTTGCATCTACCTGTGAAGTCAGTCGAAGTACAGTACACAGGATGTTGAGAAAAAACAAATTTCATCCACACAAATTAAAAATGGTTCATCAACTCTCAGACGACGACCCAGACCGAAGACTAGAATTTTGTAAAATATGGAAACTAAAATAGTCTGGCTGTCGGTTAAGCCAGACTATGTCAAAACAATTTGTTTTAGTGACGAAAATACTTTCTATCTAAATGGAAATGTAAATACACATAATGTGAGGTATTGGAGTGACGCAAATCCTCACCTGTTTCGTGAAACACATACCCAATTTCCCCAGAAGGTGAATGTTTGGGCAGGTATCCTGGGAAACCACATCGTTGGGCCTCTTTTTTTAAATACTAATTTAACTGGTGAGGTTTATCTGGAGCTGTTGCAAAACGCAATAGAACCGTTAATCCTTGAAATTTTGGAAGATAATCCAGATGAATTCGGCAATTTGGAAATAACATTCCAACGGGATGGTGCTCCTCCACACTATTACGGTGCAGTAAGACGGTATTTGGATGAGGAGAATCGTGGTAGATGGATTGGACGACGAGGTTCAACGGAATGGCCAGCTCGATCACCGGACCTCACACCTTTGGATTTTTTTCTGTGGGGGTACCTTAAATCGAAGGTTTACGCCACTGAACCTGACAATATTGGCGTTTTAAAACAGCGTATTGTTGCAGAATGCGAGGCTATTTCCGCAGACACATTTCCAAAAGTACGAGAGGAGTTTGAAAATAGGATATTTCACTGTCAGGAAGTAAAATGGAGGTCACTTCGAGCAATTCCTTTAAGTAGATACTGATTCTTAAATCTGTAATTTATATCATACTGAAGGGAATTTAAATTCTAATGTTTACTAATGAGCCATTAAAACTGCCATAAACACAAACAAAATTAGTATCATTGAATAGGTTTTTTCGATACCTTTTAAAAGAGGTGTCGCTTGCCGTAGGGTTCCATTTAAAATTATTGGTCACAATGGCCTTGTGACGATTTCGTCATCTATCATCACTAGTAGGGAAGTTTACAACCTTCAATATTCAGTTTCCAAATTTCACTTGTTTATGTTTAATCGTTCCAAAAATGAGAGGGGGGGAGGGGATTTTTGAGAAGCACTGTATAATTTAGAAATCTCGTAGAAGAACCCAGAAATGTGGAAGGAACGCGGTACTTTTGTTTTTGTATTACGTATTGTAACTAAGAGTATACTGCTGGTATCTTTCACATCATTTACTGTCAAATCTTTCAATTCATGGCAACCTGAAAAGCAATGTTTATAAATAACGCCCATTTCGAAATGTAGAACATTTAGAAATTAGTATAAGGAATTGTGCAGCACTGATAAACAGAACTATGTTGAAAAATGTTCGCCGCGAAATGTTTTCCAGAACAATTCTATGTATGGAGCGCGAATGTGGTCACGTAGAATATTGAAAATTTGTACATTGTTTGTTTATTGAGTTTTTTTTATTTTTCCACATCCACCTAAACAATACTAAATTCAATTAGGATAAATAATGTATTATTAAGTTTTAATTACAAATATTAGTTGGTTTAAATTTTATTCACGGGTTGAGAATATTGAATAAGCTCATGTGCATCAATATACAGGGCATGGCTACATTTAGTGACAAGACTAAATCGTGTAAATGTCTATTCCACAAATATTTGATTAGTTTTGACCCAAACTTATGTGATTTAGGTTACTAAAGCTGTTTCCAGATAAAACAAGAATGTATAATGTTTCTTAGTGAGGGTACAGGAATAAAATGGTATTTTTTTTATCAATCTGGTTCAAAATTGGTACATGGGGTATTCGTTGGATTCTAAACACATTTTAACGATATCTTGTCATTTTTTGGCACCTTTTTTTAAAATCTAAGTCGCAACGGATTTTTTAGTTGTCAGACAAGCAGAAATGAACCGCCATTAGATTTTTCCAGAAATTTTAATAACAATTTTTTTTCCAATATGTAACCAACCTTATGACGGACACTGTATATACGAAAGAAGAATCGGAGGAGAAGAAAATACAATATTTATCTCTCTCCTGGGGTTGCAGTCAATTCAAAGGCCAGTGTAATAAAGACTCTTTGTTGTTTGTCAAGCTTTCGAATTATTTAATTTCATCTTCAGGACATCTAAAACAAGTTTCCAATTACTAATTACAGGGTAAACTTGGAACACATGAACCTACCAGCGTGAGATTGTTACACAAAAAAAACAGCAAACACATAATAATATAATATGTATTATGTGTTTGCTATTTTTGTTGTTTTTTTTGTGTAACAATCTCACGCATGTGTTTTAAGTTTACCCTGTAATTAGTAATTGAAAACTTGTTTTAGATGTCCTGAAGATGAAATTAAATATTCCGAAAGCTTGACAAACAACAAAGAGTCTTGGAAACTTGGCCTACCCTACTTTGGATTTAACCCGCAAATGAGGCTTTCTGTATTAGATTTATTGTCACTTGAGGACAGACGTAAACTTGCAATGGTTCTATTCCCTTATAAAATAATAAACTTCCACTATAATTGTTCAGCTATTTTAGAAGATCTTTGCCTTTCCGTTAACTCAAGAACACTAAGAAGTAATCACAGTTTTTCATTTGGGTTGCGATTCTACAGGCTCGATGGCAATAAGTTGTAGACTTCACAAAAATTTTAATACACACTTTTCAGAACTTGATCTTTTTCATTTGTCACATTTAAAAAAAAATCAGAGAACTTCATCCAGCGATTGTTCATTAAACTTCTGAATAGTCGTTATTTATTGATTATTGATTTAAATGTTCATAACTTACTCTAGTGTTTAATATGTCTTTGTTTTTATTGAACCTTCCTTGTGCTTACCTTTTGGATTTTATTACAATAAATAATGTACTACTCGACTAATGAAAATGCATACCTTTATTTATTTTGGAGGAATAGCTTAACCCTAGTGCAGTTGGGACTTTATTACAATTATGTAATGTACTAGACATATTTATGTTTTGTTTTATAATTTAAGTGATTATTGTGTTTGAATGTCTTTATGTTTTTTTCTTGTCTTTTGTAATATTTTGTCTTTGGTATTTTTTTCTTATGTACTGGACTAATAAAAATAAATAGGTCTATTTATTTTTAAGCAATTACATTAGTTTATCTTAAGGAGCTTACTTGTTAGGTTCATAATTGTACTCTAGCTTTAATGGTTTCTTTAATTGAAACTTTCTTGATGTACCATTTGGGATTTTATAACAATTCTGTAGTGTACTTGACCTATAAATAAATAAATAAATTACACTGGCCTTTGAATTGACTGCAACCCCAGGAGAGAGGTAAACATTGTATTTTTTTCTCCTCCGATTCTTCTTTCGTGAATACGTTCCAGTCAAGATACTACTTATTTTTCTCTCTCTCTCTCTCTCTCTATATATATATATATATATATATATATATATATATAAACTTGATGGTATTTTAGAGTTCTGGGGACGTCCGCAATGGTATTTCTATGAAATCTACCCCGGCATGGACCCAGGATCCTCGCTGTTTTCCTTTGTTTTGTTAGCTTCAGTTTATAGTTATACCTATCTTTGGAATCACAAGATTCTAAAAAAGTGATACGCGGCCAAATTCCAACTTCCTGCGCCAAACAGTCTGCGAGAAAAACAATAACTGCTTCAAGATTGAAATATAAATTGAACGCTATCCCAAGAAAACACATTTTCAGTAACCGGAAAACGATCCTATAAAATCGTTGAGTTTCCAGTACCATTGGAAACGTTTGAGGAAATGAACTCGTGGATTTAAATTGAAAATTTCCTCCTGCCCTCCTAACGCGACGTTTTGCCAATGTAACTCGGAAATAAATTATATAATTGAATGAGTGAACTTGATTTAACCGAAGTTTTTACTTTCTACTTTTCCATTTCTCTTAAAAATCCATACTCTTCATGAATGAATCGCTGAAATATTGTTTTGATAAAAGTTTTTGACTTTCTACTTTTCCATTTCTCTCAAAAATCTTATAGTTAAATTGAAAATGGTCTAAAATAGAGATACTGCTCTTAAAATTATGTGTCATATCTCATTGGATCCGGAAAAACGCCTAGAAAAATGTGCCAAAAGCGTGTATTAGCACATAAAAAATTGCAAAAGTTATAAACAATTAAAGATGAAAAAACAATGGCATTTCGTTTTTTGCCAATATTTCATAAACTATTAATATTTAAGAAATCTCAAAAACAGATTCTGAAAGGTGAGGAAATTTCCAATAAAAAAGCTCCCGGAACTCTATCTCCATTATTTATAATTTTAATTTAACGCTGAAAATGGGTCTCCGAGCGACATTTTTATTTATTTAAGGTATTAATTTTTATTTTTTTTATTTTAAAGAATTATGGTGTATTCTGAACACTATAAATAATTCATTCCCGTTGGAAATTTGACTTAAAGTTAATTTTTCAACAAGTTAAACGATTGTTAACTAACAAAATTTTCTCGAACTTCTGTCTTAATTGTAAATGAAAGAAAATGTTTAAATAATAGTCGTAAAAATGTTTCGCTTCGTAGAGCCTTTCTTATATACATACTCAACAAGATCGCGCCATAAAAGTTAAAAAAACTTTGTTTATAATAATTTTTGTACTTGAACAAAAACTGAAAAATCCAAGTAATGTTGTTGAAAAAATTTTTTTTATCTCCATCATTATATTATCGTTTTTTTATTAATACAAGATATAAATTGATTTGTGAAAAAAAAACCGTCATTTGTTGATAATTTTTTTATAAAGAAATTGATTATTTCAATATTTTTGAAAAATTTTTCTTCACAACTTCATTATATTACAGATATTATGATTTTTGAAAATAAATTTTTCCTTAATAACAATTTTTAATTGTTTATAGGTAATAGTTTTTTTTAATTTTTTTTAAAAATTTTTCATAATTGACAGTCCTCTATGAAGTAACAGAAAAAAATATTTTTTTTATCAACAATTCCATTGTTTATTAACTTACCAATTTGTTATAAACAAATTTTTAACTTTGTTAGATTTTTTTTCTGAAACTTCTAGAATTTACAAAAACAACCATATATAATAAAGTGTAGAAAAAAAAAATCCCAATTTTTTATTGTCTTTGGGAATTGGAATTGAGAAGGGAATTTTTTTTTTCTATACTTTGTTTTTATGGTTGTTTTTGTAAATTTTTGAAGTTTCAGGTTAAAAATTTGTTTATAACAAGTTGGTAAGGTAATAAACAATGGAATTGTTGATAAAAAATATTTTTTTTTTACTTTTAGAGGACTGTCAATTATGATTTCTTGAAAAAAAAAAAAAACTCAACTAATTATTTAAACAATAGAAATATAAAAAAACTATTATAAACAATTAAAATTTTATTAATGAATTTTTTTTAAAAATATAATATTTGCAATATAATAAGTTGTAAAAAAATTTTTAAAAATATTAAAAAAATTTATAACAAATGGCGGTTTTTTTTTTGCAAATCTATTTTTATTTTGTATTGATGAAAAAACGATATGATGATGAAGGAAAAAAAAAATTTTTTAACAACATTACTTGGATTTTTTAGTTTTTGTTCAAGTACAAAAATTATTATAAACAAAGTATGATTATTTTTTTAAACTTTTATGGCGTGATCTTGTTAAGTATGCATATAAGAAAGGCTCTAGGGAGCGAAATATTTTTACGTCAATTATTTAAACATTTTTTTTCATTTACAATTAAGACAGAAGTTGGAGAAAATTTTGTTAGTTAACAATCGTTTAACTTGTTGCAAAATCAACTTCGAGTAGAATTTCTAACGGGAATAAATTATTTATAGTGTTCGGAATACACCATAATTTTTTCAAAGTTAAAAAAATATATTTAATATCTTAAATAAATTAATTAATGTGTCGTACTCGCTTTTGACGCCGCGCGCGCAACCTAAAAATGTCGCGCGGAGACTTATTTTCAGCGTTAAATTAAAATTATAAATAATGGAGATAGAGTTCCGCGTGCTGGGAGTTTTTCATTGGAAATTTCCTCTTCTTCCAGAATCTTTTTTTGAACTTTCTTAAATATCAATAGTTTATAAAATATTGGCAAAAAACGAAATGCCATTTTTTTTCATCTTTAATTGTTTATAACTTCTGCAATTTTGTATGTGCTAATACACGCTTTTGGCACATTTTTCTAGGCGTTATTCCGGATCCAATGAGCAATCACACATAATTTTAAGAGCAGTATCTCTATTTTAGACCATTTTCAACTTGTCTATTAGACTATTAAGGCAATTTCACTACACTCAACAAGACACTGAAATTATTTTCTCAGGCCAATTACCCAAATCCAATTAAAAAAATCCTGCTGAATTCAAATCTAAATTTTGAAGCCTTAACTCAACGAAAAAATAGTTTCTTGTCTTGTTCTAAGTCCGCTTCTGACAATAGTCGAAAATCCCTTATTAGACAGGGTAGATCGACCCCCATTCATGGTTCCCACCGGCTAGTAGAGGGCTGAGAAATTTCTGAATTACCGGGAATTAATGAATGAAAGAGCTTATTGACCCCTTGTGTCGTAGGCAGGAACTACTTAAAATACAGAACGTCCTTCCGGTCGATTCTACCTACCCATTCATCGCAATCTCGAGAGCGTAGTGCCGATTAGAATGACGTACAGGGTGTTCACTCGATAGACTGCCTGGGTATTTGCTTGTGAAAACTCTTAAGATACAACAAATACGAAAATTATCGTCCGCCATTTAGAACTTAAAAAAAAAAACTCCCGGATATCAATTTTTGTCATTATGGTCCTATTCTATTCAAAATTGGTATCTAGGGGTTTTCGGGGTCAAAAATAATGATTTTTTTGTCAAAATTCAAAAATAAATTTGATAGAAATTATTAAACTAGTTATTTAAGGTAGTACCGCCACGAGACAGTTGAATTAGGAAAGTACGTCTTGTTTAACATGTGAACGTATTGTTTAACATATGAGCAACACCTCTATAAAATTTTAACAAGTTTCACCATCCCGAACCAGAGATATATAGAATTGAAGTTGACTCAATTAACACGTAACATATGGTCATGCATAGGCAAACATCACATTATTAATTTTACCGTTAGTACTAAAATCAAGAAGTTTATGGAAAATGAGGAGGAGCAAGAGCAGGATATCACAGATATTGTGAAAAAAAATCAAAGTGATTGACCATCTAGTTTGACAGATATAATCATAACAAAAAATTAAACCGACGAAGAAATCAACTGAAAAGCAAAAAATAAAATAAACCTTCTTAGTCTAAATGATAATTGAGCTCCTAAACTAATGTAAGTAACTGATTTTGAGTCGGCGCCAAACAAACAATTATCGAAGATCATTATCTATGAAAGAAAACGCCATCAAAACGCAGCCGTGCATCTCGCTGCCATCATTTTACGCTTCACCTAATTCAATTGCTAGTTTGTTTGGCGCCGACTCAAAATCAGTTACTTACATTAGTTTAGGAGCACAATTATTATTTAGACTAAGAAGGTTTATTTAATTTTTTGCTTTTTTTTGTGGCTAAAATCTACCAATTACTACCTACTTGTTTTTTGATTTTTTAATTTTCAGTTCCGTATTTCGTCGGTTTAATTTTTTTTAAAAAGTTTTTATTTTTCAATTTTTTGTGGCTAAAATCTACCAATTACTACCTACTTGTTTTTTGATTACTTCCAAAATACTTACTTACCCACCTTACTTCAACTATTACCAGTTAAATAATGTGATTATCTACTTTTACTATTTGTTGTATTATAAATTATTTTCGTTGTTCTGGTTAGTTTATTTCATTACTATGTATATCATTCCATCCTCTCATAAAATATACTGATTTTGACGGAATAAGAATAATGTCAGTAGCGATCTGTCATTGTCAACTACGTATGTGTGTGTTCACTAGTGAAAAATCAATTATCCCCTATTTTTCTACCCGTAAGGTTGGCTAAATCCTTTCAAAATCCAAACATAAGGTATACCCTATCTATTAAAGAAAGAATCATCCAAATCGAAGAACCCAGTACAAAGTTATGCCTGATAGAATCGGTTTACGGACCAGAATTCAGAGGGTGAGTAATCAATATCCTTCATTTCGCTACCCTTAGGGGTGGATTTCATCTTTTAAATTCAAATGGGACCAAAGTCGAAGTACACCCTATCCACTGAAAAAAGATTTATCGGAATCGGACGCCTCAGTAAAAAGTTATGCGTGATCATACATAAAAAAATATGATGGAAAAACATAAAATATACGGGTCGAATAATGAACCTCCTCCTTTTTGGTTTCTTCGGTTAAAAATGCCACAGATATTGGAAACTGCTTTTTTGTTAAATTTGAGCTGCAACTTCTGTTGTAAGAATTCAACCAATGAATTATGGCATCCAAAGATTATTCATCGATTTCATAAAAATCGGTTCATTCCCAACAACTAATTCAAACAAACCAACACAAGTCCCAATGTCCCAAGTCGCAATGGAACCTGGGATTCAAAACTAATATATGCCCGATTGACAATGCGAGATTTACAAAAATTCACTGGAATAATATCAAAATCCAATAACGATTCCTCTGCCGCTGGCGCTGGAATAATATATTCTGCCGTAAAATCCGTAACGATTTCTTTATTTCACCTTCACAGGACGCCCAACTGGTATGTTGCCAAGCCCGCCAATATATAATAACGAATCTCTAGGTTCCTATTTTAACCTTTGTTGGACCTCATAATAATGGATATAACAAGGTTGGATTTTATTTTCAAAGAATGTTATTTCGGAATAACTATTTCACGAATCATTTCTTCCTGATTCATTTTCAAACCAAATGATAATTGATAGTTCAAGACAGCCGGTCAGTTTTCCGGCTATTGTCTCGTAGTAGAAATTAGTTTCGACTATAATTCCTTATTATCACGGTTGGAAACTTGGATAAATATTCACATGAAAGGGAGGAATATCGAGAGGACTGTTAAACAAAATGGAAGAAATTTAACGGACATAGCCCTCAAGAGAAGTGATATCCGTAGACACGTGTTTCGGGCTCTCGGCCCTCATCAGTACGGTGAAGAAGTGCAAGGATGAACAAAACTTGGTAGAAAACGACAAATCAACGGAGTCAACAAACAGAAGCCATCTCTATAATCCTGGACTCGGATGTCACGCAGGTAGCTAGACGTTGGTTGTTGCCCTGGAATGCAGGGTCTGCTAACCGAAACCACAAATGTGCGGCTGGCTTCTGTTTATTGACTCCGTTGATTTGTCGTTTTCTACCAAGTGTTGTTCATCCTTGCACTTCTTCACCGTACTGATGAGGGCCGAGAGCCCGAAACACGTATCTACGGTGAATACTTCTCTTGAGAGCTATGTCCATTGAATTTCTTCCATTTTGATGAATATTCACTATAATGCATGGTGGCTCCTCTATCGGAATAGTTTTGAAAGCCATATTTGTCGCTAACCTTAAATAAATTCATAAAACTCGTCTGCCATTTTCTACTCAACTTTTTAATTAGACACTGTCAAAATAATCTTAGGACGAGAATAGATGCTAGTGCTCTCTCGTC
The DNA here is from genome assembly GCA_018342105.1 of Gonioctena quinquepunctata. Lineage (NCBI taxonomy): Eukaryota > Metazoa > Arthropoda > Insecta > Coleoptera > Chrysomelidae > Gonioctena > Gonioctena quinquepunctata. The sequence goes on from JAFIRS010000301.1 coordinate 381,227, forward strand.
AACGTTTCGATGTTGATTAAATTCATCATCAGGGTTCAGAAAGTTTCTCGGAAATATGACTTGAAACAACGCAAAACACTGACGTCGATTGAGTGTAAACAAATCGGCAGGGGTGGTTTATTATCCGTCTAGTCTATGGTATTTGTTCGGAGATTGAAATTGTTGTGTATCGATTTGGCCAGCCTAATAGATAGATAGATGTTTATTAACTACGGTATATAAGGATACATTAGTAGCAAGTCAGTAGTACAGAGTGATAATAAAAACAGCAGATCTGCGCAAAGATCCTTTAGAACATTAGAAATAAAAAAGAAAAATATATATATATATATAAACAGTTAATGTACAACATTGAGTAAAATAGATCTGATATATAAACACACAAACGTACATACATACAGACTTAATAATAGGTACATATTAGAAATGTTATAGAAATTCAAGCACTGAGGTTAAGGCAACATATTCCTCTGTACTATAAAAACATTTTTTAATTGAATATTCCATGATTTGTTTTTTGAACATTGGCAAGGGTAAATTCCTGGTAGTGAACGGTAAGATATTGTAAAGGTTGACATCGAGTGAGTTCTTTGAGGATTTCTGTAAATTAAACCGGTAAGGTCTCAATAGATTAGCCCCACGGGTGTTATACTCGTGAAAATGGGAGTTGGTCGGAAAACCGTCTTTATGTTTATGTATTTCCAAGAGAGTATGGTATATGAAAATAGATGGTAATGGCATGATGCCCAAATTTATGAAGAGGGGCCTACATGAATCTCGGTAACCTGCATTCGAAATTGTTCTAATTGCGCGTTTTTGGAGCGTGAAAACTTTTGTAGCATTGGAGGAGTTGCCCCAGAGCAGAGTTCCATAGCTAGCATGGGAATGAAAAAATGCATAGTACGCCGAGAGAAGTAAGAAAATATATTTTGAGAGTTTCTGACTCAGTGCTTCTACGTGAGGTGCCCAATTCAAACTGTCATCAAGTGTAATTCCCAATAAGTTGACGGTTTTTCCCACTGAGATGTTATGATTAGTTGAAAATATGATTTGTTGGGTTTTTCCTTTATTGAGTTTCAGTAGATTGGAGTTAAACCACAATTCAGCTTGTTTTTCGGCATGTGACATGGAGGCAAGCAGAGTCTGGCAGTTCTTGTCAGAGCATAAAATAGATGTGTCATCGGCATAGATGACACATTTGTAGGGTTGTAGTTCATAGAAGAGGTCATTGATATAGACAATAAACAGAAGAGGCCCCAGAACGGATCCTTGGGGAACACCAAATTCAATTGGCTGTAGATCAGATGTTCTATTATTGCCCAGATCAACAAGCTGTTTTCTGTTCGTCAGATAGGATGAAAAGAGTGAGAGTGCCAGACCTCTAACTCCATATTCTTCCAGTTTATGTGACATATTAATATGAGAGACACAGTCGAACGCTTTACTCAAGTCACACAGTGTTGCAGAGCTGTGATGACCCTTTTCAAATCCGTCGACTATGTCCCTCACAACTCGTGCTACCGCTTGAACAGTGGAGCATGATTTTCGGAAACCGTATTGGTCCGAGTTAAGAAGATTGTTCTCCTCAAAATAAAGTTCAAGCCGTTTTTTGAGAATAATTTCGAAAATTTTACCAAAAATGGGAACGATAGAAATGGGTCGATAGTTTTCAGCTTGATTTTGGTCACCTTTTTTAAAAACAGGGATGACTTTGCTGATTTTAAATTCATCAGGAAAAGATCCTTCGCTGATACAAGTATTGAAGATAGACGTCAGTGGATCAACCAAATATGTACAGGTTTCTTTAATGATTTTGCTGTTTAGATTGTATACATCAAGGCAATAGGAGTTTTTCAGCTCGTGTATAGCATTAAAAACTTCGGATGGAGTGATGGGTTCAAGAAAAAAAGACCCGGGTGAGGTAGGTTTGAGTTTATTGTCCAGTGATTTTAGAGAAAGGGTATTAGCATTGAGTGGGAGTTGACTTATTATGGTTTCGGCAATGGTGGTATAGTATGAGTTGAATTGCTGTGGAGAGATCGCGTCGGATTTTACATGAGATGCTGGTTTACTTTTTTCAAAATTGATCAGCCGCCAGCTATCTCTGATTTTATTATCAGATTGGTTGATAAAATTATCGCATGATTTTTTTTTAGATTCGATAATGGCCTTTTGATATTTATTGTTGATCATTTTGAAAGCTTGCTTATGAACGGGATCATTTGTTGCATCGCAAATTATCTTTACCGCACGTACCGTATCCCTTAATTTTCTCAGATCGTCATTGAACCACCTGAGAGGGTATTTGAGTGCAAATTCAGAGGATATTTTTTTGAGAGGAATACGAACGTACTACCGTCGACGGCCATGCTTGTGTTACTTTGTCGACACCAACGCGCCATGCACCACCGCCCAAACAACGGCCCACTTGATTTTAAATACACGTTTCACGTAGATGGACATTTTCGTATCACCGATTCGAACGAGGACGTGCCTTTGATTGCAACACACTTGACGATAAACAAAAATATACTCTTTGTTAGTGATACATATTTTTTTCTAGGATTCCAGTCTGCTGCGTACACGCCAATCATGTATTGGAAGGAAAGTATTTCGTGTAAATTGGTTTAATTTCTTCAAGCAAAGCGCATCTTCAGTGTTTGTCTATTAAATTGGAATTAAAAATGAAGTGCAAAATTTAAAACGGAAGAGTTTGGTTACCTGTCATATACAGTGCTCGTTTAAAGTCCGTTCCCTCCCTACTAATTTTTGAACCACCTGGTATATCGCAACAAAATTTGGAGGGCTCAAATAGGAGATGAAAACCTACTGTTTTTCATGAAAAAATTACAGCTAAAAGTTTTAAAATATTTTTTTTAAATAGAACATCACCTATATTATTTCATTTTCGAAATCTGCTCGTAATTCTCAACAGTTTTCTTTAATACACTTTACTCCTAAATTCAATTGTTTTCGAAATATTAACGTTTGTAAAGTGACATTTTGGTCATTTCAATCCCAACCAAAAACACTAATGTTGCTTTCAATCAAGTTTGCATTGGAAAAAATCGTTGTCGCGGTAACATCTTGTTTACTGTCAAACTGAACTGCCAACTGTCAAATAGTTCGTTGAGCGCCTAAATCCTTTTATGAAAAGTGTGATCATGGCTCGTAGTTTAGACGATAAATTTGAAGCAGTTTTGATATTTGGAGAAGCTGGAAGAAATTATCATCTGGCAGTCCCTATGTTTAATGATAGATTTCCCGAGAATCCTATTAATAATAATAATAAAGTTTATTCAATAACATTTACAAGATAAATATATGTATAATTTTTGAATAAAGCAGAGAAAAAAATCACAGAAGCAGTCTGTTTTGCTGCTTGTACGTGACATATACATAGAAAAGGTTCCAATAGATTCACTTTTATATGGTGATACACAGTAAGATAATAAGTAAAGTAATAAATGAAGTAATAAGTAATGCAATAAGTAAAGTATTAAGTAAATATAGTGTAAGATAATAATTAAAGTAACAAGTGAAGTAATTAGTAAAATATGTAATAAGTAAAGTAATAAGTAAATATAGTAGAATGAGGTATAAGTAATAAGTAAATAATAATAAGAGGATTTAGATTATCATGAGCAATCATTTTTTTTTTGTTAACGTTTGACTTATTTTTCGTGGAATGATGCATTGAAATAGGTTAATAAAAAATTCACACATACAAATATAAATACAATGTACTGCAGAAGCAATGCACACACATCAATTCACATATTATATATACATACCCATGCCCATACGCTAGTGTAATTGTATTGATATTCATTTATTTAATTTAATTTATTTAAATTATATAAATTATATAAATTATATTGGAAGTAAATCCGAGGCTTGTCAAAAATCCATTCCTTCAATATTTTTTTGTAGTGATGGTATCCCAGAATATTTTTAAGTTGAAGGCTGGTAGCATTGATGAAATCCGAGGTGCTATATAATCCACACTTTTTTGACTAATTGTTTTCTCGATACGTGGGTAAAAGACGCCATATTGTTTCCTCGTGTTGTGCGAATGGTCATGTTTTTCAGAACGATCTTACCTTTTCTCAAAAATAATAATATTTTCAACCAAAAAAGTTGTCTACTATCAAGCACTTGGGTCATTTTGTGAAGACTATTTGACGAAAAAGTGATATCTTTCCCAAAAATTATCTTCAGAATCCATTTCTGTAGGACGTTAATTTTTTCCAAAAGGCATTCATTTACTCCACCCCAGCCCAAGATACCATATTTCGAGGACATATTTGCGCAAACTTTTAAATAAGCTCCAAGCAACTGGTACGCTGAAAGATGCTCCGAGATCAGGAAGACCGCCTCTTTCAGAAGAAAAAAATGCAGAAATTCTTGCAGAAATGGTAATCAATCCGACTCAGTCGACGTCTGCAGTTTCTGAATCCTGTGGAGTAAGTTCAAAAAGTGTCCAAAGAGTCCTAAAAAAATAAAAGTTTCATCCCTCTAGAATGAAAATCCTTCATGCTCTCACGGAGGATGATCCAGACCGGAGGGTTGAATTTTGTTAGTGGCTAACAAGAACAATTGAAGGAGAACGGGGCTTCCTAAAACGTGTATGTTTCGCAGACGAATGCACGTTTTTTCTTACTGGAAAAGTCAACAAACAGAATGTACGATACTGGAGCGATACTAATCCGCATATTTTTAGAGAGGGACAAACCCAGTTTCCTAAAAAGGTGAATGTTTGGGCAGGGATTTCTCGGGCAATCGCGTTGCTGGACCAATTTTCATCAGAGGCAATGTTACAGGAGTTCTTTACAGAAATCTTTTAGAAACTGAAATTGAACCTCGAATAAGACAAATTTGTATTAAACAATCAGGAAGAGTTTGAAAATCGTGAATTCATATTTCAGCAAGATGGGGCACCTCCCCATTTCGATAGCATGGCTAGAGAGTTCTTCGATACAAACTTTCCTGGGCGATGGATAGGTCGCAGGGGAAGTACAGAATGGCCACCAAGATCTCCAGATCTTACACCTCTAGATTTTTTCCTTTGGGGGTATCTGAAGTCAAAAATCTACGCCACTGAATGCCAAACAATAGAAGAGTTGGAACGCTGAATAATAGATACATGTGAAGAAATAGATGAACAGACTTTCATCAACGTGAGATAAGCTAGTTATAATAGGGCACTTTATTCTCAAGATTAAGGAGGGGGCCACATTGAACACTTGATGAAATAATTGTTGGGGTTGAATAAAAGTGTTTTTAAAAAATAAATCATAATTTTTCAGATAACTGTTTTGATAGTGAATTTACAGAACACATTCTTAGGCTTCAAGATTTTCCGGTAAGCAGTAATGTTTATCCTCAATAAACTCTCTTTAAGTCTCTTATTAGTCGAATTTTAAGAGATTTAACTACAAATTATAACAACGTTTAGTTAGCAAAATGTTTTACAGGAAGTGACCAAAATCCATAATTTATTTCAAACGTTAATATTTCGAAAACAATTGAATTTAAGAGGAAAGTGTATTAGAGAAAACTGTTGAGAATTATGAGCAGATTTCAAAAATAAAATAATATACGGGGTGTTCTATTTAAAAAAAATATTGATTTAAGCCCTCCAAGTTTGCTGTGAGATGGGTGAAAGGGCGAAACGTCGTCAGAATTAGATTTGTTAAAAAAATTGTTGTTCATCTGAAAAATGGATTAAGAAGAAGGGCTATGTGCAAAAATAAAAATAAATTTGAAGAAAAAATGTCTTGTATCTTTTTTGGGTCGGATTTTTTCCAGTTCACCCGCGTATGAGTTGTCGAAGTTTACATTTTACTTGCATAGGAATGGAGGGGAGTAACCCGCGTAAACTTCCACGGAATCGCCCACAAAAAAAATCGTATCGCTTACGACCTGTTTGGAACTACATGTACTCACGTAAAAATGTTTGAAATAAATTAAAATAGAATTATTTATTCAAAAACAATATGGTTTCTGTTTTTTTGGGTCTTTCGGAAATACTCGAACCTATCTAGAGAAGGAAAAAAGATATAGCAATTCTGCGAACGCCAATCGATTCAGAATAGTCGATTTGATATATGACCGAAGTTTCGGGAGAAAATTCGGAAACAATTTTTTTCCGCTAAATTCGCACAAGCCCTTGCCCTCAAATTCATCGAATATCGAAAATCGTAATCGTCGTATCGCTTTCAGATAATATATAGTTTGAACGATATTTCTCCGCGACATGAACCTCGAACCACAAAAATGCCAAAAACTCATACCGAAAATCAAAGTCATCTGAGAAAATTTTCCGAGATGCACCTATATGTATTTCAATGCGGTGACTTCAAAAATATGGTTCTTTCAGGTGCTAGAAGACTCCTTCATGGTGAAAACTCGAAAAAAATTGTAAAAAATGTCAATTTTCCGCATTGTAAATGTTTGCTGGAAAACAAAAGAGTATTCTTCCCGCCACGTTACAGGAAACTATATCTCTAATCGATTGGCATGCCATTTTTTTCACGATTCCAAATCCGCAAATATTTTTTGTCGCTATTTAAAGTGGAAAATTCCTAGAATCGGAAACGTCATGTACACCGTTCCTTTTGGATTTTTTTGCGGAAAAACTATGATGGTACTTCACTTTATTTTTCCCTACGTTATAGAATATTGGAATTTTTAATCGATCGATATACATTTTTCCACGATACGAGTACCATAAGTATTTTTCTCCATGTCTAAAATCCAAGTTTTATTTCCATGAACATCGGGCGGAGTAACCGATAAAATTGTTGAGAGTAAATTTAATGAAAGCCTTCTCTTATATATTATATCCAGTGTGTGCTGATAATAGTTGATTGTTTTAGTTATAAAAACAATACGTGTAAATAAGTCAATTTTACTGACATGTATTTCAGAATATAAAATAAAAGTTATTCTTTGAATATATATTGAATAATTCATCAGGTTATGGGCCCAGAAAACTCTGCGGCATAAAACTCAGATAAATAAAAACCCCACGGAGATAAGGCAAGAAGGTAAAAACCAAAGAACTAAAGCCAAGCTACCAAGTTTCTCAAGAGCAATGTCTAAATTAGAAGAAATCAATATTGAGAAATTGATCGATGCAGAAGGATTTTCAGTGTGGAAATTTCAGTTAGAAGTGTTCTTCAAAGCTCAAGGTGTATATGAAATTGTAAACGGTACCAAAATCCTGCCGTCAATCAAAGAAGAAGAGAAGGCAGAGTGGATACAAAAAGATGCACGAGCTCAAAAATCCATAATAACAACCATCGATAGGAAGGTTCTAATGCACATTATCCATTGCAAAACTAGCAAAGAAATGTTTGATAAACTTGGAAGTATTTATGAACGAGATACGGAGCAGCAAAAATGTAATCTTCTCCAAGAATTCTTTTCCTGTAGTTACCAAAAGGGCTCAGATATCTCGAACTATCTTAGTCATATGCAAAACCTTGCATATAAATTGACATCGTTAGGCACAAAAATTGACGATGCAATGATAATGTCGAAAATATTGGCCAGTTTACCAGAACAATACAAATACTTCAGTACTGCCTGGGAGTCGACTGCTGTTTCAGATAAAACTTTGTCGAATTTGATATCACGATTATTAGCTGAAGAAGCTAAAATAAAATGCCAAGCTGAACCAGAACCCGTTGCATTCAAAACTGTTTAGAAGTTCAACAATAGATCCAACTTCATTCCCAAAAATAGAGAAGGTTCATCGAAAAAGTGTTATATTTGTAATGAAAAATCTCATTTTGCCAAGTTTTGTCCAAATAGAAAACAACAATTTCGATGCATGCTCTGCAAGAAAAACAACCACGAGGAAAGAAATTGTTACTTCAGAAACAAGAACCATAAACAAGTTAAAACCAATGAACCTGACAGAGTAGCTTTTTTGGCATGTAGTGATCTTAAAAGCTCCAAGGACATGTTCATAGTAGATTCTGCTACAACTTCTCATCTAATCAATGATAATACCATACTCCAGAATTCAAAAACAGAAATATCTACTTTTGGAGTTGCAAAGAAAACAGAATCGATGAGGTCAACAGAAATTGGCAGTGTCAGTGGAAAAAACTGTATTCTGAATGACGTTTACTATGTTCCCGAATTGTCGAAAAACTTATTGTCAGTTAATCGTATCACAGAGAACGGAGGAGAAGTTCTATTCAGAGAAAATAAGGTGATACTAAGTAAAAATGATGAAGAAGTAATAGTAGGTGAAAAACTAGAAAATGGTTTATTTGCTGATGACATAAATCAGAAACCCCAAGAAGTTCACATGATTGAAAGTAAAAATGAAGCGGAAGATCTCCATATAAAACTGGGACATTTGGGAATAACCAACATGAAGAAACTACTTCCGCTAGTGGATGGTCTCAATATCACCGAGCAAGATGTAGACACGTTGAATCAGCCTTGTGAAATTTGTGTTGAAGCGAAGCAAACCAGATTTCCTTTCCAAACGGAAAGATTTCGAGCTGAAAGACCGTTGCAAATTATACATTCTGACATCTGTGGACCTATCACACCTAAAACCTGGGACGGAAAACGATATATTCTTTCTCTCCTTGATGATTTCACTCATTTCACGATGATTTATCTCTTAGAAACTAAAAATGAAACCGAAGAGTACATAAAACAGTATGTTCAAGAAGTAGAAGTCTATTTCAACCTCAGAGTATCCAAATTCCGTTGTGACAATGGAAGGGAGTATTCAAGCAATAACTTCAAGAGTTGGTGTAAAAATCGTGGAATGATTCTAGACTATTCGATCAGTTTCACACCACAACTCAATGGTAAAGCTGAGCGTCTCAATAGAACCATTCAAGAGAAAATAAGAGCTATACTTTTCGAATCCAATATGGAATCAGAGTTATGGGGAGAAGCAGCCAGAACGGCTGTCTATATATTGAATAGAAGTCCTTCACATGCTGTAGATAAAACACCAACTGAAAAATGGACGGGAAGGAGACCGAATTTATCCCAATTACAAATTTTTGGATGTGATGCATTTGCCAAAATATTAGGATATACTAAAAAGTTAGATACACGAAGTGAAAAACTAGTATTCATCGGATATGCCCCAAATGGTTACAGACTTTGGGATCCTGAGAAGAGGAGGATAAAGATAGCCAGAGATGTGATTTTTATGAAGAAAACGAAAGAATGCCAGTCAAGAAAAAACAATTTTGTCATTTTGAATGATCAAGAAATTCCGAAAGAAAAAAGTATGCAAGAAAGTGAAAATGTTAAAGAAAGGGAGATAGAAAGACAAACTACAGAAACAGACATTTTGGAAGATGTAGAAGAAACAGAAAACGTGGAAGAAATTCGTCCTACGAGAACGAAAAGAATGCCAATAAGATTCGATAACTACGTTCTTTTGACATATCAAGAAGCAATAAATGGCCCTGAAAAAGAAGACTGGAAATACGCTATTAAAAATGAGAAAATGTCTTTGAAGAAAAATAAAGTCTTCGAATTCATTCCGAAAAGTGACGTTACAGACAAGAAACTTCTGTCAAGTAAATGGGTATTTCGCATAAAAGATGGAGGAAAATTTAAAGCACGTTTAGTTGCTCGAGGTTTTGAGCAGGTACAAGGTTCTGACTATGATGAGACTTTCAGCCCTGTGGTCTCAATAACAACATTGAGGATGCTTTTTGCTTACGCAAAATCTACAAATAAAATTATCAAGCAGTTTGACGTGGAAACAGCTTTTCTCTATGGACATTTGGATGAAAACCTGTATATGAAGCTTCCAGAAGGTTTTGAAGAAGAATGTGGAAATGTCTGTCTATTAAAGAAGTCTCTCTATGGACTAAAACAGGCACCTCTGAACTGGAATATAAGATTGGTGGAGTTCCTCAAGAAGAAAGGACTGAACCAGCTGAAAACTGACAAGTCCGTGTTCAGAAATCAGGAAAACAATATTTTTTTAGCCATTTATGTGGACGATGGACTTATTATTGGGGATGAAGAAACCGACATAAATCGTCTTCTGAAAGAACTACAAAAAGAATTTGAAATAACAATTGAGGAAAAACCTAAAACATTCATTGGCCTGGAAATACTGAATCTGGAAAACTCGATCAGTCTTCATCAAAAATCGTATATCAAGGAAGTATTGAATAAATTTCATATGACAGAATCTAAATCCGTAAAAACTCCGTCGGTGAATTGTAACAGTAACAGTGACATGTTGACAAGTGATGACAGAACTGACATGAAATTTCCGTACAGAGAAGCAGTAGGGAGTTTATTGTATTTATCCAACCGCACCCGACCAGACATAAGTTTTGCTGTAAATATTGCATCAAGAAACATGGAGAATCCAACTGAAAATGATGTTACTAAAATCAAGAGGATTTTAAGATATCTTCAAGGCACACAAAACTTATCCATCGATTATTGCGCTAACGGAAACCCACATTTATTAGAAGCATATAGCGATGCTGATTATGCAAATGATTCCAAAACTCGTCGAAGTACAAGCGGCTTTGTCATATTTTTTGCTGGTGGACCTGTGACATGGGGAACAAGGCATCAACCGATTGTCTCTTTGAGTACAGCCGAATCAGAGTTTATTGCAGCGAGCGAATGTGTGAAAGAAGTACTTTTTCTAAAGAATCTTTTCAAAGAGCTCACAAATGAAGATCTCAAAGTGTGTTTCAAGCTTGATAATCAAAGTGCAATACATATGATTAAAACCGGTTGTGATTCTAAAAGATCGAAGCATATTGATGTTCGTTTCAAATTTATAAACGAAAAGGTTATCGAACATGACTTCGATTTGGAATATTGTCCGTCTGAATGTCAGTTAGCTGATATTTTCACAAAATCTTTGAACGCAAGCTCCTTTGAAAATTTGAGAAAATATATTTTAACTGACCTGACTATTGATAGATAATGTGTTTGAATATTTTGTATATTTGGTCGTGAGAGCCATTTTATTTTGATTTTCCGAAGGCTTTGATGTAAATTTAAAGGGGAGTGTTGAGAGTAAATTTAATGAAAGCCTTCTCTTATATATTATATCCAGTGTGTGCTGATAATAGTTGATTGTTTTAGTTATAAAAACAATACGTGTAAATAAGTCAATTTTACTGACATGTATTTCAGAATATAAAATAAAAGTTATTCTTTGAATATATATTGAATAATTCATCAAAAATACAGCAATTATTCCTCTCGAATGTATCACTACTTTGTAGAAAATCGGATTTCCAATGGATTGCCTTATATTTTTTGAGGAATATAGCTCCACAATAATTTTTTAAAGTGAAAATATTGCCTGAAACAGCGACGGTGGAACGGTGTACACACTTTGGATTTTTTTGCTAGAAAACAAGAAAAGTACTTCTTTTTATTTTGCGCTACACTTCTTCAGACGCGGAATCTAAACATTAGGATCAGGAAGTAATTTTGCTGTTGATGCTCTTTCTATTTTGCTGTTTCTAGGATTTTCATCATTTTACGGGTATGCCCTGCTGAAGACCTTTGGAGGGTCGAAACTCCGAAAATATTTGAATGCAGATTCGTGTTCAAAAGTCTTATCCACTTTGAAACAAAGAAAGTTTGAATTACACCATTGCTTACCCTTCGATAAATCTAAGAAGACCACAAAGTTTCAAGATTTCAGTGTTTTTTCCATGTCATAATAATGTCGTATCGTTCAATATTTATTGAAGCGAGATCGTGTATGCACCAATTACAAGGAAATAGCAGTTCATACGTCAAGAATTCCAAGCTCTTCGTTGACACCATCACAGATGTTGAACTTGGACCAGGAGATCGTTTCATCAGCTTCGACGTGGAGAGCCTTTACACCAATGTCCCTATAGAGGAATCTCTCAGTATAATAATAATAATAATAATAATAATAATTTATTTTCCATAAGATAATTTACAAAATTATATAGGAATAGTCAAGTTGATGAAGACAAAAGTATCAAGAGAAAAATTCTCCCACACTATAAAAACATTTTTCTTGTAAAAAGGATCTAAGTCTACTTTTGAACACAGGAATATTATTACTGTTTTTGATCAAATCTGGTAAATGATTGAACATTTTAGGGCCAAGATAGTTTGGGGAGTCGGAAGTTATTTTGAATCTTGCGTATGGAACATGTCATCAAAAGGAAACTCGAAGAGGATGACCAGCTGCACGAGAGGACTGACCTTCCTACCCAAGCAATATTGGAATTACTGCAGTGCTACCTAGAGAACTCATATTTCCAGGAAAAGGACCGATGCTTCTATCAAGTCAACGGACTCCCGATGGGATCTTCCTTTTCTCCAATCATCGCCAACATATACATGGAGTGGTTCGAGGAATTGGCTATACGGGAGGCAGAATACAAACCAAAGCTGTGATTGAGGTACGTGGATGACACCTTCATTATATGGAATCACGGAGACAAACATTTCCAGGATTTCTTCTCAAGAATTAACAGAATCAGGGATTCGATCAAACTCACGATGGAAATGGAAACCAACAGTACCTTACCCTTCCTCGATGTGAACGTTGAGAGAATAGGCAATGAAATCCGCACCTACGTCTACAGAAAGAAGACACATACGGGGCAGTACCTCAGTTACAGCTCCAACCATCCGAGTTCGACGAAGAGAGGGATCGTGAGAACATTGGTGGAGAGAGCGACGCACATATGCAACGACGTGGAGTCACTAGATGCCGATTAAACCACATCAGAGAGGACCTCCACCGGAATGGATATCCCAAGAAACTCCTAGAAGAAGAATTGAAACAACTCCGGAGAACGAAGACATCTGAAGAGCAACAACAAAGCACAGTGATCTGCCTTCCGTACATCAGAGGTGTCTCCGAGAAGATCAGAAGGATCGGAAACAAGTTCAACATCAAGAGCTGCTTCCAATCCGGCAGTAATTTACGGAGTTTCCTGACCAAGACCAAACCTGACAACAAAAATGAAATCTGTAAAAACTGCATTTATGAAGTTCCATGTGAATGCGGAGATTCCTACAGTGGAGAGACAAAGAGACCGTTATCGGTAAGATTGGATGAGCACAAGAAATGGACTCAACGTGGAGAAACATCAGAATCGGGAATCGCTGACCACGCCTGGACTGAGCACCATCGAGTTCTATGGGACGACGCAAGTGTTCTACATAGAGAGGAGCATTGGTTCAAACGAAAGTTCAAAGAGGCCGCCTACATCGAAGCCAATAACGCCTTTAGTCAACCAAGCGTTGAGATCAAGAACGTATGGAAACCACTGATTGCTCTTCCTGGCGGGCTGCAGAGGCGCGAAACTTCACGCACCACCACACCGCGCGAAATTACACGCACCACTGCACATGGCGGAATTGCACGCATCATTGCGCCGACAGTCATATAAATTGGTAAGTAGCACCTAAACTTGTCAGTATTCACCTGAAGACGATTGCAGATACAAGCATTCGAAACGTCGTGAAAACCTTTTAAATCCATTAAGACGATGGACGTCCGAAACGATAGTAATTAATAACAAGATAGGCCCCAAGGCAGATCCCTGAGGTACTCCGCAATACATTGCCAAAAGATCAGAACATGCATCGTCCATTTTTACTATTCGTGATCTATTCTCGAGGTATGACCTGAAGATTTTTTTGCTGGAAAATGAAAAACTATTCTTTCAGATAATCCAGCCACGTAACAGGAAACTATATTTCTAATCGACTGGTATACCATTTTTCACAATTCCAGATCCGGAAATATTTTTTGGTCGTTATTTAAAGAACCTCTTCCTTAAAAAGAACGGAATGCCGAGTAAAAAAAAACTTTCCCCAAATCCCAAACTTTACCGTCTTCTCGGCAACGCCGCCCAAGTTGTCGGAGTTGCACGAAGTCTTCGATGAGGCTGCACGTTCGTACGGCCTCTGGAAGGTCGACCGAACAACACCGTTCAAAGGGCGCGAAGGGAGAAGGGACAACGACACTCAATTGTTAAGTCACTGACCACGTTCATACCAATGATGCATCCTGCCTGTACAGGGTAACTCCAAATTTAGTTGACGGAGCGAAATCAGTGTTACTATTGAACGAAAAGATGGGACAGAAATAATTATCAACCGTAAAAACGTAAATTTCATCCATGGATTCAAAACCCGTCGAGTAACAGTTGCCATAAAAAAATATAATAGGGGTTCTGACACCTTATTTGAATGGTATTTTCATTCTCTATTCAATAATGTTATGGGTTGTAATTTATTGCAAGAATTAACAGAAAAAAATCATGTTATGGGCAAAATTCGCAGACAACAAACTAAAAACTCATTAGTTAATTAACAGTGTTTCGTTCTTGATAATGCAATTAAAAAAAAACAATTTCAATGAAGGAAATGTTCATAAATCATACCTCGAACGTCTCGACAGCACCTAATCGTGAAAGAAAATATATTTTAAGGTTAAACAACATCGGAGACATAAACGACTCAATCGCAAGCGTTATTCTTCTTCATCAGTCAGCTAGATCGCGTGGTTTGGTTTTGTATACCACCCTATCTACATATCCTTATCAGAAGAAATCTAACGGCGTAAGATCAGGTGATCGCGCTGGCCATTATAGCGATCCTCGCATCAAAATGTTGAGTCGGACAGGCGAATTTGTTTGAGCAGGATATAAAATAGCCAAAATAGTTTTTCCTCGCATGTAACAAAGGCTAAAAAAATGATTCCGTAGAAGGGCAGTTTCGAAAGTTCACCAATTCAGATATGGGTAAACCGAGTAAAGATATTACAATGTCGGCAGCTATATTCGAATAAAAATAAAGATTAAATTCGTTCGAAATTAAATTTTGAGGAATAATTTAGTGTTCTCTAACTCTTCTAACTAGCCAAATTTCAGAAACGCTATCAATGGGACAAATAAGCATAGTAGTAGTAGAAACTAGCATTCGAGAATTTTCTGCAAAAAAAGATAACTTTCAATCATTTTCAATAGTCACCAAATTATTTATACAATGAGTTGATTTTTGGAAAGTTTTGATCTAAATAAAGTTCATGTTGCAGTATTATTACAGAAAGTTCAAATTTTGTTTTCTAACGCTGAAGGCTGGAGAACTTTTTAGATTTTCAATCTGGTACAAAAAAAATCACCTTCGTCCAAATCATTTTGAGGTAGATGTCTCTATCAACTGGCCTAACTAACAATGTAAAGAATTTTTATGTTCAACATTCAATATTTCCAAAAATGACGCAATTCTCTTCCTGACGTGAAAATACGATACCCAGTTATTCCAATTGGAATTTCCCTCGTATATTGTGGAAGCTTTATTTTCAACTTCAGCAATGTATGTATCGTAGCTAACTTTTTAGCATTTCAGAGATCTGTGTTGTAATCTTTCTTAAAAAAATTTAAGTTTTCTATATCATTACTTCAAGTTTTCATAGAGTTTCCTTTTATTCTCTCATTTTGATATTGACCCAATAGACTGGTTGCTTATTGAACTTTGGCTTAATTTGTTTCCGCGGAAAATAACGTATACTTCTTTTGCTCTGTATGCTCTTTTTATTTAGGTTTTTTACTGTTGGTTAGCTTGCAATTTATATTTCTTCGACGCATACAACTCATCACAGCCCTTTCTCTTTCTAGAATGGAATATGACAAACAAGCCATATATGGCAAGTCAGTTTGTCGGTAATAGTTTGCGAAATTTACCTTTCCAACTGGACGCATCATCGGGTTTCTCCATTTCCAATTCTCGTGTTATATTGTTACTTGGCTATTGCCGCTGTTTTTATTAATATCAGCAA
Source organism: Gonioctena quinquepunctata (assembly GCA_018342105.1). Lineage (NCBI taxonomy): Eukaryota > Metazoa > Arthropoda > Insecta > Coleoptera > Chrysomelidae > Gonioctena > Gonioctena quinquepunctata. The sequence goes on from JAFIRS010000301.1 coordinate 397,050, forward strand.
TGGCCATATTGATCGGTAACCGAATTATGAGACTCCCTGTATACCTTTTTTTCATTTCGATGTCATGGCAGCCCCTTCTATACCACAGATCCTTTTTCGAAAAACGGTTATCCAGCAATCTGAACGGATCAACTTTTAATAGTAATCCTTAACACTGCTATTGAGTAACAAGCAGGCAGCGTTTCTAATCTCTCCAAAGGTTATCAACCCAAATTTGTTTTTCGGGGCCAATCAGCAGAAAATTTTGTCGACCATTGCCACTTTATGGTATATTTTGTACGCAATCGATTTCATATCAATCGATTTTCATCGGTTTAATTCTATGATTCCGGCGTTTTCTCAGGTTTGAACGAATTTGATTTTCTAGACTGGAGGCATTTTGTACAACGAAAGCTTGTACAAACTTTAAATGAAGCTGCCAAGTGCGAGCCGCCAACAATAAATGTTCCGTACGATAATGCAAATATAACATTTAGCAATAGATTTTAAGTGGAAGTGATACTTTATAAATTCTGAGATCGGCGCCACTCTACAGATACAAAATGTTGCCATGCAAGGGTTTCGTTGTCCCTAACTTTCAAAGTTTATTATTAGTTATTAGCGAATGAAAAAAATTGTACGTGTTGGTAAAGATCTAATCTATGTTCATCTCGTCTCACTTTTTCGAAATTTTATTTAGATCGATGTGTTGAAAATATAAACAGGATGTTCATAAAATCAGATGTGGAATCATCTGCGACTGAAAGATAAACTTTAGTCACTATCTTCCATCGTCAAGATAACCTCTTGTGGGGTATTCATACTGAAAAGGAAAACATTCTCACTTGAATATTGAGAGAAATATTTTTCTGTGAATTGAAAAATCTACGATTAAAATGAAGTTATTTTTTGTGAATGTCTAACAGAAAACAACTACTTCCCCGGCTAAAGCCACGCTGGACATTGAACTACATCTGATAGATATTCTGAAAAGGCCCTAACTCAAAAGAAAAAATCTGAAATTGAAAATTTGCATTTTCATTCAGATAGTTTATTGATTTTCTATTCCAGTCTTAGTTAAGAACTCATAAAGATGAATGAGGCAAAGAAGAATGTTTTCCAAAAGAGAGTACTCACCAGAAATCATTCGTAACATTGACGCAGGGCCTTTTCAGAATATCTATCAGATGTAGTTCAATGTCCAGCGTGGCTTTAGCCGGGGAAGTAGTTGTTTTCTGTTAGACATTCACAAAAAATAACTTCATTTTAATCGTAGATTTTACAATTCACAGAAAAATATTTCTATCAATATTCAATTGAGAATGTTTCCCTTTTCAACATGAATACCCCACAAGAGGTTATCTTGACGATGGAAGATAGTGACTAAAGTTTATCTTTCAGTCGCAGATGATTCCACATCTGATTTTATGAACATCCTGTTTATATTTTCAACACATCAATCTATCATACCCATTGACAGGTTTTAAAGTCAGAAAACACTAATTTCAAAGTGTGTCTCCAAAAGAAATGATTCTAACTTTTTCCATCTCTGCAAAGTGAGATTGCTTCTTGAAAATGTGTTTCCCATTTCTTCCGGTCTTCCTGATGATCGTGGAAGCGTGAAATAGATTTTCGTCGACAAAAATGTATTGAAGACCTAGTGAATGCGATGTATCTCCTGCGTCAATGTTACGAATGATTTCTGGTGAGTACTCTCTTTTGGAAAACATTCTTCTTTGCCTCATTCATCTTTATGAGTTCTTAATTAAGACTGGAATAGAAAATCAAATAACTATCTGAATGAAAATGCAAATTTTCAATTTCAGATTTTTTCTTTTGAGTTAGGGCCTTTTCAGAATATCTATCAGATGTAGTTCAATGTCCAGCGTGGCTTTAGCCGGGGAAGTAGTTGTTTTCTGTTAGACATTCATAAAAAATAACTTCAATTCAATCGTAGATTTTTCAATTCACAGAAAATTCTTTCTATCAATATTCAATTGAGAATGTTTCCCTTTTCAATTTGATTTAGATCTGTTCTAAAAAAAAATGGGAAAATCATCAAAAAACGTGTAATTTCGTGTTTTTTTTTTTTGGAAAAACCAAATAAAATTTTGAAAAAGTGAGACGAGGGGAACACAGATTGTATTTTTGTCGATATGTACTTATTTTTTCATTCACTCAAAATGAAAAATTATCCTGAAAAGTTAGGGACTACGAAACCTTTGCAGGCACTGCTTTATAGTATAGTACAACTTCCTCTTAAATTTGCAGGCCATTTTTGGGTATACAGCCTTTTTAATTTATAAATCCTAAGATCTATACTTGAATTTTCCTCTTCCCAACCCCCCCGAGAAACAGAAATCGGAAGCCACCATTAGAAAATTGAAGTAATAAACTCAGAGAACTAACTGAAAATAGCAGAAAGATTTCAAAGAACAGATGAAACACTGATACAAAATAAGGGTGGAGAAACGGTAGAATATGAATTAAATATGAAAATACAATAATAAAAACAACAGAACAAAGATTAAAAATATAAAAATCGACGTACACAGTCTATTTCACACAAAGATTCAATATAGATTGAACCACAAAATGGTAGATCATAGAAAACATAGTTCCTGGCAAATACCACGCAGAACGTTGAATGATATTCACCTGAAAATCCATGCAAACTTCCATATAAATGGAAATTATCAGAAAGAAACACTTGCAATAAATTTCCATTTATATGGAAGTTTGCATGGATTTTCAGGTGAATATCATTCAACGTTCTGCGTGGTATTTGCCAGGAAAGTAGTTGTTTTTCTATCTATCTATATCTATCTATATTGAATCTTTGTGTGAAATAGACTGTGTACGTCGATTTTTCTATTTTTATTCCACTTTTCACATGGCCCTTTACTTTCACGATATGCTAGTCAGGCTTGCCACTCCTACTGAGAAGGAATCTTTTATTTAGAATCCTATCGAGGTGGGAGATGTATAGAGTGTTTCTTTCTGTCACTAGGTACCGCCAGTTAAAAGTTATCTTTTCCGGCGTACCTATAGATGTTATAAGCTCGATGATGATTTCTTTAAGTTTTGTCTCGCTTCGGCCAGAGCTCTTCGGATCTTTGGCTGGTGACTACTCCGTACTGATGAGTGCCAAAAAGCCTGAAACCGGTATGCGGATTGTTAGGCGAACACGACTTAAATTAAACATAATCGAGCTTATCAGAAAGAAAAATTTGCAATCAATTTCCATTTATATGGAAGTTTGCATGGATTTTCAGGTGAATATCATTCAACGTTCTGCGTGGTATTTGCCAGGAAAGTAGTTGTTTTTCCCCTGTGATCTACCATTTTGTGGTTCAATCTATATTGAATCTTTGTGTGAAATAGACTGTGTACGTCCATTTTTCTATTTTTATTCCACTTTTCACATGGCCCTTTACTTTCAGAACAAAAATTGTTGGCGACACGTACAGTAACCTTTTTTCAGTCTAATATCCCAGTAGAATGGATTGTTATTAACATAGTGATTTGAGGAGAAAAACATGGATGTTAGCCATATGAATCCCATCTCTCGTACCAAACAATCGCAAAGTTCTGGAAAAAATCGGAACCTCTGGTGAGCGAGTCGAACTCAACCAACTTTTTTCAGCACGCCATCTACAGTCAACACCCTACAATCAAAACGTCCTAATCATCATGTATCAGAAGCGATCGTATTCGAAATATTTTCCCATTTGGAATATTGAAGACGACGCGGAAATATTAGATTTCCTCTGGTGTCGAATGACTGGGAACCCATGAAGTAGGCCGTGGCATACTGTTGTTGCCACATCGTCGATTTTTTCGCAGAATCCGCGCAATCCGTATATACGTTCGTCCATATATCTGATCAACTTCCCTGATCTCTTATCATGTTTTTTTTTCGTTAACCTTATCGATTTTTGAGTTAACTTAATGAAACTCATATACAGCAGAGTGTTTAAAGATCCACGTGAATTAAAAGAGATAAGAAGCTGCCAATCAGAATTTGGGATTTCATGTTGACATTATCTGAAACTTCAATAACGTATACTTGATAAATTGGGCCCAGTCATTGTTTTTGGCATACAAAAATGAGTTATCAGAAACATTTTTGGCAAATAAATTTTCTACAGGCCCATCCACCACCGTACCTCTGTCTTGTACCCAGTGACTCGTCGCATAAAGAGTCTAGTATTCCAACAACAGACGTTGAGATATTATAGTGGCCGAAAAATTTTATGATAGCCGTAGTGGAGAACCAGTTGATTTTGAAACCAAAATAGCCATATATTTAGAAATATTGGGAAATGAATTTTCGGTTAGGAAACTCCCCAAGAAAAAATAAACTAAGTAAAAAGACGGGTCCTCGCAAAATCCATCCAAGCGACATGAGAATTCCATTTTGGCTAGCGAGATGTAAACGCCGATCCATGAAAGTCCATTCATTTAGTACAGACAATACATCGTAAACTAGGAAACGTGAAAATCTTAGTTACAACTGCCCGCTGACACGATTTCATCCCCGTTGACTGTCACGTGACGTCTAGCCGGCGAGTTCAACCTATTTGGCTTTAGGGGTACCGGGAACTGATTCACTACGAGCGAATCAGGCGTAACAGGCCCCAAAAGGAACACTGATTTCATTAGTAGAAAATAGAATACTATAATTTTATTATGCTTGGGAAGATGAAAAAATAAGACAGAGCCGCTACTCAAAAAGTCACGGAAATTTGGATGACAACCAACAGTTGGATAACTCCGCAGTTATAGTTTTCCCAATATCAATTGCAGAAGCATAAAAAAGTCTTACGGCGAAATCCTGTGAGCAGCAGTGGCGGAGATAACTAATTTTATTTAGATATTTTAAGATTTTAAAAATACTTCATAAATAATGAAAAATGAAAAAAAATTAAAGACAAGCTTTTATTTATACAAATACATTAAGAAAGGAAAATAATTTCTTTCATTGTTTGATGTAGGTTATTATTATATCCTAAAACGTATTTCGATCGGCACACACCAAGACCATAGACGCTACTGGTTTTTAATCTTTCAGAGCTATTAAAACACAAATATAACGCGTGATTTATGACCTCCCATCGTATAGACACACCTGCCAGCATTGATGTCCGACTTGATTGGCCCAGACGAATCGGTTGTAGAACAGACAGCCGTCACTCAAGTCCACGTTGACTATCGGCTCTTTTGATCTGCCGTTTGCCGACGGAGAATGTTTACGAGTAGTACAGATTATTTTTCGTTCCGTTTCTTCGCATATACGCTCGTGTTAGCGAAGTGAGTTTTCATTTGCTCCCTATAAAAACAGCTTCTGCAATTGAAATTGGATGGACTGTACTTAGTGTGCTTTGTTTCGATTGAAAGCTGTTCCTTATTACTGCTGATTAGTTTATTTGATGATATCCGTGATCAATTAATTTTTTTTTTTTTTTCCTAACAGAGCCTATTTACCCAATAAACTTGGATTTCTCAGCACTCAGAGAGTTTTAATGGCGTGATTTCATGAGTATATAAGTATAATATAATAATAATAATAATAAAGTTTATTCAAAATTCATAGGTTTACATACACACATAAGGTCATGAAGACATGACATGAGTAGCTGTGGACAAGAGACATAATTTTATATAGATATGAACAAACAACGAACCCACGAAGGCATTGCCAGAGCGTGGGTTTTCTTTCCCTTTATAATATAAGATTTAATAGAAGAAAATTGGAAGACATATAAATGAAAGGAAAAAGTGGTACTTATGTAAAATGTAACATTATAAATATTTTAATTATATAAGGTTCTAATAGAGGATAATAGAATATAGAATATAGATAGATAGAATAGCATATAGATAATAGAAGATAATAATCAGGAAATGGCAGTAGTTAATAGAATGTTCAGAATGTAACATAGAGAAACGGTATATATTCAAAAGAACAACACACAATTCTTTGGGGAATTTTCCAGTTTCTATTACTTTATTAAATATATTAGTCAATGGAACCGCTATTTCTGTTTTTATTTCTTTCAATGATTCTGCTCTGATGTCATCAACACCAGGGGTTTTATTTATTTTTAAGGATTTTATCGTTTTGATTATTTAATTTTCTGTTGTAGGCTTGAGGAAGATTGATTGCCAGCTGATAAGTAATAGCCAACTGATCCTGATGATAAAGTAGTATAAGTGTCAGTTCTAGGAAAATCCTGACATGATCTGGTGTCGAATCTAGGAAAATCTTAACATGATCTGGCTAATCTATAGTGTCGAGCAGTTTTCTCCTAAATACCTACTATAATTGATCAACATTGGGCAATACACTAAGCAGAAAATGGATTCCTCTTTTTACTTTAGAAGTAATCCATAAAGGTAGAGTCCAAATCTTGCACCTCACGCTTTCTGTCATAGTCGTTGAATATTAAAATTATTTTTCACTTTTTAGTACAGTGAAGAAGTACTTCATGACGAGCGTATATGCGAAGAAACGGAACGAAAAATAATGTGTACTACTCGTAAACATTCTCCGTCGGCGAAGGGAAGATCAAAAGAGCCGATAGTCAACGTGGACTTGAGTGACTGCTATCTGTTCTACAACCGATTCGTCTGGGCCAATCAAGTCGGACATCAATGCTTGTGTCTATTCGATGTGAGGTCATAAATCACGCGTTATATTTGTGTTTTGATAGCTCTGGAAGATTAAAAACCAGTAGCGTCTGTGGTCTTGGTGTGTGCCGATCGAAATACGTTTTAGGATATAATAATAACCTACATCAAACAATGAAATAAATTATTTTTTTTTCTTAATGTATTTGTATAAATGAAAGCTTGTCTTTAAGTTTTTTTCATTTTTCATTATTTATGAAGTATTTTTAAAATCTTAAAATACCTAAATAAAATTAGTTATCTCCGCCACTGCTGCTCACAGGATTTCGCCGCAAGACTTTTTTATGCTTCTGCAATTGATATTGGGAAAACTATAACTTTCCGCACTGCTGTCAATAAGCCGTCAAACCCGTGAATCCTGTAAGATTTACAGATGTAATTATTAATTGCTCTTCCTTATTGATATTATTTACATAAAAACTGGACTGAAAACTAATTATTTGTAGAAAATAAAGAGAAGAAGAAAAAAAAAATGTTGACGCCGAGAATCGAACCCACAATCTTGCGGTCATCTACCGTATACTCTTCCATCTGAGCTAATTCAGATTTGAATTAACGTTATCAGAGATATGTATGTCTCGTAAGTCGATTTACATTAATAGAATTATATTTCTTGTATTTTCATTTTATTAAAATAAAATTTAGCTATTTTTAAAGTTAATATAATCAAAGGATAGCAACGAAAGCTCAAACTGTTAATTTATAATTATTTCAGTAGTTTGTTTTGTTACGAACTACATGTATCTAAGATAGACAACCAGAGAACCAGACGCGGGCACATTATTTGAAAATTTAAAAAGCTAAGTCCACGACACAATACCACAAAAAATAGACATTTCGTGATAGTAGGTACATGATCGAAAGTAAAACCTTGTTAAATGTCAGAGTTGTACAAAAGTTTTAGTTTAGTTTATTACCTATACCACGCATATTGAATACCTTCGTAAATAATTATGGAGTCTGAAAATGAATTGGATTGCACTCCACCAGAAATCATAGAGGCAGCAAAAATAACCTCTTTACAAATTCTACCAGAAAAGTCTAGAGATAGATATGAACGAGCTTATAATGAATTTCTCAACTGGAGAAGAATAAAAGAAATCAAAAGTTCTTTCTCTGAAAATGTGATCCTAGCATACATAGATGAATGATCTAAGAAAGTACGACCAAATACACTGTGGTCTCTGTACTCTATGCTGCGCACTACTTTATACATTAATCATAACGTAGATATCTCAAAATATCTCAAGGTGAAAGCTTTTTCAAAAAGAAAAAATGACGGTTATAAACCAAAAAAATCAATGATCTTAACAACCCAGCAGATAAATCAGTTTATTACAACAGCTCCTGATGATCAATTTCTACTTATTAAGGGTTTAAAGCAATGTGATATTCATTAATTTACGAATAGAATTATGTGAACTTACAGGTTGCTTTAATTTTCGGTATATCAGGAGCATGTCGCAAGCAAGAGTTAATAAAAACTACTGTAGACGACATTGAAGATCTAGGTTCAGCAGCAATAGTTAAGATTAAAAATACAAAAAATAAAATAGATAGAAAATTCAATATTACGGATGAATTTTATGAAAAATATAAAAAATATGCTAAATTAAGACCAGCAACCCACGAAAAGAGGTTTTTTCTTAACTACCAACACCAAAAATGCACCAAGCAAGTGGTGCGTATCAAATGGGATAGATGATTCTCACACCAACAGAATGAACACCGCCACTAAAATTGTCAGCGCTGTGCGTAGAACTTCGGAAGACACTGATGCTCAATCAGCCATATTAGAAAACATAAATTTAAAACCCTCAACTTATTCGATGAGCAGAATAATTACAAGCAGCACCCGAGAAAATATTGAAACGAATCTTTCGCAAACACCGTTACAATTTACAAATTGTAACAATAACCAGTTTACTTTTGATTTTTATGGTTCCAAATAATTCAATTTGTTCCCCAGTTGTATCTAATAAGTACTTACTTCTGTAATTTTTTCAAATAAACGTTAATTATCGTTATTTCTTTATTTCACTATAAAAGTAATTCTGAATTCAAGTGCAAACAATATTCAAACATAGACTGTCACATATAAAACGTAAGATTAGGCAGGCAACTCAATATACACCATCTAATATTTACATATTGTTTAATAAAATAGGTGGTCGTAGAAAAATAACGTACATTACTCGCGCGAAAATGATTTTTCACACTCGTGTGATTGCCGCACTTGGCTTACGCCTCTGCCAAATATTTCCCACTAGTGTGAAAAATGTCACTTTCCGCACTAGTAATGTAATATACTATTTCATCACCAGTTGCGAAACAGTTAACTTTTCGCAACTGGCGATGAAAAGTAAAACATTTGATAACGTCAACGAGTTTTGAAAAATGTCACTTTAAATGTCAAAATTAGAAAAATCAATTTGTATATATAACAATTGTGTTTTTAACAACCGTACTTTCCCTTAAAATAAATTTCATCTTGTTTGTTAATTAACTTCTAAATTACCCAATATGTAGATTAAATATGTATTCATTAAATTGTCGTGCCGAATTACGCTCAAGCTTTCTTTTATCCAAGTAAACTAAACAATTCGAGTTTCCTTGCCTTTAGGCAGTTCATCTAAAAAAACTGCCAGAGCATTGAAATGTCAAGTTAACATCGACAAAAAAAGTTCTCGTGTAATTATAAGTAAAAATATATTTAAAAAAAAACTGAAAAAAACCAAATGAAAAAATCGAATCGTAAACTTGGCAACATGGGGTTGCATCGCCGGCGCGTTAGCCTTCTTTTGTTTGGATAAGCACATTTGGAGTCTCAATGCACCGGAAATGTGTTTGTTATTTTTAAGAATTACTATAAACGTCAAACGTGGCAATACTTACTTTCATAATAATAGTATTACAATGAGGAACAACGGACTGGTGAAAAAGAAGGTAGACGTCCTTTCTTTCGTTGGAGCGTTTTTCTCGGAGCTGCTTTTCGAATCTATTTGAGGAGTGTTAAAATATGTACATGACGGTTGACAGATTCGGAGATGGCGACTACGGTTTAAGATAAATAAACGGTTTCCAAGGAATGTGTACCGATGTGTTAGATCCAACTGGCTAGTCACCGGCATTTCATTACTGGCACATTTTTTTAATTCTTTCTAGGACGCTAACAAGAAAAATATTATTTGGACTTGAAGTGAGTTTATACAGCACGTAAAATAAAGTAAAATAAGAAGTAATAATTTTTGGAGTGTTTATAGAGCTGAGTAAATTAATGTAAGAAGTAAGAAGCTGTCAATCGAAATTTGGGATTTTATAATGAGGTTACCTCAAATTTCAATGATGTGTAATTGAAAAATTGTTCCCTGTTATTGTTTATTGAGTAAAAAATAAGCCACTGTTGACAACACTTCATCCAAAGACATTATTGGCCGAAAACGAAATTAAAAAAATGACACTGAACACCATTTTGTAGTTATGAAAAAAAATTATAACTTGACATACTACGACTGAATAGCTATTATATCATGTCAATTTGTCTAAATTATTCAATATGTACATGTGCCTAACAACTAGTCAAAGGAAAATAAAAAAAAGATAAAAGTTAACCATCTTTTATTTTACCTCTTATTTTATATTAATTCTTATTTTATGTTATATCTGTATAAACTTGTTATGATGGATGTTGTGTAGTTTTAACTTTTCAAATTACTTTATTTTATTTCTTATTTTATTTTACTTGCTGTATAAACTATGCGAATAGAAGTCGGATATTATTGTTGAGTGGTAACAAATACAAAAGTTTCAAAACTTCAGTAGAGTGAAGAGGGCTTTCATATGATATGTATTCTGATTTTGCAACCCTTTTTTCTGAACGCGTGAAAATTTGCAAAAGTTCTGCAAACTTTGGAATTTTTTAAAAATAGCAATTTACAACCTCTGATAAATACATACAAAACGGAAATGTGTGTTCTATCGAAAAAAAAATATTGTTAGTGTTTTAATTTGCAACCTCTTGCGTCAAACGGAAAATATATTTTTTCATAATTTTTTTTTTATTGAAATAAATATCGAAATTATTACAAAATTTCAAATAATGGTTGAATAATTCCTGACGTAAATGTTTTCATTAATTTGCAACCTCGTCTGTAACACGGAAATGAGGGTAAAATCAAAAGAAAAATATTTTCGTATTTGTACTCTACCAAAAAAAAAAAAGGAAAAGTTTTACCAATTGGTGGCAGCATAATAATTTGCAAACTATGTAACAATGCGGAACATTAGGAATTAATTTTTTATTTATTTTTGCAACACCTGTGTTATCTGAATAATAAAGATTTTTATATACCTAATAAACCTAATAAATGACATTCATTGTGTTACCAAGTTAACTATCGACCAAGAAGAAGCTCGTCAACGTTGTTGAAAGCTAACGTTTTCGATATGAATTCAAAACATCATATTACAATTAGGAATTTGCATAAAATAATACTTACGAGTACGTTTGATGGAGAATCGAGAATCTCTCGACACGTTTTCATAATTTTCTTGATTCATTAAAAAATGTAGGAAATATTGAGATTTAAAAAACACCCGTACAGTTGTACATTAGTACGATTAACCTACAACTGTGTTACGTCACAGTGTTCTATTTACAGAGTAATGAAGCACAGCAGTTTAGGAACATGATTTATTACCAGAATAACAGAAGACTGACAATTGTATTTTTATGACAGACTATTTAACTATTTAACTAACCAAAAACAATGCATCTAATACTCCTGGATCTACAACTGAAACAGAATGGCCTACAAACATGTCTTTCCCTCTTTATTTAAAAAAAAAATATAAATCAAGAAAATGATTCCTACGTGTCGATTACATTTCAGTCCTCCATTCGGATTCAATAGAATTTTTCATGATAAAACAACAATTGAGGTAAGAAAGTCTAGTGGAAAGGTAAATTATAATTTTATTCAATTCAAGAAATACATACCTCTAAAAATCAAATTTGAGATGTAATATCGTTTTCACAATTTTTTATTTTTCAGCAACGTTTCTGTTTGATGATGAAAATTATGTACTTGCGAGATATACAATCGATAACGTTTTGATATCCTTACATCCATAGAGCATCTTCTTGTGACAAGTGAAAATTTTTGAATGAAGAATGATTGCATGCCATTTCTAATGCGATAAAAAATTAATGACTTTCAATAGTCATCTAGCAGAATTTAGCAAAATTTTCTATTCTTTCGATTGTTGCATTCGAAAATATTAGATTGAATTTATTTCGCTGATTAGCCGAAAACAGTGATTGCTTCCGAGATCAATAATTAGTTTCAAATTTTTTACGTAGATGTGTCGGTCTAATATATATCTTACACCCATTTGCACAATGTTTGCAATTTATGGCCAAATTATATGAAAAAACAAATCAATTGTACAAAAAAAATGTTCCGTTGAACAATGTCGGTTGCAAATCTCTTGCGTCACGTAAAATATTAGTCGTGATTTTAATTGCAATTTACATTACTTTTACAATTATTTCAGAAGTTGTGAAATAGCAAAAAAAAATATTGGTGGGTAAATAGGTTTCGTTTTTCGAATGAGGTTGCAAAGTTACATATCCACTAAGACAGATATTCTCTTTATTTGCAACCACAATAAAAAACTTTTGTAATTATTTCAATGCTTGTGTGTATTGAAAATGGAAGCGTCGATAAAAAAGTTTAATAAATAAATGATGAGTTTTTCAGAAATGTTTGCAAATGTACGTGAATATTTTAAACTTTTTTCCGTTCACTTATCCAATTTGCAGAACTTTTGTAATTTTTTTAAACAAATCACAATGAAAAACTTAAACAAATGACAAAAAACAAGGTTCTGTAAATTTCACAAGGTTGCAAACTTAATGCATGTTGTAAAACACCATTACTATAGGTATGCCTAGTTTGCAGAACTTTTGCAATGTTCAGTGCAATAATAAAGCATGAAAACGTTTTTTGCAATTCAAACAATGTTCCGTTCATCAGTATTTCTACAAAATTTTATAGTATGTTTTCATTAATGCACTAACATACTACTGAAGTTTGAAAACTTTTGGAATTAATGTTAATTGATTGTCTATATCTACTGGCCTATAATACGTGGAAGATATTGTCAGGAATATGGCCTCCTAAGCTAATCGACCCATATTCCCCTGATCAGGGTTAGCACGCTCAAGGCCGTACCCAGGGGGGTTAGGGGGTTAAAAACCCCCCGAAATCTGTAAAATATATCTGGAATAAAGTGAAAATCAGGTAGTTTAATGTACATCCCAAAGAACCAAACCCCCCCGAAATTTTTCTCTGGGTACGGCCTTGAGCACGCTCATATGTTTATCATACTTCTTTTGTTTGAATGTGATTCAACCTCGAATTGTTTGGGATTAGATCACATCGGACAATTTGTGTTAGATATGAAAGAGTGTTGCTGGTACTATCGCGGGGATTACGATTACGATTAGAAATTACAAATTAGAAGTTGAAAGTTTACAAGAATGTAGTCCCAACTACTGAGCTGCCATTTTGGCAGGGTTGTATATTTCTAGGTGTAAGTATAGTGATTGTTGTTTATAATTATTGTTATTAAATGTTGTATGTTTGTTCTATTGATTCTGAGTTCATAATCTGGTTATCACAAAAGTTATCCTGAGCTACCAACCCCTTTTAAAACCCCTATGGCCACTGAGTTATGACAATATTTTTGTTTCTTTTTTATTTCTATATAACGTGTGTTTAGATGATTATATCCTTTTTGGACATAATTTCTTATGTTTTTCGTATGCCGTAGTTGAATAATATGATTATCTACTTTTACTATTTGTTGTTGTTCTGGGTAGTTTATTTCATTACTTTGTATATAATTCCATCCTCTCATAGAATATAATGATTTTGACGGATGTGGCACAAAAATAATGTCAGTAGCGATCTGTCATTGTCAACTACGTATGTGTGTACCAATGTTCACAAGTGAAAAATCAATAATCCCCTATTTTATACCCGTAAGGGTGGATAATTTCATTCGAAATCCAAATATAAGGTATACCCTATCTATTAAAAAAAGAATCATCCAAATCGAAGAACCCAGTACAAAGTTATGCCTGATAGAATCGGTTAACGGACCAGAATTCAGAGGGTGAGTGATCAATATCCTTCATTTTGCTACCCTTAGGGGTGGATTTCATCTTTTAAATTCACCTTCGAAGTACACCCTATCCACTGTAAAAAGAGTTATCGGAATCGTATGTCTCAGTAAAAAGTTATGCGTGATCATACATAAAAAAAAATATAAGCGTCGACTAGAGAACTTCCTCCTTTTTGGTTTCGTCGGTTAAAAAACAGATACGAATACTAAAGTGAGTAGAAGTATAAATCCTTTGAAGCACCTACTTGATTTTGTATCTGATATATCAATTGGAAAATACTCGAAACAGGAGAAAAAAATAACCGAAACATTCCTAAGAATTCCTTTATTTTTATGCCGCAAAACAATGCCCAGCGATAAGATAACATCTACCGATGATATCAATTAAAACCCTTTCATTAACGGCAATCTTATCTATACCGGATGTTATTCATAAAAAATCAGTTGTTTATAATAATTTCCACGTCCTCCGCACTCCTACCTGATATACGATGTGATGAATGAGTCAATTTTGATAATTCGTCACAATATGAATGGGTTTTTTCAATGCACAATCATCAAAATTATTGCTTGTCAATCCATAAAAGTTCGCTGATAACTTCGGTAAAATAGTTACTTCGACAAAAAAAATGTTTCAAAAGTGCTTGCGTTAGCATGATCGGTTCCTTCGATTGGAGGAGCCAGTTAAAGACGGTTAAACTGAAAAAACAAATGTTCATACTGTACAGAGTGTATTTCCCTACACCTACAGCTGCCTGGACATCTTTAGAAAATATGAGAATTATGGTCGAAATAGAAAATACTTGTTAGGTCCCAAATACTACATGTTTGCTTTCAATATCTAGCAGTTCCTTGTTGATTTTAATAATAATAATAAATACTTTTATTGCGAGGTACATATAACCAGACACATGACAGGATTCAACTTCTGCACATGCCAGTTCATGGGCAGAAATGTCATGTGCAGGAGTTTAATACTGCCATTTGTCTGGTTATCTGTACAGTAAGAACATTATTATTATTATTGAAAGCCACAAGGACTCTACAGGAACTCCTAGAGATTGAAAGCAAACATGTCGTGTTTGGGTTCTTTTTTCTTGTCTTGTCGAAAATTTCGCATTTGGACAGAAAATGAGCTGAAACAGACCTTTAACTACAAGTGTCAAAAAAGTATGCCTATTTTCTATCTAAAGTGAGTCATTTTACTACCTATTGAAAGTTGATGGCAAGTTCACTGAGAGCGTACTGTTTGTTTATTTCTAAAAATCGAAGTTATGGAAGTCATCAACGCTGTGGTCTGAATTTTATATGATAAAAGCTGGATTGAAAATCAAGAAAAACGTAGATATAAGCAGTTACTATAAATTGATAGCATTTTTTAAACGAATCCTGACAAGAGGAGATAAATTGACAGATATTTGAATGAAGCTCCTGATACCAAAGTGGCAACCATTTTTAGACATCAACATCCAACGAGGTTTATTATTATAACATTTCATTAAAATGTTTCTTTTACACAGATTTATATTATTGAGTATCTACCATCATTTTACTTCAACACTAGTGTTGAAAATATTTTTCTACAGCCGTACTATAATAATACATTTACATGCCCATAATCCGTTTCATAATGAGATCCATTATGATACAGATTTTTCATAACGATACAGATTTTTAATCCATAGAAACCCATAATTTTTCAATCTAGCATGCTGTGCATTTGACGTTTGTCCTAGATTCCTATACAGAGTGGCCACTTTTTTAATGGGATTGTATTGGTAACATTGAAACCATAAGAGTTAGAAGGTCGGTCAAATGGAGAAAAAGTTACATTCATAGAAGCATTGTCAAGCAGTTCAAAAAAATCGAGATTATCAGGGCCGGTTATTGAGATATCATAAAAAAAGTAAATTCTGTCATTTTGATTTTTCTTTTTTTCCCACTTTATTTCGAATATTATCAAAAAATGTCACGGGAGTTTTTTATTCGACAGTGAATTATCCTCAATTTGACATGATCAGATTCTGTATCCAACGTTTCGTACGCTCTGGGCCACCCTCAACCTCATTTTTTTCAATACGGACCTGCATATTTTATGACACTTTTCGAAATAACTTTTAACGCTGAATTCAACGATATATCATACAATGTCATTCAAAGTTGATTTTCAGGTGATTTTGACCCTTATCCAAATTTCTTTGGGTCGGATCTGTATTACATTTAGGTACCTTTAGTTTAATTAACAACATGCAATACATTTCGATAAGAAAATCATCTTCAACTGAATGGAACGTAACAGAATCAAAGCAAGAAACAAGTAATAATTATTTACAAATTTCAAGAGGTGAAAAACCTATGCAATTAATGCAAATAATGCAATTTATCAAAAAGTGCTGTTGATAAAATACTCAAGAGACACGGATACCATGACTATAAATACCAAGCCGTGCAAAAACTATATCGCAATGATCCTGAGAGGAAGTTGCAATTCTGTAATTGGTTTCAACGGAAGGTGCGGAATAACAACAATTTTGCACACAATATCATTTGGGGAGACGAAACGACATTCACAAATTCTGGCATGTTCAATCGAAGGAACAAACATTTTTATGCCACAGAAAATCCTCACTTAATTCATGAAGTTAGACATCAATATCGTTTTTCTTTGAACATATGGTGCGGTTTGTTGAATAATAAATTACTGGGACCCTATTTCATTGACGGCAACCTAACCGGAGCAAAATATGTAGAAATTATAGAAGAAATGTTGGATGATCTTCCTATACGGTATCGGCGTAATAGTCCATGGTTCCAACAAGACGGATGTGGTCCACACAACTCAAGAATAGTCACAGACTATCTAAATCGAACTTTTCCCGATTCATGGATTGGAACAAGAGGTCCAGTAGCATGGCCTGCCAGATCTCCGGATTTGAATCCGCTGGATTTTTATTTGTGGGGATATCTCAAAAATAAAATTTATGATACTCCGAACCCGACAATAGAGATTCTTCGCGAGAAGATTGAGAATGTATTGGAAGGTATTCAAGGAGACGAAATAAGCAAATGTATAAGAAGTATGGGTTCCAGAACCGCAAAGTGCATTTTACAAAATGGTGGACATTTCGAACACTTACTTCATTAATGTTCATCATTTAGATTGATTTGTTGAAAATATAAACAGGATGTTCATAAAATCAGATGTGGAATCATCTGCGACTGAAAGATAAACTTTAGTCACTATCTTCCATCGTCAAGATAACCTCTTGTGGGGTATTCATGTTGAAAAGGGAAACATTCTCAATTGAATATTGATAGAAAGATTTTTCTGTGAATTGAAAAATCCACGATTGAAATGAAGTTATTTTTTCTGAATGTCTAACAGAAAACAACTACTTCCCCGGCTAAAGCCACGCTGGACATTGAACTACATCTGATAGATATATATGATAGATATTCGAATAATCATTTGATTTTTCTTTCATTAAATGATAGTTTCGTTTAATTATTATGAATTAGGTTTTTCACCTCTTGAAATTTGTAAATAATTATTACTTGTTTCTTGCTCTGATTCTGTTACGTTCCATTCAGTTGAAGATGAGTAAGTTGATTTTCTTATCGAAATGTATTGCATGTTGTTAATTAAACTAAAGGTACCTAAATGTAATACAGATCCGTCCCAAAGAAATTTGGATAAGGGTCGAAATCACCTGAAAATCAACTTTGAATGACATTGTATGATATATCGTTGAATTCAGCGTTAAAAGTTATTTCGAAAAGTGTCATAAAATATGCAGGTCCGTATTGAAAAAAATGAGGTTGAGGGTGGCCCAGAGCGTACGAAACGTTGGATACGAAATCTGATCATGTCAAATTGAGGATAATTTATTGTCGAATAAAAAACTCTTGTGACATTTTTTGATAATATTCGAAATAAAGTGGGAAAAAAAGAAAAATCAAAATGACAGAATTTACTTTTCTTATGATATCTCAATAACCGGCCCTGATAATCTCGATTTGTTTGAACTGCCTGACAATGCTTCTATAAATGCAACTTTTTCTCCATTTGACCGACCTTCTAACTCTTATGGTTTAAAAGTTACCAATACAATCCCATTAAAAAAGTGGCCACTCTGTATAATTGTTTTATTTATCAAAATCAGTAGGTATTAAATTTTCGTAGAATACAGCTAAACTTCGATAATTATATTATCAAAATGTCTGATATCAGCGATATAGAAGAATTACCATCGACTCCTCCACACATAGCAGAAAATGCAGTACAAAATATTTTATCCCAAAAATCTAAGAAAGTGTACGAAAAACTATATCAACGGTTTATGGACTGGAGAAATACAAATAATGTTTCGACATTCTCCGAAAATGTCAATAAGAATTCTTTCAACAAGTTGAATAAATGTCGTTTCAAAGCTATCTTGATTCAAAGAATGCATTGAAATAGGAACTACTATTTGAAAAAGCCAATATCTGAAAAACTATTTAGGTTAGGTATAGGGAACCCCAATATGAAATGAAAGATAATTAAATTTTATATTGTTCAGACCAAAAAAATACAGGGTGTTATATTTGAAATAACAAAGTTATCTTTGTCCGAAATTATGAAAAAGTGACAATGATTTTTGAACATTCTGTATAATATTGAGAAACGGGTTTTATCGAAATCAATAGCCCAAAATCTCTTTTATGCTTGGTTAGAATTCGAAGAGATGATTTCTATACATTTCGATGTTATATAGTTTCCAATTGTACCTAGCATTTTCATAAAAAAATCAATAACTCGAGAACGGTTATAGTTAGGTACACAGTACCTTATATGAAATCATATTATTTTTTCCTGACCTATTCAAAAGTTTAACGAAATACAGGGTGTTCCTTTTAAAAAAACACAACTTTGATATGTCACACTTTTTTGAGCCACCCTGTGGACTCCAAAATAATTTCCTTTTGCAGCCTTAATCAATATACATATAATGAAATGGAGAAATTCCCGAAAAAATCAGTGGTTTGGTTTACAGGGACCGTGTCGTATGGGGTGCCCCACCCTGTAGAACTTTTTTGTCCAAATGACGTCTTCTATATACCCTTTCGAAAAACGGGGGGACACCCTGTATATAAAATTTGATATGTCAACTTCATGGATGATAATTTCATAGTAATTTTTTTTAATTTCAAACCGCACCTTTAGTTACATAAATGACTATTTCTAGGATTTTTTTGTTGAAACGAAAAGGACGTGTCAGCAGCAAATACATTCGTGGACGCATCGTACACACTATACAGGGGGTGTTTCGTTAGGTCATTTGACAAAAAAAAGTTCCTATGAACATTCCGGAGTTGCTTCGTTTCTGAGATACAGGGCGTTGAAGTATAAAAAAAAAGGTATTTATAAAATATCCTGAATATCCTGAAACCGATGTGGTTGAAATGTGGTACAGCTATTTGGAGTGATAAGGCAATTATTTGGCCCTAAGTAGGTCCAGTGGCGTCTCAGTGGGCACCATGGCCAACAATACTGAGAAAAAAAATATGTTCTCCTTTTCAGTGCATTTGAATATAAACGTGGGTTCTAAAATGTTTTTTATAAGCGTGGTAAAAATACAACTTTTTGGCCTCCTGTGTTTTTTTCATATTTAGCTTAGTTTTCGAGAACAAAAAAAATGAAGGCACTCTACAATCATGATTACCTGCTATGGAGACCAGCTGACAGTGATAGTATTGTCATATCAGTAAAAGTCAGAGTTGTCAATTAGCAGTGATTCCATCATGAATACTTTTACTAACGCTGAAATGGCTGACATGCACTTTATTTATGGATTAGCAAATGGAAATGCGGAAGAAGCACGGAGAATCTACCAGGATAGATATCTCAACAGATTAATTCCATGTGCTAAAACATTTAGAACGCTACATGCAAGATTAGGTGGAACTGGAAGTTTTAATAAAAATGTAAGTGGTGGAAGACCAGAAACTGTAACAACGCCTGAACTAGAAGAAGCTATACTTGATGCGATAGAAGAAGATCCTTCAAATAGTACCAGGAAGATTGCACTGCAGCTTGAAGTAAGCCCAAAAACAGTTTGGAAAGTTCTAAAAAGAAACCTCCTATACCCATATCACATACAGCGGGTCCAAGCTCTACTGCCTAGGGATTTTCACCCAAGATTAATGTTTTGCAGGTGGTTGATTCATACGATGGCACACAATAATAATTTTTTACCAAATATTTTATTTACGGACGAGGCAAATTTTTCACGAGAATCTAGTATGAACTTTCACAATAACCATTTCTGGGCCGACGAAAATCCCCACATTATTAGAGAAAGTCATTTTCAGCAACGATTTTCGCCGAACGTTTGGGTAGGAATTATTGGTCACTACCTAATTGGACCCTTTTTTTTACCAGCAAGATTATCAGGTCCATCCTACACGGCTTTTTTACGAAATTATTTACCCATTTTGTTGGAAGAAGTACCCGTACTTGTAAGAGGCAACATGTGGTTTATGCACGACGGAGCTCCAGCTCATTTCAGTGTTCTTGCTCGTCAGCATCTCGACATCACCTACCCTAATCGCTGGATTGGACGTGCAGGACCTCAACATTGGCCCGCTCGCAGTCCTGATATGAATCCTCTAGATTTCTATTTATGGGATCATCTGAAGGCTCTCGTTTATAAAACCCCTATACTAGATGTGAATGACTTGAGGAATCGAATAAGTGACAATTGCAATGTCATAAGGAATACTCCAGGTATTTTTGAACGTGTCAGACAATCAATGACACATCGATTGCAGTCGTGTATTTTATCAGACGGTGGACATTTTGCTCATTCACTTTAAGGTCGAAATTGTTTATTTTTTACTTTAGGTTTGTATTTTATGTTGTCCATGGATAATTTGTAGAATAAGTTAAAGTATTTTTTTCTCGAAAACGAAGCTTGATATGAAAAAAACACAAGGGACCAAAGAGTTGTATTTTCAGTTCTTTGATCTGAAAAAATAAAATACTACAAAAAAAAAAATCTCAGTATGATTGGCTTATTACTTCAAATAGCTGTACCACAATTCAACCACATCGGTTTCAGGATATTCAGGATATTTTATAAGTACCTTTTTTTTAATACTTCAACGCCCTGTATCTCAGAAACGAAGCAACTCCGGACATATGTTCATAGGAACTTTTTTTTGTCAAATGACCTAACGAAACACCCCCTGAAGTTTCGTACCGTAGTTAGGAAACACCCTGTATTCTGTATATTTCGTCCTTGATCCAATCCGACCCTATACCGATGGCCATTGTATTTGTCACCACCGAGCTATGCCATAATATTTACTTTGAGGCGCAGAAAAAAAAAACAGGATGTGATATAACTATCTGGACGATTACAAGCCGCATTTTTTCGATCGACGTTTTTCATTTATAAACCAGAGCCAGATGTAATCGCGGTAATCAATGAATTTCGCGCGATTCTCGGTGACCTTGAATCGGACGATCCGAACGAGTATGTTGCGTTTGAATGGGTGATATTTTTGATAGATAGTACTGGAGAGTCTATGAATTTTAGAATAAAGTTGATTCGTTCAATTTTGCTGGGAAACTACTACGAGATGACTAAAGAATCCGATAAAAGATAGATTTCAGAAAATATTTATTGATTATAAAATTGTCATCGATCATGCTGACATACCGTGTGTCGGAAAAAATCGAACATACGAGGATAATCCCAAAAGTACCGGACTTAACAAACAAAACACCAACAATTTGGAAAAAAATAACTTTACTTCTGACAGTTGCTTTTAGCTCGATATACTTTTTAATTTTTATCGATTTCTAATAATAGACCAGTGCTGAAGCCTTTGAAAATGGTAAAAAGTGAAAAAAAATAATAGTAGGATGAAACCCATTGGTGAAGGAAGAGAATATAACAAAAATGAAAGGAAAAATAATTTACAGGCGATCTGAGGTCGGGAAGTGGAGGGGAGTGAGTTTTTAAGGGTGAAAAACGGTTTATCTCGATTTCCGGCAAAACTACAAGTCATATTGAAAAAACTTGAAAAGCAAAGTTGTAGGAAATAAAAAGATCTACAACATTTGTATTCACACTTTTTTCACATTACCTCAAAATTTATGTGAAAAATTCAAATAACCAAATTTTTTGTTTTTTATTTTTATCTTCTACAACAATTTTTTTTCCACGAAATTTGGTGAAAACCTCCTTTTTCATGCTCCAAACACACTGTAATTTTATTGATTTAAAATATTTATTTTTTCACCTTATTTTGACTTAATGTCGAAAAAGCACCCTAATTTACAATCAAAATTCTCCCGTCAAAATATCAGCTTTTTCAAAAAAGTCGGTGGGCTTTTTGTTCGTTGAAATCTCTACTTTCTGATGGTATAAAAAAAAGTACATTACTATGACAGAAACTGCAAAGAAACGAAAAAAACTCGAATCCGAATTTAATAAGACATCTACAATATTTTGAGAAAGTTGTAGAATCTTCTTTAAATTATATGCGTAGATGCCTATTTATTGCTATTTTAAGATAACTTATATACCTGAGTGACCTACGGAAAATTTTAGCCCATCAAAAGGTATTTCATAGAGAAGTGGGGAAGGGGCTAGGAGGGTCTGGGCCTTACTACCTGTTATTTCTTTGCATTTTCTGAGAACATTTACCATAGTAATGTATATTTTTTTACACTATCAGAAAGAAGAGATTTCAACGAACAAAAGCCCACCGACTTTTTGAAAAAGCTGATATTTTGACGGGATACTTTTCGATTGCAAATTAGGGTGCTTTTTCGATATTAAGTCAAAATAAGGTGGAAAAATGAATATTTTAAATAAAAAAAATTACAGTGTGTTCGGGACATAGAAAAGTAAGTTTTCACCAAATTTCGTGAGAAAAAAATTTGTTTTGTAAAAGGTAATAATAAAAAACCAAAAACTTGGTTATTTGAATTTTTCACATAAATTTTGAGATTATGTGAAAATAGTGTGGATACCAAAGTTGTAGATCTTTTTATTACCTACAACTTAGCCATTTAACTTTTTTCCATAGGACTTGTAGTTTTGCCGCAAATCGAGATAAACCGTTTTTTACCCTTAAAAACTCACCCCCTTCCACTTCCCGACCTCAGATCGCCCGTAAATTATTTTTCCTTACATTTTTGTTATATTCTCTTCCTTTTCCAATGAGTCTCATTCTACTATAATTTTTTTTGGTTTAAAAAATTATCGACCCTGGTCTATAACATCAATCGTACTTTATCAAAATCCAAGACCCCCAAGAGATTCTGTACTGTTTGAAGTTGGAAAATACGTAGCCTAGTGTCAAGTTTCTCGATCAAAAAAGAAAACCTTCGGATTTTTTCATACGAGGGTTCAGAGTCATTTCCTCTGCCTCTGTGTACCGAGAAAATTTTTCGCGAAAATGTGCAAGAGACAAATCAATGGCAGAAGTTTTCTAACGCATGATGATCACATCCGATTCATACATTTCAAGTTTCACCTGAAAAAACAAAGAAAATCTTCTCACCCCATGCTATGGCGATGTTTCTTCTATAGAATACCACGATTGTATCAATCGAAGTGAGAAATTCATTTTAAATACACGCCACATATCGCACAAATTGACCCTTTGATTATTTATGATAAAGTACCTTAAAAATTCCAAATTCCGACCTCAAATACCAGTCGCCCTCGAAATTTCAATTAGATTAAAAAAAATCACGCGACCAGTGGGTTCTTTTATGAGTGCCATATTAAATTTGGAATTTTTTACTGCAAATTCGGTTTCAGCGAAATAGAAAACATTTTTGTCCAGCTTTTTCTCAGAAAATGTACATCATTTATGATCAAATACCTAAAATTCCGACCTCACATACGTTTTCAAGCGACCTCAATACCAAACGCACTCGAAATTTCAATTAGATTAAAAAAATCACGTGATCAATGGGCCATTTTGTGTCGGCCATCTTGAATTTGTCATTTTTGACTGAAAATTCTGCTTCAGCGACCTTAAAAGCTTAGGGACCCCAATGTGTGTGATGATGTAAACTTTTTTGTAGTTTTGTCCAGCTTTTTCTCAGAAAATTAACCCTGTGAACATTATTTATGATCAAATATCTCAAAAACCTAAAATTCCGACCTCGCTTACGTTTTTAAGCGACCTCAATACCAAAAGCACTCAAAATTTCAACTAGATTAAAAAAATTCTCGTGATCAGTGGGCATTTCGTGTCGATCATCTTAAATTTGACATTTTTGCAGAGCCGGATTACGAGGGGGGCAAACGGGGCTGCAGCCCCGGGGCCTCCACAAGAGAGGGGCCTCCACAATATAAATTTTCAGGTAAAATTTCCTAACAAATACCGAAGGATATGCAAAATTATATATAAAAAATCTGACAACGAAAGAGCAGTTCTCCCACTTTTTCCTCTCATTTTTCGTTTCAAACATTCAAAAACATGTTTCGTATTCTTGTCAAAATCCATGGTTAATATTAATCTACGATCTGATGAATCATGTGTATATGTGAGAAACAATCACCAAGTAAAACATCATATATTATACAAAATATTATATCGTATCGAAATTAGCTGTAAAAACAAGAACAACTGAATTTAAAAAAAATATATTTTTTTTTTATTAAATGAAGGATTTTCTGTCGATGTATTCTTCGAATGACACAAGCGATCTAGATGCACAATGAAATTCAATAATCATAAGCAAAACAAAATAATATTTCAATTTATGAATATGATTGCATCAAATTATTTATAAGAGCCCTGTGCGCATTCCATAATAGAACAAAAGTTCAAATTCTGTTGACTATTTTTCTGCCGATTCTACAAACACTTTGCCCGTCTATACCTGTTTTTCCTATTTATTGGCGTTGACAAGGGTCCGCTGAGTGGCGCGCTTGTAACAGAGAAATCCCCGAAATCTGAAAGTGTGAGTCTAAGAGAAATATGACATTCCCCAACAAATGTAAATCTTTCTGAAAAGGACTATCTATCTATCTATCTATCTATCTAAGATGTTCTACTATCAAATTCTCGGAAACCAAAATTTCAGAGCTACATTCTCAAACATTGAAATTACAGTGATTATTTTTTGACATTGCTAGAAACCAATGGAAACGTTCAATTCAAATAATTCATATACGTTTTGGCCAATCGATAGTGGGAATATTCTACCTAGAAAATTGTCGAGGGAATAATTTGAGGTATTTTGTTTTTATTGTCTGACAACCTATATTTTTAATTTGACGTCTGTCATCAATTCGCATGAAAAGTGTGAAATGAATCAAATCCGGTTCAGTACATTATATAATTTTGCAAGGAAATGTGTTTATGATCGTAACATCAAAAAATAATCTGAAGAATACCACACGAGAGTTCGATATAGTAGAAAATAATTATCTAGATTTCTTTCTCAAACTTGTTGGCAATAGCCACTCGAGCCAGTTGGTCTCTCTTGTCTATTACCTGGCAACAAGATTTCGAAAATCTGTCGAATTATTTTCACTCTCTTGTGATATTACAACTGAGAATGTGATGATGTCAAATTGCACTGGAAAGCGATCATTTTCCAAAATGAAAAAAATAGGCGAATTACGAAGAGACAAAGCCGCATATCAAAGTTATCGCTTCTTAGCATTGAGAATGATTTTCTCCGGATGCTGGATTTGACCAAAATCATCAATGATTTTTCGTCGAAAAAAGCTAGCAAGAATCCCTTTGTTTACGCTGTAATTTAATTTATTACTTGTATTTTATTATACCTACATATGCTCGTGACGAAATAATTTGATTTGTTCCGCAATAAAAAAAAAAAAAAACTTGTTTGAAAAATAATTAGGGGCCTCCACTCCTTTGTTGCCCCAGGGCCTCCTTACCTTTTAATCCGGCCCTGCATTTTTGACTGCAAATCCGGTTTCAGCGACCTCGGAAGATAAGGACCTCAATTTTTGTGATGAAGCAAATTTTTTTTTTATATATGACTTTTGGACTTATATAGCTTGTTAGTTTTTCGCATATTAGCGGTTCTTTAATATTCAATTCTAGAATGCGAAAGACTAATGAGTTATGTATCAAAGGAAGATAAAAACTGTTGTTGAATTACTTCTAATTCACACGCACGAAAGAACCTCATAAAAATTAAATTCCATAAAAAAAAATCTGATACACAACATAATAATTTTCAACGATAAAAAGAGGGACATGACCAATGACGTCTTCTGCGTATGTGCTATATGCTCTCTGTTTATAAATTAATCCATAATTTACTATAAAACAAAGGTCCTGATACTGATCCCTGTGGGACGCATCTAATTTATTTCTTATTCTCAGATTTATGATTTC
This sequence comes from Gonioctena quinquepunctata, assembly GCA_018342105.1. Taxonomy (NCBI): domain Eukaryota; kingdom Metazoa; phylum Arthropoda; class Insecta; order Coleoptera; family Chrysomelidae; genus Gonioctena; species Gonioctena quinquepunctata. The sequence continues at coordinate 423,303 of JAFIRS010000301.1, forward strand.
TGTTTTTACCACATATTGTAGAGATATGTAGTAACTAACAAGAAAAATCAACGAGTCATTCAATCAACATGAAATTATAAGAAAAATGTCATAGAAAATGATGTAATCACTCAAAACTGTGATATAGATTAATTCTGTAATGGTCTAATAAGCTGCACCGATTAAAATCACGTTAATTTTACTTATAATGTTTATTGGGATATAAACGACCCCGCACCATCCTTATGGAAAATGGCTTTCGTTTAAATTTCGTGAATTTTTTATATGTTGTAGATTTTAATTTCCTCTGCAAAAGTGTCCAAGGCACAAAAAAATCGACCGACTATTTTTCGAGATACAGGTTTTTGAAACTCGACTTTTTTATCATAGTACCAAGAAAATGGGCAGCAGAAAAAAATCAATTTTATGTTCCTTTCATTAACAGCTAATCATCGAAGAATACATTTGGAATATTAGGGAAACGCGTTTAGCGCATTTTCTCTATACGGTGCTTCTCAAAAGTCCCCTCCCCCCCCCTCTTATTTTTGGAACGATTATACATAAACAAGTGAAATTTGAAAACTGAATATTAAAGGTTGTAAACTTCCCTACTAGTGATGATAGATGACGAAATCGTCAAAGATGACGTCACAAGACCATTGTGACCAATAATTTTAAATGGAACCCTACGGCAAGCGACACCTCATTTAAAAGGTATCGAAAAAACCTATTCAATGATACTAATTTTGTTTGTGTTTATGGCAGTTTTAATGCCTCATTAGTAAACATTAAAATTTAACTTCCATTCAGTGTGATATTAATTACAGATTTAAGAATCAGTATCTACTTAAAGACATTGCTCGAAGTGACCTCCATTTACTTCCTGACAGTGAAATATCCTATTTTTAAACTCTTCTCGTACTTTTGCAAATGTGTCTGCGGAAACAGCCTCGCATTCTGCAACAATACGTTGTTTTAAAACGTCAATATTCAGGTTCAGTGGCGTGAACCTTCGATTTAAGGTACCTCAACAGAAAAAAATCCAAAGGTGTGAGGTCCGGTGATCGAGCTGGCCATTCCGTTGAACCTCGTCGTCCAATCCATCTACCACGATACTCCTCATCCAAATACCGTCTTACTGCACCGTAATAGTGTGGAGGAGCACCATCCTGTTGGAATGTTATTTCCAAATTGCCGAATTCATCTGGATTATCTTCCAAAATTTCAAGGATTAACGGTTCTATTGCGTTTTGCAACAGCTCCAGATAAACCTCACCAGTTAAATTAGTATTTAAAAAAAGAGGCCCAACGATGTGGTTTCCCAGGATACCTGCCCAAACATTCACCTTCTGGGGAAATTGGGTATGTGTTTCACGAAACAGGTGAGGTGAGTACCTCACATTCTGTGTATTTACATTTCCATTTAGATAGAAAGTACTTTCGTCACTGAAACAAATTGTTTTGACATAGTCTGGCTGTTGATTAATTTTAGTTTCCATATTTTCACAAAATTCTAGTTTTCGGTCTGGGTCGTCGTCTGAGAGTTGATGAACCATTTTTAATTTGTATGGATGAAATTTGTTTTTTTTCAACACCCTGTGTACTGTACTTCGACTGACTTCACAGGTAGATGCAACGTGAGTTGTTGAAGAAGTAGGATTAACTATTACTTCTGCCAGTATATCAATTTTTTTCTCATCAGAAATTTGTGGTCTGCCAGATCGTTTCGCATCATTAATACTACCCGTTGTTTCAAACTTACGAAGAAGCTCCCTTAAATAAGTCCTCGAAACGGGGCGATCGGGAAACCTCTCATTAAAAATGCGTTCTGCTGCATGAATATTTTGTCCAGTTTCACCAAGAATTAGGATCGCTGCTACTTCATCAGCTAAAACACGTACCATTTCGCTTCTTGAAGCAATTCAACGTTCGGCTCACAACAGTTTAACAAATTATTAAAATGTACAAAAATATTAAATGTACCAAAAGCTGCTAAAACAATACACAAATTATCAAATGTACAAAAACTTGGACAATTACAAAAACGTCGAATTAGGGAGACTAACAAAAACGTCAGCTTATTTGACAACTATCCAGAGGCGGAGCTTGAATTTGGAATTTTAGTATTAACTGATTTAATTCATCACAGCTTTGCGTTTTTTGAAAGCGAGTTGCCAAAACTGCCATAAACACAAACAAAATTAGTATCATTGAATAGGTTTTTTCGATACCTTTTAAAAGAGGTGTCGCTTGCCGTAGGGTTCCATTTAAAATTATTGGTCACAATGGCCTTGTGACGTCATCTTTGACGATTTCGTCATCTATCATCACTAGTAGGGAAGTTTACAACCTTTAATATTCAGTTTCCAAATTTCACTTGTTTATGTATAATCGTTCCAAAAATAAGAGGGGGGGAGGGGACTTTTGAGAAGCACTGTATATAGTGGAATAGGCCTACAGGGGATACCACTAAAAAAAACGCACCGGCAACTCTACCTCTGGGGTGGTGTGGAAACGAGTTCATTCATATCGTATAATATGGAAATCATAAAAATTGCATAAGATTCATTGATTTCTAATGCATTAATTATATTGCATTTTTCATTACGAAGATGGAGTATATGGATATCAATAAAATCCGAACATTCAAAAGTATGTAGCCGACAAACGAGTCCGGAGACCTATGCTAATATTGATGACAATATCTCGGACTCCTCAAACCGTACATTATATAAAAAATTCATGAAAATTAACCGATTTTTTGTCAAGAAGCATTTTTCTAAGAAACTTGCACTGTATCTTTTTACTCACCCTGTATACATGAAATAACTATACGACGTTATTAACATTGAAGAATGTTTGATATATATATATATATATTGTTATGTTAGGAAGGACCAGTAATATATTTTAAAGGTGAAAAAGAAATAATTTCTTAAAAAAAACCACAAAAATAATAAATATTTAATAGTTAGTAGTTCATGAGATATTGTTTTTACATTTTTTTGAGATTCTATTTCCTTTATGAAGCCTCTGTATAACATTGATAGGTAAATATATGCAAATACTATAATGCAATCATTTTCTTGCATTATCAAAAATGATTACAACATATAATTGTTTGAAATACAACAAAAAGTCTAGATTTACAAAATTATTCTGGATTAAATGTGATCAACAAAATTATAAGGTTGAAACATACAGTATATGAAATTGCATCTAACTAAAATAGCCAATAGGAGAACAAGAAACTTCTTGATGAAAATAGCAAATAGGGAACAGAGATGGTTAGATGAAAGATTTGAAATTGTGGAAAAGTAAGAACACAGAAACGTCAAAGATAATTATGATCAAATATTGTATTTAGTTTATAAGAAATGTAAAATATGTTAGTTGATAAGTTTTCTCAAATAACACCAAATTAGTGAAAGTGCGACAAGAAAGTACGAGATTTTGAAAATTCAAATAAAATGACAAAACAGAAATGGTATCCAGGTGAAGAAAAAACAAAGCGAGGGAGATTGAAAAAAAATATTTTCAGAAAGAAGCCACGTACAAAATTTGAGAAAAAGAAATTCAGGATTTTTACTAATGACAAGGTAGTTTTTTCCAACAATAACAAACCAATTCAACCACTGGATAATTTCGACACAAAATAAATAAGGATAAAAGAAGATTACCTTTTTTGTTCTCCACATGAGAACTTGTCCAAGCTGATTTCGGGGATTTTGGATGGTTCCTTTGCAATGGAGAGTTCCTGAGAGGAGTGGATGAAACAGGATTTCAGATTATGCCAGGTATTGCATCAGCGACATGCAAGCTCCAGGTATAAACTCTTTTAGTGCACATCACAAACTGAATCACTTTATAAAGTAACTCGTATATCTGAAGAACTCTATACAATTTGGTACTGAACTATAAAAGAATTCTTCCAACTCAAAAGAAAAAAGTGAGGTTATATTTACAATATCCATCACTGTTTTTCATTAATTTATGAAAATTTGTCAATTGCTCATAGTTATAAGTTATCTATCGCAGACCAGGTTAATATAAGTTTTCCTGAATAAAGGAAATAATTGTATTTGATAATTTCTGGTTTACTTTCCACAATGATATGCTTATATCTCACCTATGAACACTGAACTGAAATAGTTCGAATGACATCGATACAGGCAGTGGCTCTGTTGCCAGTACCGACTCCTGAGGCGAAGGCGTTCCAACTGAGTTTAGTCGTGGTAAGAAAAGGAATTACAAAGAGTAAAAAATAATAAAAATTTCACATATATTCAATAAAATTGTTATGGTATTGGGTGGAAGAAACAATTTTACAAAAGATATAAATATAAATGGAAATTATTATATTCTACCCAATCATAACAAATTGACATCCAAAGTAAGGGCAAAATAACAATCATTATTTCATTACAATTTGACAACCAACATAAAGGCAAATGAAGGTAATAACAATTGGCAGCAACGTGGCGAGAAAACAGTAACGTTAGCTGGCAATTATTATTTCATAACAATTTGGCAAAATTATTAATTGATATAACATAACAATTGTCTCCCAACGCAGGGTGAAATTAACAACAATCATTATTTCATAACAATTGTCGCCCAACGCGGGGCGAAAATATTTGTAAGCATAATAATAATAAATTAAATTAATAACAATTGTTAACAATGTATATATATATATATATATATATATATTAAAGGATCTTATGTATGTAGATGAAGTGAGTATTTTTTATTCGAGTTAGTTTTTCGAATTGAGTGTACCAGAAAATTAATAAATTATTTAAAAATGTTGACAAGATACAACTAATGTAAAATGTATGAATAAAAAATTGATGTAAAAAACACTTATGGATTGTACATTAAGGGAAGAAATTCATTTGACACAATGTTGACAAGATCAAGTGAAATTTATGTCTAATTAGACATAAATTGACAAGATCAAGTGAAATTTATGTCTAATTAGACATAAATTTCACTTGATCTTGTCAACATTGTGTCAAATGAATTTCTTCCCTCAATGTACAATCCATAAGTGTTTTTTACATCAATTTTTTATTTATACATTGTACATTAGTTGTATGTTCTTCATTAATATGTGTTCCATGTATTCACAAGTTTTGCTCGAAGTTAACCTCACTTTCAGTTCCTGAAGAAGAGTCAATAAAGTCTCGAAAGCTCGAATAGAAAAAAGAGTATACTCACTTCATCCCTACGACTGCATACCCAAAATAAAGATCCCTTTTTCATTAATATAGACAGTCGACAAACCTCAACTTCTTATATATATATACATATATATATATATAACATGCTCTCCCCTATCCGTACTAAAAAACGAGGTGTTGACGTACCCCTATTTTCGAACCACCCTGTATACAAAAATAATGACAATTAACTTCGATCGAGATTGAGGGAGTTCATCCAGGCTAAATTAAATCTTCATTTCTCATGAGAGAACTCACACTGGTTGCTTTAAAATTAATCGAATTGGATTTTTCTTCGTTCACCCTGTTGTAGAGCACAAAACGAAAAAGTATAATGGACACGAGATCAACGTGACTGTACCATCATTGAGGAATGGTATTCCTAGAATAAATAGGCGTTTTGTCAATTCTCGGAATTTGTTAAACATTCTGAGCAGAAAGGTTCACTTTTCATCTTTTCATCTTTTACACCCTCGAAAACTAGTCTGGCGATTTTTTTGTGCCCATGGACACATTTGCCGAGGAAGTCAAAATCTACAACATACCAAAAATTCAGGAAATTTAACCGAAAGCTATTTTCCTTAAGGATGGCGCGGGGTCGTTTCTTTACGTAAAATCCACAAAAGTTGAGCTCTAAATAATTAATTGCTAAAACCTTTTCGACAAAGGGTAAAAACCCGCATGGGAAAAATATCCAAACTATGCGACAAGAGATACTGCAACCTTCCAAAAATATCCATCGATGAGAATGATCTCCGAAGCTGATTACGTAAAATAGTGGAACACCAGCGAGTTGTTTGCCAAACAAGCGGCAAGGACTGATAAAAATCCATGTGCGTGTTCTACGAAACGTACATTTTACGATCGAGTTCATTACAATATTCTTGATATCAAGAGGCGTGTGATAACTTTCATCGGAACTGTACCGCGCAGAGCTGGTGTTTGCCTTACTGTCTGTATCAATCAAAAACACGAAACAAGAGACTCGTTGTTTCTCCATACCGGATATAGTAATTTCGAAACCCGGCAAGCGATAATAACAATTTCAAAAGGGAACACGGTTACATTATACCCATACAGGCTGTCCCACAATTTCATTTAGGAACGATTCTCTGTGACAGAAATAGATTGAAACGCACATAGTGGGAGAGGTTGGGCACTTCGGATAAAAAACTTAAAACTATGATATTACGGATCTATCTCAAACTAACAGGCAACAGCTGAACATAACCCAACATCTGACCTCGCGAACATAATAAATGGAGTTCCTCAGGGTTCGATCCTTGGACCTATGTACCATTTATTTAATGTAAGGTCATGTTAGACACCCAATATTACCTTATCGATACGATTTAATGGGGATCATAGTTCATCTGACCGTTGGTTTGTAAACATACATATTGATCCTGCTTATGGCTGTATCAATCAAATAGATCAGGCGATTACCATGAGAAAAACTGGTTTTCGGGAATTCTGCCGAAACTGGAAAACATCGTGTTGTAATTCTCAATGAATGAGTAACTTCTAAAAATATCAATTTCAACGATGCCTTACTCAAAGATGAACCTATAGCTAAAGACGACAAGAAGATATATGAGCATATTTTCGATAAAATGTCAACTGAGCGGAATTAAACGATATTACGTCCATAACCATGTCACTTTCAGTTGAATTTTGGCAGATATGAAAATTCTGTAGCAATAAAAATATTACAACAGACATGAAAACCTCTTCAGACACAGAACACTAACGGAGACTGGCAAATATCGTTCAATATACCATACAAAAAACTTTCGAAAATTCGAAATATTGCATATATTTTCAATACTGCAATGTGCCATTCTCTTCTTAACGTTTTACCAAGAATAGAGATAGTGGGATGATACAAAAAAACAATTTCAAGAGAAAAAAAAAGGTGCCATTCTCTTCTTAACGTTTTAACAAGAATACAGATAGTGAGATGATACAAAAAAACAATTTCAAGAAAAAAGAAGGTTGTATAAACATTCTCTACCCCCTCAGAATGTGATACATCTAGTTTGGAAAAAGAAAATTTTAATTTTTCCTACGGCCCAAACCAAACCAAAAAGGAATTAAAAACCCCAAAATATGATACATCGTTCCGTTTGGAAATTATTAATCTGCTTTCAGAACTCGAAAAAAAAAGGTTTTAGGCTCCATAATACAGTTAGACCACCAAAACATCTGGTTCTCCTCATACAGGGTGATTCAAAAGTAATTTGACAAATTTCGAGAGGTGATTCCTCACAATATTCTAATATGAATTGTCCATATAAATATATGTCCGGAAACACTACGTTTCCAAGATACAGTTGTTGAAGTTTTATTTTTATTTTCGTTTTTTTTAAATAACTTTCGAAATACTGACTTTAATTAAACGAAAATTGGTATTGAGAGGTTTTTTGAGGTGTCGAATTCGAACCTGATGCTATTATTGCTCTTACTCGTAGGGGGCGCCACCTACACTTCTTTTTTGAAGATTCATAACTTTTTTGAGCGTACTTCGAGCACATTTTTCAGTAAAAAAAATCAATTATTCTATCATATCTACGTAAAAAAGCTACCTTCGTTACAAGTCACTATAAGCAACCGTTTTCTAGATATTTGGACTTGAAAATTTCAAGTCGATTATTTGATAATCGATGCGTTATTACCATTATTTTTCTTAGGAAATGAATTTGACGTTTAAGTAAATAGTTTTGTTTTTTTGTAGGGGGCGCCACCTATTCTATTTATTTTTACTCGTTTGAAATAGTTATTTTTGTATCAAGGGTGCAAAATCTGTATTTGTTTTAATAACATTTTCAAGAAATATCAACATTTTATTTTAAGAAATTTTGAATATATAAAATAAAATAAAGGAAACAAATTGTATTAAAATAAATTGTTCAAAGTGTCCACCTTCAGCGAAGATACAGGCATTCAGTCTTCTAGTCATTGAATCTCGTACCCGCTCAAAAATTATTGGTGTGTTTCTTATTGTTTCACAGGCGTCTACTATTCTGTTTCTTAGATCTTCCTCGTTCGCTACTGGAGCTTTATAAACAAGTGACTTCAAATGTCCCAAAAATAAAAATCTAGCGGGTTTAGATCTGGGGACCGATCCATCGATTAGTAGTAGTAATTTATTGAAATAGATAATCTAATTCACAAACAAACAGTCACATGATCATTAAAAATACAGATAATCTAATAATTCTAAAATAAATAATAATAGTTATAAAATATTAAACAGTAATACATCACAAATCTTGTTCTAAAAAAGCCAATAGACTTTTCTTAAAACTTATAACAGTATTGGACTCTTTCAAGTGTATGGGGGGAGTTTATTAAATTCATTCAAATCTTTGAAAAATAAGTTATTCATGCATCGTCTGAACTAGTTCTATTAATATGGAAGTCATTATTTTGCCTAGTGTTATAATGATGAATAACTCTATTTAAAATCACAAAATCATTAAAATAAGTTGTTGGAAAACCTTTAACAATCTTGAAAATAAAAACCATTGTTTGGATAGACAGTGTTAAGGAATTCCCTGGCTACAACTCTAAAATGGGCCGGAGCCTCATCATGCATAAACCACATGCGGATACGAATTTCTAATGGTACATTCTGAAGTAGTCCCGGCAATTCATTTTCTAAAAAGTCTCTGTAAGTTGCGCCATTCAGTCGGAACGGAAGAAAGAAAGGACCTATCAAGTAATTATCAATTATGCCGCCCATACATTTACAGAAATTGAACTGTAATGTCTTTCACTAACTGCGTGCGAATTTTCCAGAGCCCAAACATGGTTGATATGAAAGTTTGTGATAGCATTTCGGGAGAAGTTTGCCTCGTCCGTGAAGAGTACATATCTCAAAAATTGAGGATTTCTAGCCAATTTTCTCAAAAACCAGTGACACATAGTAATGCGTTGGGGGAAAGTCTCGTGGCAAAAGAGCTTGTACCCTTTGAATATGGTATAGATAAAATTGTTGATCATGGGTAATTCTCCAAACTGTGGACTGAGTAGAATTGAGAGCTTCAACAATTATTCTTGTACTTGTTTCTGGATTCTCCTCGAGAGCGTTCAAAACAGCTTCTTCCAATTCTGGGGTTCGGACTGCTCATGGTCTTCCAATAATATCAGCTGCCCTCTTAAAGCTACTTGTTTCTGCCAAACGGTGGAGAGACTGGTAAATGTTGGAGCTGAAGGCAGTACTCGATTAGGAAATCTCTCCTGGCAAATACGTCTTGCTTCGCGCGCATTGCCATCTGTAAGGCCATAAACAAAATGCATATCGGCTAAATGAGCATTATTGTTTAAATAATCAATTTTTTCAAAATTAGTGTTCTGAAACTTACAGAAACTTCAACAAAACAACAAAACGTTTAACTGTCACATAATATGTATGTACCAAAACTACTTACTTAAACGTCAAATTCATTTCCTAAGCATACTTAATTCACCCAGAATTACTGTTCATGAGCTCGTGGAGGCTGGTATAACGGCGTAATGAGATCTCATTCCATCTCAACTAATCAGTTTAATGTCTTCCTTCAATTGCCTTTTTATATATCATTTTCTATGTATCAGATTGCATATTTTAATTCTGTAATTTTCATTTTTTTATTCATTGCCTAGGCAAGTGTTTTTTTTTTTTTATCAATTCCTGTTGATGTAAAACTTCAATTGTCTTCACTATATCATTTTTCATATACTTTCCTGTACTTTTATGCAAAAAGGCTGTGTATTTAAATTGTATGTATTTTATAATTTACAGTTTTGCATTGATAACTGCTCTTTTGCTTTAAACCGTACATGTGTTATTTATCAAATCCAATGATGTGAGAAAATCTCAAATTGAATTCAAACATACTTTCTCATCGTTTTACTCAATATTCATCGATACTAATTTTAAACATAGGCTACACTCACACTACAGACAGTCACTGACTTTGTGGTTTTCTGTTTATTTGTGAAAAAATTGTATTCGTCGTCATCTAAATGAAATTGTATTTGCACATTCTTCCTTTATAACAAATAAACTTATTATTATTATTATATTATTATTATTATTATTCTTTTGAAAAATGCTAAATAATGGTAATAACTTCAACACGCATCGATTATCAAATAATCGACTTGAAATTTTCAAGTCCAAATATCTAGAAAACGGTTGCTTATAGCGACTTGTAACAAGGGTGGCTTCTTTACGTAGATATGATAGGGGAACTGATTTTTTTACTGAAAAATGTGCTAGAAGTACGCTAAAAAAAGTTATGAATCTTCAAAAAGAAAAAGACGTGTAGGTGGCGCCACCTACGAGTAAGAGCGATAGTAACATCAGGTTCGAATTCGACACCTCAAAAAAACAATATTCGTTTAATTAAGGTCATTATTTCGAAAGTTATTAAAAAAAACGAAAATAAAAATAAAACTTCAACACCCTGTATCTTGGAAACGAAGCGTTTCCGGACATATATTTATTTGACAATTCATATTAGAATATTGTGAGGAATCACCTACTGAAGACTGTCAAAGTACTTTTGAATCACCCTGTATAACACGCTGTAGCAGTGTTTCTTTCAATATACAAAATTATGTGAGAATATTGCTGAAATTCTTCGGAAAAATAGAAGAAAATGGTTAGAATTGGACAAGTTCTTGAACTTTTACAAAATTGTGGCTATCCCACAATTGTATATACCCAAGCAGCATTATAGTGAGGGAAACTGATACTGGTTATCACGTAATCACCACTAAATCTACCACTATACAGTAAGAATAACTATAATTTTATATGTGTAATTTGTAGTCACGTAATTCCCATCTATGGTAGCCACTCCACAGTTCTATAACTTATTAGTGTCATTTGAGGTGTCTGGAACATTATGGCCACTGAGCAATACACTTTAAAGGTTTTCAAACTTAAAAGTGGAAAATAACCGTTGCGGTAAGCATTCTGTACCACTTAAATAACACTTCGAAGTCACAGTCAGTTTCAAGAGAGTAAGATAGTTTCGGTGACGTTTTAGTAACTTCATTAAAACCTTCAATGTGGCAGGCACTTGATATGTGGTGATGGTTGCCACGTTCTACAAATTACAATAACCTTCAAAATTCACCATTCCGCGTGGGAGATTCGACTTTCTGGTGTCGTGGTGGACGGACGTCTGCCACGCGGGCAGAAAGTCAGGTTAATGTCAGTTCTTGTACAGCCGTTCCACGTGCATTGAAAAAGTTATTAATTATTGTGAAAGTTTTGGGCATTCGTGGTATCATTTCGAGTGAGACAATCCCGTTTGCCCACTGAAGGGGGGTCGAATTTGTGGCTATAGCCCCCGTTTACTGGTATATTATCCAGTATTGGATAAACCATAAAAAACAAGACAAGACCATTCCGCGTGATGACAAAAGCTAACCTAAGTTTTCTCAAATTATTTTATTGTGGCTTACAAAAAGTTTGTTTGACCTGTTACGTGATACATGAATGATTTTATTCAATATGAAATGGATTATGCGTTTTCAATAGACAATTTTCCTTGATTTTGAAGTGACCGTGGATTGGTCAGCGCGATGACAAAAACTAACCTAACATTTTCAAATTATTTTATTGTGGCTTACAAAAAGTTGATTTTACCTATTACGTGAAACGTGAATGATATTCATTCAAAAAAAGGGTTTTTTAGACAATTTTTCTTGATTTTGTATAAAAAGGTTAATTTAAATAGATTGGATCTCTGACTTGTACTCTGTTTGCATAAATGCCATCATTTTAATTACTTGTTAATTGATAATTGTTACTTGATACTCGATAATTGTTGATTGGAGCTGCATAAATCCAGTATACTTGCTACATGTCCTTTTTTAACAATTAATGAACATGTACCCCCAATTTCGAGGTTAAACTTTGAAGTGGTAGGTTATAATAGCCCGACGTGTTCGCCCCTTCCGAAGGTATAAAACCTATTGTAATTTTTAGGTTATAACTTTGAAGTGGTGAGTCATGGGCCTGCGACGTGGGTGCCACTTTCCAGTGGTGGAAAAGATAATAATTTAGTTCCACTGGGCACTCTACGTTGGGAGGAGCTTCAGAGTGGTATATTTACACTTTCTGCCACTTTAAAGTTATATTCTCCAAAAGCCGCCAAATTTACAGGAATATGATGGATCGCTATTATAAGAGAAATGATCGAAATATTCAATAAAGATTTATTTATCATCAGCACTGCATCAAACGTGGTAATTTGTTACGTAAGTATTTGTTTCCACTAACCAAGATTGATAAAACAATGTTCGAGGGATTCGAGTACATGAGGCGAGTTATTTCCAAAATTATAATGTTTTCCTCAAATAAAGTGTATTCAGATGGCGCGTGCTCACAATCGAGCTACAACACCCATATTTCATCGTTTTAATTTTATCACGATCAGAAGTATCCGAATTCAATATACTTACTCACGCGTTTGTATGTTATATATTTTTATAGTTGATCGAGTGTTAGAAATGAATCAGGCAAAATGGAAGAATGAGAAACATTTATCACAAAAATATGTTGCTGAACAGAGATCGAGCTACATATTATTTACACAAACGCAGTCAGTTGTTTAACGTGTCTAGTGTCGGCCACTACATATCCACGTTTTTGCCAGGTGACCACAACGTGGTTGGAATGTGGCTATCTGAGATCCAGGAAAGTAGATCGGAACGTAGCAGCCAAAAAAGTGTTCCCCATTTTGGTAGCCGCCACGTGATAGAACCGTGTATATTACGTGGGGTGGTTGTGGTCAAACACTTCAAAGTTTTCCAGAATCGTGGCCGCTACGTTCCGTCCACTTAAAATGCTACTTGGGTATTGCAACTGCCATGAACAGTTATATTTTTGTAATGACAGAAAGTGCCGATAGAACGTCGAGAAGCGACCATCGCGTATGCTCTAGTGCTAATAACCTTATAAAAGGAGATCAAGTTGATTCAGAAATGTTAAGAGTCCAGTGAATATTCTAGCAGTGAATTTTTATTGAGACGACTGCTGGATGAAAAACGAAGAGGAGGTGGTTTGTTGACAAAATGAAGAGAGAGACGACAAAAGAGGTTCGAATTCGAAGGAAAAGACCTTTGTATACCTAGATAAACGTCTGAAAGTGTACGTCCCATAAATATCAATGTCCTGTTCATGGACGATATCATTCCCATCGAATTTTTCCTCGGGATGCACCTAATCTCACTTGACTATTCATAAGGAGTCGTTCGTTTGAAAAAGTTCTCTAAAACACATTTCGAATGCAACGAAAACAAAACATAGAAGAACATATGGTACAGGAACTCCTACGTGCCGAGTCTGACTATACAAAACGGGAGATACAAGAAAGCGAACGAGGTGTATAAATGTAGTAGGTAACCCACTCCTTCGTTTGTTGCATCTCGCATGAAAATGAGGCCGATAAATTTCCGAGAAAGTTAAATATGTCAAGCTAGTCGCATCTATTTTATTCATAATAGTACATTATTGATTTGTTGAAAATATAAACAGGATGTTCATAAAATCAGATGTGGAATCATCTGCGACTGAAAGATAAACTTTAGTCATCGTCAAGATAGCCTCTTGTGGGGTATTCATGTTGAAAAGGGAAACATTCTCAATTGAATATTGATAGAAAGATTTTTCTGTGAATTGAAAAATCCACGATTAAAATGAAGTTATTTTTTATGAATGTCTAACAGAAAACAATACTTCCGGTAAAGCCACGCTGGACATTGAACTACATCTGATAGATATTCTGAAAAGCCAATCAAACTGAAATTGAAAATTTGCATTTTCATTCAGATAGTTATTTGATTTTCCATTCCAGTCTTAATTAATAACTCATAAAGATGAATGAGGCAATGAAGAATGTTTTCCAAAAGAGAGTACTCACTAGAAATCATTCGTAACATTGACGCAGGAGAGACATCGCATTCACTAGGTCTTCAATACATTCTTTTGGAGAGACAAAAGAAATGATTCTAACTTTTTCCATCTTTGCAAAGTGAGATTGCTTCTTGAAAATGTGTTTCCCATTTCTTCCGGTCTTCCTGATGATCGTGGAAGCGTGAAATAGATTTTCGTCGACAAAAATGTATTGAAGACCTAGTGAATGCGATGTCTCTCCTGCGTCAATGTTACGAATGATTTCTGGGAGTACTCTCTTTGAAAACATTCTTCTTTGCCTCATTCATCTTTATGAGTTCTTAATTAAGACTGGAATAGAAAATCAAATAACTATCTGATGAAAATGCAAATTTTCAATTTCAGATTTTTTCTTTGAGTTAGGCCTTTCAGAATATTATCAGATGTAGTTCAATGTCCAGCGTGGCTTTAGCCGGAAGTAGTTGTTTTCTGTTAGACATTCACAAAAATAACTTCATTTCAATCGTGGATTTTTCAATTCACAGAAAAATCTTTCATCAATATTCAATTGAGAATGTTTCCTTTTCAACATGAATACCCCACAAGAGGTTATCTTGACGATGGAAGATAGTGACTAAGGTTTTCTTTCAGTCGCAGATGATTCCACATCGATTTTATGAACATCCTGTTTATATTTTCAACAAATCAATCTATCATACCCTGACAGGTTTTAATGTCAGAAAACACTAATTTCAAAGTGTCTCTCCAAAGAAATGATTCTAACTTTTCCATCTTTGCAAAGTGAGATTGCTTCTTGAAAATGTGTTTGCCATTTCTTCCGGTCTTCCTGATGATCGTGGAAGCGTGAAATAGATTTTCGTCGACAAAATGTATTGAAGACCTAGTGAATGCGATGTCTCTCCTGCGTCAATGTTACGAATGATTTCTGGTGAGTATCTCTTTGGAAAACATTCTTCTTGCCTCATTCATCTTTATGAGTTCTTAATTAAGACTGGAATAGAAAATCAAATAACTATCTGAATGAAAATGCAAATTTTCAATTTCAGATTTTTTCTTTTGAGTTAGGGCCTTTTCAGAATATCTATCAGATGTAGTTCAATGTCCAGCGTGGCTTTAGCCGGGGAAGTAGTTGTTTTCTGTTAGACATTCACAAAAAATAACTTCATTTTAATCGTGGATTTTTCAATTCACAGAAAAATCTTTCTATCAATATTCAATTGAGAATGTTTCCCTTTTCAATACATTATTATTATTACAGTAACACGGTTCTTGACATGGTTTTAATCTTCCACAGTTTGAAAATGAAAAAAATATATGCCAAGAAACTTTGTAATGGAGCTAGGAGAAATTATTTTATACTTTTTAATCCGTCTTATAAACGTGGTATATTAAAAAAAATCCAATAATTTAAAGCTGCAGATGCTTTGGTCATGTCAATCGGAAGACCTGATTTCGTGCGAAATTCCCTTTAAAAATGGTGGTTATCTTCAATTTGTCATTTGTCAAATTGTTTCAAATGAAAAGATCTGAAGATTCGCAACAGTCGATGTGGAAACAGTTGCCCTTGCTCAATATTCCGAGTTTTCATTTGAAAACGTTAGAAGTATGCCAGACATTTGATGAATGAGCATAGTACTCATTCGAACCGTAATAACCTTGATGCGGCACCTACATTTCGTACCCGAAAAAAAAATGACCCGCGTCATTTTCGATACAAACCGCGATATCAACGCACACTTTTATTCAATCAAGGATACGAAACGCAAGAGAAACGACCAAGAATTGATAGAAAGCGTGCCACGATTTAACCCGTACGAATTTTGTTTTCGACGTTGTTGCCAAATCTCGAAAATATACAGGAATAATCTCAGTCGCCTGCAAGAAGCCAGAAAAGCAACGGGTAAATGCATCAGAGCTAGGAAAACAATCAAATATAAAAATTATTATTATTGTGTCCAATAGTGACGATGGTAGTGTTCACTGTGGTCGACAACTTTTGTTATTTTTTTGGCCCTGAAGAAGTCTAAATATACAGATGAAACGTCGGCATAAAATTTGCGTTGTGGTCTCGTACCTGTCCTCTCACTCACGATTGTTTTTTCTTCAATCGTCTTCAGGTGAATACTGAAGACGATTATTTTCCATAATCCTTTTCACCCCTCTCTTTATTTATTTTTTTACGGACAAGCCATCTTATAATAAGAACAACGGACAATTTGTTACAAAAAACATACGAATGTAGATGATTCCTATAAAGAGGTCATGCATGATGACAATAATTTAAATTGGACATTAAAACTACAAATATTAATTCTCTCAATCTTGAAAACTCGTACAAATCATTGAATATCCAGTTATTTTTATTTCCTGTTCACATTTTTTATCTGAAGGCAATTTATTGGAGATTCTAATTTTGATGAATTTCAAGTCTCTTCGTTTTTTTCTAACAGAAATTTTTTGAGAAATTTTTAAAATTAATGGCCACAGATATAAATTGCAGCCATTATGAATGGAATCGATCAAATTACTCTAACTCTTGTCAGTTCTGTAAGAACGACATTCAAACTAAAACAAGCAAAACAGAGGTGGGAAATTTCTACCATAAATTTGATCAAGATCCATTTATAGCTTAGGATTTGTAATATAGCATAGTCGATTATAATTCTACATAAGATCTACGTTTTTTGGCATCTCCATTGAATTTTCTAATTTGCTTTAATCTATAAGGAACTAACAGCCAAGAGCTTTTGGTACGCCAATTTTAGTGATCTCCTCTTGTATTATAATAATAAATTTTTAAATTGATCTTGATCATTATGACATAGATACTAGATCAACATTCTTCAATACAGTTTAAATAAATTAACATTTCGTCAGAACACTACTTCCAATAATATAAAACTCAAAAGTAATGGAGATACATTATTATTAGATTGAAATAATCCATTACTATTATAATATTTGAGTTAGGGCCTTTGAAATTTCATATTTTTATCTCATGATATTCTAAATTCTGCTTTAATCTGAAGGCAATAGGACGATTTCGTTTTTTTGGTGAATTTTACCCCTTGTGCGATTTTTTCGAGATTTTTTTTTCTGAGAATGTCTTGAAATTATGAGCACATACTAAATCAACCATTCTGAATCGAATGCCGTTTGCGAAATTACTCTAACTCTTTTCGTTCTTAGATACGACCCACTTCCAACTAAAACTAAAATAAAGGATCCATACACTACCTATATTTGGAATGAAAGATCCATTTATTATTTAAATTTGAAATGAAGGGCCATACACTACTGAAGTACATATTTTTGGCATCTCCATGATGTTTCCTACATTCTGCTTTAATCTGAAGGCAATAGGACGATTTCGTTTTTTTTGGTGAATTTTAGGGGTATACCCCTGGTGCGATTTTTTCGCAAAATATTTTTTTTGTCTTGAAATTATGAGCGCATACTAAATCAACCCTTCTGTGCACTTTTTCTCCCTTACTAAATTTCTCAATTGATTGGGATTGCACTAAAAATAATTTAATGAAATCAAGTAAAACGCCTTTACTGTCTTTTTAACTTTACAATAACTGCAAGAGAAAATTAGTTAGATTCTCAAGAATTACACTGGCCTAACAAGATATAAACTTGTAGCTCATTATAAAATGGGAAAATCAGATCCAAATACTTACACTTCTGTAGTATTCGGTACAAAACGATGAAAGCTAAAAAAGGGCAGCAAAACAGATGCTGGGGAATTTTCTGGACCATCAACATTCGATCCAAGATCATCATTGTAACAAATAGCCTTAGGGATATTGTAATATCAGCATAGTTCCGATTTATATAATTCTGACATAAGATTACGGTTTGTAGTAAAAAGTGAAGAATTCATTCCATTGGAGCTTTCTGCTTGAATAAGCCTTGAGCCTCTTATGATTTGGCCAAATAAGGAACTCAGCCCAAGAAGCTTGCATCGACAGGCTACGCTACAAAATTTTAGTGACTTCTACCAATCGGGGGTTGCTATAATAATAATAATAATAATAATAATAAATTTATTGATCCTTCACGATCATTAAAATGACATAGGATACGTCAGACAGCAATTAAAACTCACATACAGTCAACATCTATACATAAAAATATAACATTTCCCAGTCAACATCTATACATAATAATATAACAATTTCACAAGTTAGATGGAGATACATATTATTGATTAGATTGAAATACTCATCAGTACTATAAAAGCAACCATTAATCAAGTATTCTTTGAGTTTCGCTTTGAAATTATTTTCCCTATTTAGGTTTTTTATTTCGTCAGGTGAGTGATTATAAAATTTTGCCCCTTATAAGACGGGCAATTTTCATAAAGACGAGTTGAATGTTTCTGAAGTCTTATTAATTAGCCTTTTCTGGTAGGATATTCATGGAAATCACAGTTTCGATGGTAATTCTGTATCTGTTTTCGGAATAACAGAGTACATTTGTAAACATAAATGCACGGTATGCACATTATTCTCAATAAAGCGGGGTCTACAAGATTTTATGCAGTCTATTCTATATACAGTGCTTCTCAAAAGTCCTCTCCCCCCCTCTTATTTTTGGAACGATTATACAAAAACGAATGAAATTTGGAAACTGAATATTAAAGGTTGTAAACTTCCCTACTAGTGATGATAGATGACGAAATCGTCAATGATGACGTCACAAGGCCATTGTGACCAATAATTTTAAATGGAACCCTACGGCAAGCGACACCTCTTTTAAAAGGTATCGAAAAAACCTATTCAATGATACTAATTTGTTTGTGTTTATGGCAGTTTTGGCAACTCGCTTTTGAAAAACGCAAAGCTGTGATGAATTAAATCATTAATACTAAAATTCAAATTCAAGCTCCGCCTCTGGATAGTTGTCAAATAAGCTGACGTTTTTGTTAGTCTCCCTAATTCGACGTTTTTGTAATTGTCCAAGTTTTTGTACATTTAATAATTTGTGTATTGTTGATCGAACGTTCAACTGTTTTAGCAGCTTTTGGTACTTTTAATATTTTTGTACATTTTAATAATTTGTTAAACTGTTGTGAGCCGAACGTTAAGTGCTCCAAGAAGCGAAATGGTACGTGCTTTAGGTGATAAAGTAGCAGCGATCCTAATTCTTGGTGAAACTGGACAAAATATTCATGCAGCAGAACGCATTTTTAATGAGAGGTTTCCCGATCGCCCTGTTTCGAGGACTTATTTAAGGGAGCTTCTTCGTAAGTTTGAAACAACGGGTAGTATTAATGATACGAAACGATCTGGCAGACCACAAATTTCTGATGAGAAAAAAATTGATAAACTGGCAGAAGTAATAGTTAATCCTACTTCTTCAACAACTCACGTTGCATCTATCTGTGAAGTCAGTCGAAGTACAGTACACAGGGTGTTGAAAAAAACAAATTTCATCCATACAAATTGAAAATGGTTCATCAACTCTCAGACTACGACCCAGACCGAAGACTAGAATTTTGTGAAAATATGGAAACTAAAATTAACCAACACCCAGACTATGTCAAAACAATTTGTTTAAGTGACGAAAGTACTTTCTATCTAAATGGAAATGTAAATACACAGAACGTGAGGTATTGGAGTGACGCAAATCCTCACCCGTTTCGTGAAACACATACCCAATTTCCCCAGAAGTTGAATGTTTGGGCAGGTATCCTGGGAAACCACATCGTTGGGCCTCTTTTTTAAAATACTAATTTAACTGGTGAGGTTTATCTGGAGCTGTTGCAAAACGCAATAGAACCGTTAATCCTTGAAATTTTGGAAGATAATCCAGATTAATTCGGCAATTTGGAAATAACATTCCAACAGGATGGTGCTCCTCCACACTATTACGGTGCAGTAAGACGGTATTTGGATGAGGAGTATCGTGGTAGATGGATTGGACGACGAGGTTCAATGGAATGGCCAGCTCGATCACCGGACCTCACACCTTTGGATTTTTTTTGTGGGGGTACCTTAAATCGAAGGTTTACGCCACTGAACCTGACAATATTGACGTTTTAAAACAACGAATGTGAGGCTGTTTCCGCAGACACATTTGCAAAAGTACGAGAAGAGTTTAAAAATAGGATATTTCACTGTCAGGAAGTAAATGGAGGTCACTTCGAGCAATTTCTCTGAGTAGATACTGATTCTTAAATCTCTAATTAATATCATACTGAATGGAATTTAAATTTCAATGTTTACTAATGAGCCATTAAAACTGCCATAAACACAAACAAAATTAGTATCATTGAATAGGTTATTTCGATACCTTTTAAAAGAGGTGTCGCTTGCCGTCGGGTTCCATTTAAAATTATTGGTCACAATGGCCTTGTGACGTCATCTTTGACGATTTCGTCATCTATCATCACTAGTAGGGAAGTTTACAACCTTTTATATTCAGTTTCCAAATTTCACTTGTTTATGTATAATCGTTCCAAAAATAAGGGTGGGGGAGGGGACTTTTGAGAAGCACTGTATAATATACTTTAATCAACAATAAGTTATCAAAACCATTACAATGATGTCCATAACAAATTGCTGAGAGCGTCAGTAAATAAAAGTATACACAGTAAACATACAAGACAAGAAATATAACATAAATTATGAATAAAACACGAATACCGACGAACCACAGACATATAAATGTATACAACTAGACATACAGTGGTCCCAACAACCTCTTAAGAAAATAATTCGTCAAGTGTGTAAAAGTTCTTTTGGGTCAAGAAGTCTTTGAGCCTATTTTTGAAAATGAGAATATTTGGCGCACTTTGCACTTCTTCAGGTAAGTTATTATAGATTGTAGCCATTGTAGTACAAGTTTCTTTATAAGAGTGTCCCCAGGGAAGATTACAAAGGATTCTCAACGCAGATTTTTGTAAAATTCATATTCTTGAACAATCAGTGCCAGCTCCCCAATTCATTATGCCATATCGTATTTCAGAGTTAAAATTCGCGTAATACAGAGTGAGGAGTATTTTTTGACTGCAGTGCTCCTTTAATGACCTCAATGCATAGCAAGCAGATCTCAATTTACCACAGAGATTATGTACATGAGATTCCCAGTTTAACTTTTTATCAAAGATAACTCCCAAGATCTTGACATCGTTTTGAAAACTGAAATTATATGCGTTATTGTTACATATCGTTTGATTGTGCCCTCGATGGAAAATAATAGAAGCAGTTTTTTCCTTATTCAAATTATTGAAATTTTTTTCTGACCATAATAAACACAGAGTGTATACCTCTTCAGCAGTAGCCATTATCCGATCGATGCCAGTTTCCGTAATTAAGAAATTAGTGTCATCGGCATAACAAACCATATTCACATTTGGAATACCTTCGAGGAAAGTTATGAGGTCGTTGGCAAAAATTATATATAAAAGAGGTCCTAAAATAGACCCCTGAGGCACCCCTTAACTAACGCTAACGGTTTGACTGTAACTGTTGTTGATTTGCACTGCTTGCTTACGATTTGTTAGGTACGATTTAATGAAATCTAGTGGTATGCCTCGAACGCCATATCGGTTCAGTTTCTCAAGTGAGAGATAATGGTCAACACAATCGAAAGCTCGAGAAAAATCAATACATAAACCAAGGGGAATCAATTTTGACTCAATGGCATCGACAATCTGAATATTCTGATCTGTTAAAGCTGTATCTACGCCCCTTTTTTCACGAATCCGTGTTAGTTACTGGAAATTATATTATTTCTCAATCAGAAGTTTGACAGTTGTTCGTTTAAGGCTATTTCAAAAAGCTTTGATATGCTTGACAGCAAGGTAATCGCTCTGTAATTGGAGTACTCATTCGTGTCACCTTTTCTGTAAAGTGGCCTAATCACGGAAGATTTCAGTTTGTTAGGGAAAGTACCTTGGGTGAAAGTTCAATCTATCAAGAAAGTGAGGACACTGCTGATACTATATTTACACAGCTTCAAAATGTTGTTCAATATATTGTCAAGACCACTAGAATTGGACGTTTTCAGTCTGTTTATAAAACCGACTACCTCAGGCTCAGTCACCGGCGCCAAAAAAAATTATTTGTCATTAAGTTATATATTCGACGTTAGAAATTCTACATCATTTCCGCCTTTATCAGTTGCAAGACTGAAATGTCTAAGGAAATTATTGGCGACTACCTCATCATCGAGTTGTTCATCATTTTCTATTATTTTCAAGTTGGCTGCCTTTTTTTTACCTTGTATTTCCGAAATGATGTTCCACGTTGCTTTCGTTTTGTTTGTTGAAGAATTTATTTTATTATCAATGTGACTACGTTTTGCTTTAGATAGTTCCAAGGAATATTGTTTGTTCAGTTCCGTGTAATGATTTTTTAATTCCGGGTATTTCTTAGACAAATCTGAAAACAAGCAAATTTTACTCCTCAACTTACACAAATCCTCGTTCATGATGATGAATGATCCTTATCTATGCACCGATAATATTAACAAATTAAAACCCACTCGGCAAAGGGGCCATTCCAAAACTGCAGAAAATGTCATTGCATTGATTTCTACAAGTTCAAATTGCAAGAGGATGAGGCCAATGATGTGTTGGTGCCGAGAACTTCTATTAGAGAAAGATATTCTTTAGCAGGAAAAACAAAAGGAATTGCAGAATATAACAATAAATGATTCTTTCCGCAGCTATCCATCAATGGCTTATGAACGAGGAAATTGCATAAGTCTCTTTCCGCCGTAAATCAAAGAAATATTACGTGTATAATGACATGCGTGAATATTTCAGTATGCATTTGTAGGAACAGCATTTACTTCCCATGTATCGCATGTGTGTATTTGAATGTCGCGTCGTCAAAAATCAAAGTTGAATGACCTCTAAGTCGATACATCAAAAGTTTAATAAACATTGTTGATGATGTTGGAGAAAACGTATGTTTGGAATTTTTTTAAAAATGATGGCTGTATTGTGGTGAATCTAGTGGAAAAGTCATATAAATGAGGACACAGATCTTCGTAATGCAGATCATGGCGAAAAAGAAACCGAACGCGTAAAAGTCTGGCAACGTTACGATTTTAACAGAGCGAGAATACGTTGAATATTTTATGACCCGCCAAACGCCCACATGGTCCTCGATATGTCACTCTTTTCTGCAATAATCGAGATAAAAGGCGTATACAAAGTGATATAAGATTGCCTGTTAAATTAATTTGGCCCGAATAATGGAGGTTATACAGGGCGTTGGAAAAGCTTTCCTCTCCCTAACCTTTGAACAGAGAGATGCGAATAGATATAGAAAAGGCTCTTATTTCAAAATGGACTAAAAAATAATTCTCAATGTAGCCACCCCAACAGAACAAAACCCACCCGTCGAAATCAAGCAGATAATGAAAATTAGGCTATTGGTGAAATGAATTTGTCTTACTTAAATGTAAATATTGGCGATTGGAATAGCAGGAACAACTGGTCTGAATTTCAGAAAACTAACGATGTTTCGTGTATTTCTTGTCTTCTTCAGGGTATTTTCAGTTATTCAGACATATACAGTGCGTGGCATAAAGTTCGCAGCATATGGAAAACTTTTTTATTATTGATTTCTCAAAAAAAAAATCATTGGTGATAAAAACCTCTGCTTCATCCCAAACCTGAATTGCAAACACCAAAATTGAATTTTATACTACCCTATACGAGGGAGATAGAAAAGCATGCTTTGTTTTCAAAATAACATGATCCCATCACTTTATTTCTTACGGTAGAATTAAAATTTATGGGGAAATATTGTTCAAAATAGAATGTTGATCCAGAAATTCGAATCAAAGCCACCTATGACCAATTTCATATTTAAACTTTTTTTCCCATTTTTTCTCATCGCCCTGTACAACATGGGGAATATTATGCTAGACGAATGGTATATTGTTAGATATGATGATATCACTCTCTGGATGTTTTCTCATTTCTCCCTCCCATCGGAAAATCACATTAAATGAATTATGTGACGGAATTTCACAAAATCTTGCTGCAGATAGTAAATAAAACTGACTTGTCTCCAAGGTATGATGCCAGAATGCCAATTAATTTATTTTCACAATACGATAACATTTTTTGAAATACACTGCATAGTACGGCGGTGCATGGCATCATGAACATTTCTTAGTCTGGGGAGCTATTCCCCGAATACAATCCCTGATAGTATTCTCCAAATGACGCATATTTTGAAATGGTCTTCTTGAATATACCTTCTGTTTGAGATATCCCCATAAGAAAAAATCCAAAAGAGTGAGGTCCGGTGACCGGGCGGGCCAAGCGTTATTGGAATATCTTCCAATCAATCGATTTGGAAATGTTCCGTTTATCCACCTTCTCACTTCTAGCGTAGAACGAACGGATGCACCGTCTTGTTGGAAATACATTCCAGCTCTCATGTCCAGAGGAATATCATCTAAATAATCGGAGAGAAACGTCTGCAGCATTCTTAAGTATCTTGCAGAATTCAGTGATTGTCTGAAAAATACTGGTCCAACAATAACGCCATTGTGAATTCCGCACCAGACGTTAACTTTGAAGTGATATTGGTCTCTACATTGTTTCCTAAAATGAGGATTATTATCTGCCCACCACCTGCAATTATGGGAGCTAACCACCCCATTTGATGTTAAGGTTGACTCGTCACTGTAAAGATTTTTTTTCGAAAACTGTCTATTATCTTCCATCATAGACTGAAACCAGAAACAGAAATCCAAGCGATTATCCGGATCTCTCGGTTTCAAAGTGTGTATGAATTTTGGTTAATACGGTTTGAATTTATTATTACCTAGAACTCTTCTCATTGATCGATCGGATATACCAAGATTTTCTCCTCTTTGCGATAATGACATTCTTGGATTTTCAATCGTAGACAGCATAATATTCATAACAGTTTCTTCATTTTCATTTATCGGTCGTTTATGATTCACTTTGTATTTTTTCGAAACCGATCCAGATATCCTGAATGTTTTCAAAATTCTTGTGATTGTCGAATTATGAACGTTTAATAAATAGATTCTATAGTTTTCTATTTTTAAGAAATTGCCATGACACTGTGGCAACTGTTTTTTTTAAATAGAGCACCATTAAAGGAAAACATTTTTGCAAATTTGATTTAATTTTTTTGAAATATATCATAGTTATGAGGAAACATGTCTGTACCTCTGCAAGAAAGCAGCTTTGTGAAAAAATGCTTGTGAAAGTGTCATTTTTGGTAGAATATCCATAGTCCGGTCAATCTAGACCAAAAAATGAGAGTGAAGGTGTATAAAATCACAACAAACTGAAAATCAGTAAAATTATTCAAAACATAATTATAAATAATATTTCCAAGTTCCCCATCATTCCCGTGTATGGAAAAAATTTTACTCGAGGTCAAAGGTCAAAAAAATGAGTTTTTCGCGATTTTCAGCAAAACCGTAAGTTTCATCATAAAAGTACCCAGACAAAAATTGTAGATCATAAAATTATCTATAAAAAATAAATACTTTTTTCCTACGAGCCACCGTTTCTGAGATATAACGATTCAAAAAGTTGTAAAAGTTATTATCGTCATAATATGCACACGTTTCCACGCTACCAGTTGTAATTTGAACCAGTAATTAGGATTGTAAAATTCACTTCAGCCGAACAATTTTTTCATATGTTTGTATTCATAAAAGCACAATTATCTTGAAAACGATTGGTTTTTCCGGATTCAAAAAGGTATACATTTTTTACTCAAAATTGAATGTAAAATGCTAAAAATTAATAATTTTTCTGTTTTCCAGAAAAGGACCATAATACCCTTCTTGTACGCCACTGGTGGAAACTGAAAATGTAATTTGTTTTTCAAAATAATATAATTGAAATTTTTTCAAAACTGGAAGTTATGAATGAAAAATACTTTAAATTTTCAACACCCTGTATCTCTGCAACGAACGACATTTGAGAAAAAAGATACAGTGTGACCCATTTAAAATGGAACCACCCCTGTAGAATACGCATTTTTCAGTCAATATCAAAAATATGTTTTTCTAATATTAAGCATCAAAAACTGTATCTTGACACAAATTTTCATAACTTTAGTTTCATTTCCAAGGCACTCTATGGTTTTTTTTCTTTGTCAAAAACATCAAAAGTTTACAAGGCATGTTTTTTTTCCAAATTCGACTACACCACTGGATTCGTAGTCGTTATAAATGAAAACATTCCAAATTTCATAAAAAAATATTGGTTAACAACGAAGTTAGAACAACTTTAATTTTGGAAACAAAGTATTTGATTATAATTTGTATTTAGATTGCAGACATATTTGAAATCTGGCAAACCCTGCCGATACAAAGTAGAGCACAAGTGAATTTGTACAGCGAAAATCCGAAGTCAATAGCTCATTCCGTTCAACAGTTATAACTACTGAAAGTATGGTAATGTGAGCGATTTGTGTTGTACTAAATCACAGCCTACTATTGATTTAGTACAATACCTATGCCCAATGTATTAGTTCAGCTTTCCTCAAATTATTGATACCTCCTCTAAAAGCTTGTTTCAGTTGAGTTTTGCAGATACTTTAAAACTTGATTCGGTTCATTTCGTTTTTATCGGCTATTGAAAACTGCATAACTTGAAAATGAATTTTTAATTTTCTGTTATTTTCGAATACACTTATAACCTAAACTTAAATAAATGATTTTAAGGGAATATAATTCACAAATCCAGTGGCGTAGTTAGATTTTTATTACAAAATCGCTTCCACCAGAAATCGCTAACATTACCATACTTTCAGGAGTTATAACTGTAGAACGGAATGAGCTATTGACTTCGGATTTTCGCTGTACAAATTCACTGGTGTTCTACTTTGTATCGGCAGTGTTGCCAGATTCTAAATATGTCTATAATCCAAATGAAAATTAATATCAAATACTTTGTTTCCAAAATTAAAGTTGTTGTAACTTCGTTGTTAACCAATATTTTTTTATGAAATTCTCATGGTTTCCATTTATAACGACTACGAATCCAGTGGTGTAGTCAAATTTCAAAACAAAAATTGCCTAATGAACTTTTGCCGTTTTTAACGAAGAAAAAAAACCATAGAGTGCCTTGGAAATGAAACTAAAGTTATGAAAATTTGTGTCAAGATACAGTTTTTGATGCTTAATTTTCAAAAAAAAATAATTGAGAATGACTGAAAAATGCGTTTTTTACAGGGGTGGTTCCATTTTAAATGGGTCACACTGTATTAGGAAAGTTTCATTTATTTTTCGAGGGGAACCTTCCGTTTCAATTTGTCACCAGAGTTTCGGGACACCTGGAAGATTATGTTATTTGGGAAGTGGAGAACTATTTCCATGGTTTTCAGCATTTTTTTTTGTATTGAATTGCTGAACAGTTCGAATATCACACCCATCGAGTGACATATCGTTTGAAAGGTCTTTGAAAGAAGAAAATTACAGTGTTAACTGTGATGTGATAAAACGATACCCCGAACACATATGATAGCATATTGATAAAAAATCGAATAGAACGCCTACTGAGTGACATATTGTTTGAACGTACTGTCAAAAAGCAGAAATATGGTGTAACCGACAACAAAAATAACCGATGAAAATAATAGTCAACTTTGGAATATAAAAAATGACTTACCGTCCTCACATTCCTGAAACAATTTCAAGTAAATTCTTTTTTTCGTTTTCGAATTCGGCCGGTAGTCCAGTTTTCCGAGGAGATTCTGAAACAAAAAAAATCAGCTGTGATAATAAAAAATTAACAGATTTATTATCGCAGGAAATATCATCATTCCTCTCATTTTTTTAATCTTTTCACCTCTCGAATCCGCTCATTAATTTATTGTTAATAGTTCGCAAACCAGTTTCATTACCTGGATCGGAATTAGGTATTACGGCCCAACTTTGTCGAATAGCATTTTTTTTTAAATTTTATTACCTTACAGGATGTCGTTAAATATAAAGACCTTCAAAACGGTTTCGGGAAATTGGTGTCTCTCGTTATGATATCGTTTCTGGAAACAATTTCGATAGAATGACTTTAAAAATCCATATCGGACAACTGGGTCTCATTAATGTTATTCTGCAATTATTTTCAATAATTAATCCTGATTAAAATTTCAAAATTGTTTGTTGACCTTTGTGTATACAGAGTGTTGCCAAATAAGTGCGAACATTTTCAGGGGGTGATAAATTAAAGGGGGTCTTTTATGTAAACAGAAGCTCTTAGGCCTTTCCTTGAAAAATTACACGCTTCCAAAAACGAGAAAAAAAATGATTATTTTTCCTCGAAATTGCTGAAGAGTTAAAAATTGCATTTTGTGGGCGTATTCTACTAATAAAAAGGATCTTTTAAAGGGGTTGAACAGTCAACCCCTATTCCGTTTTTTACCAGAACTTATCAACAAAACAAAAGTTCCCAATTTAAAAATTAAAATAATGATTTATTGCAAATACTTTTTCCTACAACTGCTATGAAAAGTAGCGTATTTCTCATAGCTTTCAAAACCATGTATTGCTCATACTGTGAGAAATATTTTTTCTCACGGCACTTTACCCACACCACATACATTTATATGGAGAAACAACAAAAATCGACAAAATCTTACTTGGCTGCTGTTCAGCTTTAAATAGTTATTACAACTGTCAGATTATAGAAGTTTTTTGAATTTTTTAAGTAGGTTTCATTCGTGCTTTGATAAAAATCGCAAATTCCATTGAATACAATTTCAATAAGACATACACCTATTTATAATAAATAATATGGATACTGACAGTAGTGATAATTTTGATAATACTCCGCCAGAGATATTGGAAAAAACTGCAAAAGTAACGTTAGCTGTGTGGCCGGAAATTTCAAGAAAAAAGTATGCATTGGCATACAAAAATTTTATGGAATGGAGAAGAAATACAAAATTAAATCTTTTTCGGAAAGTGCACTTTTGGTATATTTTGAAGAGATGTCGAAAACTTTAAAGGCGTCTACACTTTGGTCACAATATTCAATGTTGCGAAATACCATCAGTATAAAAAATAACATTGATATATCCACGTATCAAAAATTACGTTCATTCTTGAAAAGAAAGTCCGCCAATTACATCCCAAAAAAATCAAACATATTGAAAGCAGACCAATTGGAGATATTTTTAAACGAAGCTCCAGATAAGGAATATCTAGTAATAAAGGTAAGTTTATTTAGAAGGAACTATTTTTAGAATTTCTTACGATTTTTTCCCGGAATTAACATAGCTTTTTGTAATTAGTGAGTTTTTTAGTTGGTAAGAAGAATTGCACCGTATATGAATGGTCAACCCTCCAGTTCTACAATTAATATAACAGAAAATTTACTAAAAAGAAATGACATTCCGGGTTTGACCATACAAAATTGTACAAATTTTACTATTAACTATAATTTTAAATAAATTATTCAACTGTTAAGAGGTAGGATACTTTAATGTTATTTCAGTTTTGGTAACCATAAAAATAAATTAAGAAATGCAATGCAAAAAGTACAAGAAGTCGTCTTCACCAAGGATTCAATATAAATTGAAACACAATTGGTAGACCACAGGCGAAAAAAAACTACTTTCCTAGCAAATACCACGCAGAACGTTGAATGATATTCACCTGACAATCCATGCAAACTTCCATATAAATGGATATTGATCGCAAGAGCTCTGGCCGAAGCGAGACACAACTTAAATTAAATCACCATCGAGCTTACAACATCTTTAGGTACGTCGGAAAAGATAACTTTTAACCGGCGGCACCTTCTCTATGAGGGCTATATCCATTAAATTATTTCCATTTTGTTTATATATATATATATATTTTTTTTTTCATTTTTCCTAATTTCTTGACCACATATGTTTATTTTCTTTATTTTCTCGGAATAAGGGCCTTTGTCAGTCTATGTATTTTTTTTATTTCATGCGACGTTTCGACATTGTATGTCATCTTCAGGTAAAATCTTAAAATAATGTAAAACATGTAAAGTTAAAAACATAATACGTTACATAACATCGAATACGATTAAAATTCAAGGAGACATTCATTGAATTAAAATGTAAGTTTTGAATGTCTCCTTGAATTTTAATCGTATTTGATGTTATGTAACGTATTATGTTTTTAACTTTACAAGTTTTACATTATTTTAAGATTTTACCTGAAGATGACATAAACAATGTCGAAAGGTCGCATGAAATAAAAAAAATACATAGACTGACTAAGGCACGTATTCCGAGAAAATAAAGAATATATATATATATATATATATATAATTATTACGATGATGTGCGTTGTTTATTTGATTTTGTTTTTCATTGATTGATTATTATTATTATTTTATCAACCGCAAGTCATCAAAATAATTTTGCAATTTGTCAAGATAGTAAGCTTGATTGATTTGATCTATTATTAATTTTATTTGATTCTTTAAAAAAAAATACTTATCATAACAATAGAAAATCCGGCTATGTTGTTCATACTCTTTTTGAAACACCATTTTACCTTTCCTTTGTTACCTTATTCCAGCTCAGTCGGTTGCTTATGGAGACATGATCGTCCTATAGCTCAGCAGAGTTTAGTTGCGCCATCTAGTTGCTTTGTTTGAAGTCAAGTTATTGTTTCATGAAAATATAGTTCGCGATATGATCAAATGATGAATAACGAAACAGAAAATAGTTGAATTTGTTTTCCTTTTATTGAAATGAATTTCCAAAGGTTTCAAAATCCTACTCCTGCGATATCTATGGCTTATACTAAATATAATTGAATCTATGAACTTGAAAAATCATCACATGACTTGCTCATGCGCAATAAATGAATGAGCAAATAAATATTTACAGGTTACATTGACAAAGTGGTTATAAGTATGTAATAAAGTTCACCACTGTGGATAAATATTACCATAGACCCCAAAAAAATGTCTAATACCAATGATATCACTTCGTTTATTTGTGTTTTTAAAAAGTACCTGTAGTTCGTTGCGTTTGTGCACTCACGAAGACTCCGGGCTGTGTCCAGTGCTTTGGAAAGTGAACCTGTCCGACGTTGGCCCCCCTTTTATTGTTGGTTATGTCCTGTGTGGAATGTGATCTGGATAGCGGGTAATTGGTTTCTTGCTCAAATAGTTGTAGGCTGTTACTGGAATTGCTCTCACAGTTGTGTTTTCTACTCATTTGGATTCATTTATCTGATTCTAACGCTTTCTCCAAAATTATTCTTTTTCGACCATTTTTCTTCCTCCGTACAACCATCAATTTTTGTTTTTCGCACGAAATTTTAGTTTCCACACCCTTTAAAAGCAACTTTTCTTATTCTACCTATGAAACTTATTTTATATACAGCTTATTTTCTATACTTAATATTATTATACAAATTGGTTATAAATTCTTATTCAACCATTTTCTGTTCTCAGATTTGATATTTTATCATTTTTTTATGAGAAATTATTTGACATGTCCCTGTCATGTTCCCTTGAGTTTCTAAGTTAGCATACATGATGTTTTGTTTATATATAATTTTTATCTGTTTGAATTCTAAGATTTTTTTGTAGATTTTGATTCTATTCTTTTTATAGGTTGTGCAATCTAACTGGATAGTTGCAAAGCTATTGATGTCAATAGAAAAGCTCCACTGCTAAACTCTTTGATGTTCTGCGTCAAACATAAGATGGTAAAAGGTTTCAGAAATGCAAATTGCACAGAAAAATTGTAAAACTACATATTATGTATAAATTTTTTTTTTATATTATAAAAAAATATATATATATATATATATATATATATATATATATATATATTATATATATATATATTCTGCATTCGTGAACAGATTTTTCTGAAATTTGGTACAGTTATATTTCGGATTTGATCACATTACAATCCAATATGGCGGACTTCCGGTTTTTCTGGAAATGCCAGTAACTTTGTTTTTTCAAATGGAACACCCTGTATATTTTTACATTTTCAAGTTCAACAGGTCAAAACAAGTCCAAACCCTATGTCAAATGTCATTTTTTTTAAACAATTGAAATTAATTTTATTTTTATTTTACCTCGTGGATAAATGAGATTTGGTCGAAGCTATTCATAATGAGTCGCAAATAACAGAAAAACTAATTTTTTTCTGAAAAATTATTTTTTGTGTCACTTACTGGTTAATCAATTCAGTCACATCACATTTTGATCAAAAATTCATTTTTTTCAAATGGAACCCCTATGGGCCACCTACCTCTCTCTCTAGAACATACATTAAGGAAAAATATGACATATCATTTTTGTATTTCGGTGCAGTAACAAATTGTATAAATTAAAAAATCTTGACCTCTAGCTTTTTTCCTTGCAGTTCGAATAATTTTTCAACTTAGTAAGCTGTGGAAAACAACATTTCTGAATCTTGTCAACTAATTGTGTAAGTTATACTCATAAGCCGATACTGGTGTTTTTTTTTTAAATTCTTCTAGCGTTTGCTCGACTTACATTGTATTGCTATTTCAATTCCCGGGTCGAAGCGGTTGGATCAAAATCAACATAAGCAAAACGTTCATTTCTGCCTCCTCACTTACGATCATCTTCTCCATTGTTGGGTTCTTTTCTGTGTGGGTATCGTTCAGCGTATAACTGACAAGCGGCGACACTGTTTTAAAGACATTCTCCGCAAATAATAACATAACCTGTTCACTTCTTGTGAACCTATAATTTTGATTTTACATTTCTACTAAACTAATTCTCGGAAGTCAACTATTTTTCGAGAGTTGAGATGAAAGATGACAGCGAAACACAATTACTTGACAAGATTCAGAAATGTTGTTTTCCACAGCTTACTAAGTTGAAAAATTATTCGAACTGCAAGGAAACTCATGAACTAGTTGTAGATTTTTGAATGTATACAATTTGTTACTGCACCGAAATACAAGAATGATATGTAATTCTGTTCCTTAATGGATGTTCTAGAGAGACAGGTAGGTGGCCCATAGGGGTTTCATTTGAAAAAAGATGAATTTTTGATCAAAATGTGATGTGACTGAATTGATTAACCAGTAAGTGACACAGAAAATAATTTTTCAGAAAAAAATAAGTTTTACTGTTATTTGCGACTCATTGTCAATAGCTTCGACCAAATCTCATTTATCCACGTGGTAAAATAAAAAACAATTTTAATTTCAATTGTTTTAAAGAAATGACATTTGACATGAGGTTTAGACTTGTTTTGACCTGTTGAACTAGAATATGTAAAAATATACAGGGTGTTCCATTTGATAAAACAATGTTACTGGCATTTCCAGAAAAAACGGAAGTCCGCCATATTGGATTGTAATGTGATCAAAACCGAAATGGTTGCCTACATAACTGTACCAAATTTCAGAAAAATCCGTTTACGAATGCAGAAGTTACAGGGGTGGCCCGATATCCTGTGTCACCCGGTATATATACAGTGACCGGCAGAAAGTACGCATCATATGGGAAATTATTTTATTAATAAATTTTGACGAATATCGATATGTGCAATCGCTTCTGCATCAAAAGCAACCCCAAAAGACGTTGTACAGTGCCGTTCGTCTTTTCTTGTTTGGAGGGAAATTTAAAAAATTTAAAAATTATGTCTCAAAACACACTTATTTGGGAAAATATTGAAAAATGTTATTTGGAAAAGTTGTTTAGAACGACATTTTATAGCTATGTACAAGTTTGGAAAAAAATCTGAGATGAAAAAATAAAAATCAATTTTTTGCCATAATAAAAATTTCAATTTGGAAAAATACATTTTAGACAAAGAAACTCATTAGTAAGGCCAACAGTAATATTTTAAATGATATTTTGTAAATATTCGCAAGCTACTTCTATTTTATTCGGAAAAAATTGAAATCTATGGATTTGCCATGTATTCAGCTGCTTCATAAGAGGTCACTGAAATATCTCAGGACATTATAATCCCGATACTGTTCATTATTAATAAAGGTCCTTGTATCTACATAATTTCAAATTGAATTTTTTATTCAAACAAAAAATAAATTGATTACAAACTTTCGAGTATGCATTAAATTGTTTGGTTTATAATTATTTCAGCATCTAATTTTATTATAAAATGTAATTATGTAAAAAATTGAATCAATTTTTTGTTCTAATAAAAAATTCATATAAAAATTCTGTAGATACATGGGTCTTTGTCAATAATAAACAGTATCGGGATTATGATGTCCTGAAGATATTTCTGTGACCTCTTATGAAGCAGCTGAACACATGGCAAATCCACAGATTTAAAATTTTCTTCGAATAAAATAGAAGTAGCTGGTGAATCTTTACAAAATATTATTCAAAATATTACTCTTGGGCTTTACTAATGAGTTTCTTTGTCAGAAATGTATTTTTCCAAATTGAAATTGTTTTTATGGCAAAAATTGATTTTTAATTTTTTATCTCAGATTTTTTCAAAACTTGTACATAGCTATAAAATTCGTACTAAACAACTTTTCCAAATAACATTTTCAATATTTTCCCAAATAAGTGTGTTTTGAGACATAATTTTTAATTTTTTTGAATTTCCCGCCAAACAAGAAAAGACGAACCGCTCTGTACAACATCTTTTGGGTTTTCTTTTGATGCAGAAGCGATTGCATGTATCGACATTTCTCAAAATATTATATTAAAAAAAATTCCCATATGATGCGTACTTTCTGCCGGTCACTGTATATATTAGATAGATAGATAGATCTTTATTTTAAATAGGATATCCTAATATACAAATCAGCTAAAAAAAGTTAAAGTAAGAGATATGTGGTACATATTGAACAATAATTGAATTGAAAAATATACTATAAAATATATAACAAACATTAAATAAAATACATTGAAAAAGTTGGTTTAAATAATAAATAAATATCATATTTGTGCATTTGAAACAAATTTCTTTAGTTCATTTTTGAAAATGTTCAGAGATGGGCTACTTTTAATTAGATTTGGTAATTTATTGAACTGATCGAAACCTTTGAAAATCAAAGAGTTCATGGTGTTTTTGTGATTTGTTCTATTAATATATAAATCATTATTATTTCGAGTGAAGTGGTGGTGAAGATCATGATTGAAGACAATGTACTGTTTGAAATAACATGGCCCTAAATTGTTCAGTATTTTGTATACGAATATCATGGTGAAATAAAACAGTCTTTGGGAAATAGATTGCCAATTTAAAACATTAAGCATAATCTTAATAGGAGTATCCCTACCGCACTTCAAAATGATCCTCATACCACGATTCTGAAGTTTTTGGAGTTGAGACAATTTATTCAGATTGAATAGATATAGGATAGAGGAACAGTAGTCGAAGTGTGGCTGAACAATTGTCTTATAAACTGTGATTCTTGACTCAGTTGATAGATTATTGGCAATTCTAGAAAAAAAGAATAATTTCTTTGAATTTTTTTTATGAATATAATCAAAATGATTATCAAATGATAAAGTATTATCTATTTGGAATCCCAGATATTTAGTTGTGTTCACTATTTCAATTTTTTCATCATCAATGTTGAGATTAATATTTTTTATGTCTATTAGGCTGTATTTATATTTGGTAGTGATTATCATTGCTTTTGTTTTCGATACATTCAGCTTGAGTTTATTCATTTTCAAATATTTGTTGACACTTGCTAATGTGGTATTCATTCTTTCTATTGCCATTTCTAAGTTCTCATGACTGCATGCCAATAGGGTATCATCCGCAAAAAAGTTCAGAAATTCGGAATCAACAAACAATGGCATGTCATTTAAATAGAGTAAGAATAGAAGGGGACCCAGAACACTACCCTGGGGAACTCCAACATCATTTGCAATTTCACAGGAGTATATATCATTCACTCTAACACGTTGTTTTCTATTGGTCAAGTAATTAGATAACCAGTTGTATCAGTCTGCAGATTCGAAATCAAAATTATGGACGGATGAAGTGTTGTGTAAGACTTGTAGGGTTTTTATTATTATTTTTGAGGTATCTTTTGTGTTCGGTCATCCTGGTATTCAAGTATATTCCTGTCTGTCCTATGTATACTTTCTCGCAATCAGCATATGATATTTTGTATATAAGATTTTTGGCATTTTGGTGTGTTGTTTTTTTATCTCGTGTAAACATGTTTCTTATACCTCAGATCATGAAGATGAAACAATGAAATTTTAAAACGTCGATCATTTGAAATTTTATTTTCTTCCCCATCATTCGGATCGAATTCCCGCCAATTCAACACTTGAGCTGGTTTTCAGGATTATTTATCCCATAGTTCTGAAGGCAGGCGAGATATTCAAAACTGTGGAACTTTCATTCATTTCAGCTATCCACTTAAACCTCCACAGTTCCTAAAATGTCACATGAATGAAACAACGCGTCCATAATGTCCATATCCATATCGATACGGTATCCCACTGCCATCCTACATGTCATAGTAGACTCTGCCTACTTATAATTCCTCGCCATTGAAGAAAAAATTATGTATCTGTATTGTAATTCGAAAATATTTATTTTTCACCATTAAAAACCACACCTAAGCGAGAGCGTGCTTCCACCACACTTATATGGTATGGGTACATAAAAGAGACAATCCCAAAACACGAATTTCAGACAGGACAGCGGCGGAACAAAAATAGGCTGGTTAATTTTATACAGTTCTTCTCAAAAGTCCTCTCCCCCACTCTTATTTTTGGAACGATTATACATAAACAAGTGAAATTTGGAAACTGAATATTAAAGGTTGTAAACTTCCCTACTAGTGATGATAGATGACGAAATGGTCAAAGATGACGTCACAAGGCCATTGTGACCAATCATTTTAAATGGAACCCTACGGCAAGCGACACCTCTTTTAAAAGGTATCGAAAAAACCTATTCAATGATACTAATTTTGTTTGTGTTTATGGCCGTTTTAATGGCTCATTAGTAAACATTAAAATTTAAATTCCATTCAGTATGATATTAATTACAGATTTAAGAATCAGTATGTACTTGAAGAAATTGCTCGAAGTGACCTCCATTTACTTCCTGACAGTGAAATATCCAATTTTTAAACTCTTCTCATACTTTTGCAAATGTGTCTGCAGAAACAGCCTCACATTCTGCAACAATACGTTGTTTTAAAACGTCAATATTGTCAGGTTCAGTGGCGTAAACCTTCGATTTAAGGTACCCCAACAGAAAAAAATCCAAAGGTGTGAGGTCCGGTGATCGAGCTGGCCATTCCGTTGAACCTCGTCGTCTACCACGATACTCCTCATCCAAATACCGTCTTACTGCACCGTAATAGTGTGGAGGAGCACCATCCTGTTGGAATGTTATTTCAAAATTGCCGAATTCATCTGGATTATCTTCCAAAATTTCAAGGATTAACGGTTCTATTGCGTTTTGCAACAGCTCCAGATAAACCTCACCAGTTTAATTAGTATTTAAAAAAAGAGGCCCAACGATGTGGTTTCCCAGGATACCTGCCCAAACATTCACCTTCTGGGGAAATTGGGTATGTGTTTCACGAAACAGGTGAGGATTTGCGTCACTCCAATACCTCACATTCTGTGTATTTACAATTCCATTTAGATAGAAAGTACTTACGTCACTAAAACAGACTGTTTTGACATAGTCTGGCTGTTGATTAATTTTAGTTTCCATATTTTCACAAAATTCTAGTCTTCGGTCTGGGTCGTCGTCTGAGAGTTGATGAACCATTTTTAATTTGTGTGGATGAAATTTTTTTTTTTCAACACCCTGTGTACTGTACTTCGACTGACTCCACAGGTAGATGCAACGTGAGTTGTTGAAGAAGTAGGATTAACTATTACTTCTGCCAGTATATAAATTTTTTTCTCATCAGAAATTTGTGGTCTGCCAGATCGTTTCGCATCATTAATGCTACCCGTTGTTTCAAACTTACGAAGAAGCTCCCTTAAATAAGTCCTCGAAACGCGGCGATCGAGAAACCTCTCATTAAAAATGCGTTCTGCTGCATGAATATTTTGTCCAGTTTCAACAAGAATTAGGATCGCTGCTACTTCATCACCTAAAGCACGTACCATTTCGCTTCTTGAAGCACTTAAACGTTCGGCTCACAACAGTTTAACAAATTATTAGAATGTACAAAAATATTAAAAGTACCAAAAACTGCCATAAACACAAACAAAATTAGTATCATTGAATAGGTTTTTTCGATACCTTCTAAAAGAGGTGTCGCTTGCCGTAGGGTTCCATTTAAAATTATTCGTCACATGGCCTTGTGACGTCATCTTTGACGATTTCGTCATCTATCATCACTAGTAGGGAACATAACAACATTTAATATTGAGTTTCCAAATTTCACTTGTTTATGTATAATCGTTCCAAAAATAAGAGGGGGGGAGGGGACTTTTGAGAAGCACTGTTTACAGGGTGTAACATAAGTTCGTTGAAAAATTCAAGTGACGTATTCCTGAGACAAAAAAAAAAGTCTGTATAAACTTGTGTCCGGAAATGCTTCGTTTCGGAGATACATGGTGTTAAAATGGATTTTTTTTGTTCGCTTTATAAAAATAACTTTTGAAAAAAATAAGGTATTTGGTACCAGGGGTTTTTTTGACGTGGGAAATCATAATTTTGTATTAATTTTCATGTACCATCTAGAGGGCGCTGCGTACGCTGTCATTATTTATTTCAAATTGCCCTAACATTTTTGACAGTAAACTTTTGGTACTTTTCATGAAAAAACCTCATTCCCACACCTTTTCCAAGTAAAAAGGTACACTTCCTCAACAACGCTGGAGGTGATCGTTTTCGAGATATTTACAATTTTCTATATCGATGCATGTTACTTAGCTCCAAGGGCGCTAAGTGAAGTTGCTGAGAACATTACAAAAACTAAGTATGTGGTAGGTCTCGTCAAAATAAACTATTTTTATCCTATGAAATGTTTATCGAAAAATGATTTGTTTTCGAGATACAGATTGATGAAATTTTTCAAAACATGGTTGGTTTTTGTCATAAGTTATTTGCAACTGCAGTTATTTTCATCAAACTTCTTTCAAACTGAGCATTATCAAATACCTATCAATCCAAATAAAAAAAATAGTCAGGTTTAATTATTCAATTAAAAGTGCTAGTAAAAAGTTTGTAAAAAAACAATTCGGAGAAGTACTATGTTATTTATTAGGCAATTAAACATATAAAAATTGAACGAAACAACTATTACAACAACTGTTCAAAGTGACGACCCCCAACAGTAATACAAGCTTCTGCTCTCATCATCAATGAATTCCGCACCCGTTGAAAAATGCCGGGAGTGTTTCTTATCGTTTGGTTAAGCTATGATGCGATCCCTTAACATTTCCTCGTTTTCAATGGGGCTAGCATAAACTAGTGATTTTAGGTGTCCCCAAAAGAAAAAAATCGACGGGATTGAGGTCCGGTGACCTCGAGGGCCAATACTGAGTGCCTCCTCTTCCTATCCATCGTTGGGGATATGCTACGTCTAAGAAATTTCGTGCTATCAAACTAAAATGAGCAGGGGCTCCATCGTGCATAAACCAAGAGTGATGTCGGAGACCAATGGGAACATCTCCATTCAAACGTAAGGGGAAAAAATAGGGCCCCATTAAATGATCCCCAATTATGCCTACCCATACATTTAAAGAGAATTTGTCTTGGAAATGAGTTTGCGTTATCGCATGTGGGTTATCATCCGCCCAGATGTGGTTGTTATGGAAGTTCATGATACCATTTCTTGAAAAATTAGCCTCATCTGTGAAGAGGATTTTTGGTCAAATTTGGGGATGTTGTTCGACTGTTCTTTGAAGCCATTGAGCAAATTCGATACGTGGTTGAAAATCACGTAGCGTAAGTGCCTGGACACGCTGAATATTTTAAGGATATAATTGCTGTTCCTTTAAAATTCTGTAAACGGTCATGTGACACATTTAAAGTTTGACAAATTTTTCTTGTACTTGTCTCTGGATGTTCACTAATTTCTTCGAGAACCGCCTCCTCCAATTCCTCAGTTCTTGTAGTGCGTGGCCGTCCTACTGCAGAATTTCTTTCAAAGCTTCCAGATTCGGAAAGTCGCCGGAAAAGATTCGCAAATTTCGCAGCACAAGGAGTGACGAGTTGGGGATAACTTTCCTGATAGATGCGTTTGGCCTCGGTTGAATTTCCGTCAGCCAAGCCGTATGCAAAAACCATATCAGCCATTTCAGCATTCGTAAAGTCGGGCATGGTACCAAAAAATCACTTTATAAACTCCGAACTGTGAATTTGTCGATGAATAGTTCAAAATATGACAGCGAACTTCTATTTTTATAAACGAACGTTCATAGCCTACTCGATTTAATTAACTGAATTTGCCAGCGGAGAGTGATAAAAATTATTGAAATCCAATTTGGCTATGGTGATTAAGCAGTTTGATAATGCTAGGTTTAGAAGAAGTCTGTCCGGGTATACTACGTATGAAGTTTGATGAAAATAACTAAAATTGCCAAAAACTTATGACAAAAACCAACCATGTTTTGGAAAATTTCAACAATCTGTATTTCGAAAACAAATCATTTTTCGATAAACATTTCATAGGAAAAAAGTAGTTTATTTTGAGACCTACCACATACTTAGTTTTTGTAATGTTCTCAGCAAGTTCATTTAGCGCCCTAGGAGCTAAGTAACATGCATCGATATAGAAAATTGTAAATATCTCGAAAACGATCACCTCCAGCGTTGTTGGGGAAATGTACCTTTTTTACTAGGAAAAGGTGGGAATAAGGTTTTTTCATGAAAAGTACCAAAAGTTTACTGTCGAAAATTTTAGGGCAATTTGAAATAAATAATGACAGCGTACGCAGCGCCCTCTAGATGTTATATGAAAATTAATACGAAATTATTATTTCCCACTTCAAAAAACCCCGGGTACCAAATTTCGTGCAAATAACGTATTTTTTGCAAAAGTTATTTTTAAAAAGCGAACAAAAAAATTCAATTTTAACACCCTGTATCTCCGAAACGAAGCATTTCCGGACACAAGTTAGACTTTTTTTCTTAAAATTGTCTCAGGAATACGTCACTTGAATATTTTAACGTACTTATGTTACACTCTGTATATACTCTACTCTGCCTGCTCACCGATATGTAGGGGAAACGGGATAACGATTCCCCTTCATCTTGTTTTTCCGTTTTCCGTGTTCCCGTTTTCTTGTTATCCCATTTTCCAGTTATCCCATTTTTTCGTTATCCCATTTTTCCGTTATCCCGTTTTCCCATCATCTCGTTATTCCGTTTTCCTGTTATCCCATTTTTCCGTTCTCGTTATCCTTCTATCCCGTTTTTCCGTTCGTCATCCCGTTTTCCCGAAAATTTTTTGCCAAATCGGTCCAACCGTTCTCAAGTTTTGACCTTATCAATATCAACACAAACAGACATTCCAATAAAGAAGGAAATCGAGAGGAAAAAGAGCTACGATAAACAGTCAGTTGAGGAATTCAAATATAGACACAGTAAATTCATACCTAAAAAAACAACAAATATTGATGAAATTTGTCGACCATTTCAAATAGTTTTTTGTATTTTTTTTTAGGAAACAAAACATCGAATGTTCAACTAATGATTACGTAAAACAAAAAATAACATTATCAGACGAGCTATTATCTGAAACACTTAAATTGGGTTAGAAAAACCATTCCTGCGGACGATAACCACTGTGAACAATATGAGCAGTATAAAAAAGCTATTGAAAACTAAATTTGCCAAGAAAAACAGAATTACTCTGATAATAAAATTTTGAACTCAAACAATAAATCTAAATCATTATGAAATATGGTCAATAACACACTAGGGAAAACCAAGAACATAAATGAAAACATTAACGTAAAATCGAAAATGAAGTTATATCAAACAACATGGATGTTTCCAACTTTTGCCAATCATTTCTCAGTATCCCTCAAAAAACAGATCGATGATAAGAACCTACCTACCCATATGTTTACCACTTCAAAAATCTTCACAGTCCACTCCATGTATTTTTTGCCCATAGATCATTCCAAAAACGAAAACATTATTTTCAGTTTCGAAAATAAATATTCCAATGGTATCGACGAAATTTGAATCCCGAGAGGCCATATTGGTGTTAAAATGGTGGTCCAGTGGTGCAAGATTTGTTTTCCTTATTAGGAAAAAATATCTAATAGGTATGTATATTCAATATATTCCAAGTTAGTTTCAAGGACACACAAGGACTACTGAATTCTTTTCGGTTCAGAGATCTCTTGAAGAAATAATATAATTGATTAAAAAAAACTTTCTAAAGACAAGCTTTCATTCAAATGTAGAAAAAAAAATTGCTTTGGATGTGCTAGCTTGTCGCCCAAAGTTTTGAGTTCGAGTACAAAAGCTTTTGAATCTATAACTCACCGAATAACCAACGTCGCACATCCAAAACAATTTTAGTTTTTACTTTGTAGCGCATTTGAATAAAAGCTTGTCTTTAAAAAGCATTTTTTTATTAATTATATTTTGTTTTGTGTGCTTTTTAGTAAACATTTTTGTTACTGAATCGTCATTATGAGGCCTTCTTCCTGTAAGTTCTGAGCTGTCTAGAGCTGCCATCTTCAATTTATGAATTCTGAAAAAAAAAAAATAATCTTCGATTAAATTCATGATCTCCTACCCCGAAAACTCCGACATACCAATTTTGAATAGAAACGGTCCATTATCACAAAACTTGCCCATCATCTTGGAGCCGCCATCTTGAATTTATGAATTTTGACAATAAATTCATAATCTCCGACCCCGAAAATCTCCACATACCAATTTTGAATAGAATCGGACCATAATCATAGAGATCGTCCGCCATCTTGGAGCTGCCATTTTGATTTTATGAATTTTGACAAAAAATTCATAATCTCCGATCCCGAAAACCTCCACATACCAATTTTGAATAGAATCGGACCATAATCATAGAGATCGTCCTCCATCTTGGAGCCGCCATTTTGAATTTATGAATTTTGACAAAAAATTCATAATCTCCGACCCCAAAACCCCCACATACCAATTTTGAGATCGAATCAGACCATTAATACAAAACTCGTCCGCCATCTTGGAGCCGCCATCTTGAATTTGTGAATTTTGAATAAAAATTCATAATTTCCGACCCCGAAAACCCCCACATACCAATTTTGAGTCGAATCGGACCATTTACACAATAGACCGGGGTCGATAATTTTTGAAACAAAAAAAAATTATAGTAGAATGAAACTCATTGGAAAAGGAAGAGAATATAACAAAAATGAAAGGAAAAATAATTTACGGGCGATCTGAGGTCGGGAAGTGGAAGGGGGTGAGTTTTTAAGGGTAAAAAACGGTTTATCTCGATTTCCGGCAAAACTACAAGTGCTATGGAAAAAAGTTAAATGGCAAAGTTGTAGGTAATAAAAAGATCTACAACTTTGGTATTCACACTTTTTTCACGAAATCTCAAAATTTATGTGAAAAATTCAAATAACCAAGTTTTTGGTTTTTTATTTTTACCTTTTACAAAAAAAAATTTTTTTCACGAAATTTGGTGGAAACTTACTTTTTTATGTCTCAAACACACTGTAATTTTTTTTATTTAAAATATTTATTTTTCCACCTTATTTTGACTTAATATCGAAAAGGCACCCTAATTTTCAATCAGAAATTCTCCCGTCAAAATATCAGGTTTTTTAAAAAAGTCGTTGGGCTTTTCGTTCGTGGAAATCTCTTCTTTCTGATAGTGTAGAAAAAAATAAATGTAAATGTTCTCAGAAAATGCAAAGAAATAACAGGGAGTAAGATCTTTTCCTCACCACCAATCCTGACCCGTATAGAATAGAAGTTTGTGCCCCACTTGGAAACTCTGATCACACCCTCATCTCCACAACATGCTCTTTCCATTTACCATCGAGCAGCACAATACCACCCCGTCTCATGTGGCATTACAATTCGGCCGACTGGGAAGGTCTTCGTATGTTTTTCTCAGCGTTTCCATGGAAGAGAGTTTGTTTCTCTTCAGTAGATCCAACACGATGTGCTGAGACAATTTCTGAAATCATCATGTTGGGGATGCAAACTTACATACCGAATACCGAAAGAAGAACATCATTCGATAAGACCTGGTTTAACAGAAACTGCTCTAGAGCTGTGGCTTCCAAACAGGCAGCATACCATCGATGGCAAAAAAATCCGGCACCTGAGACCAGAGCAGCATACGTTGAGGCTAGAGGCATATGCAAAGAGACAATAGAATGCTCAAAAGATGCTCATAATGCCAAAATAAGATCAAAACTTGTTGAATGTCCCAACGGATCCCGTTCATTTTGGTCTTTCGCCAAAGCTGTGGGAAGAAACTTCACTTCCAACTCTTTTCCTCCCCTAACCAAAGAAGATGGAACACTAGCAACGACTGCCCAGGAAAAAGCCAATATCTTTGCGCACCTATTTGCTGGAAATTCCACTCTGGATTCTTCGGGAAAACAACCCCGAACATTACACCTATTGACAGTCACATGCCCGAGATCACCTTTCGCCAACGTACTATCAGAAAGATTTTGCTGGGTCTCAACACCAACAAAGCCTGTGGATCTGACGGAATCCCGCCGATTGTTCTCAAGAAATGTGCTCCCGAACTAACACCTGTTCTTTGCAAGTTGTTCAACCACTCTTACAATTTGGGAGTATTTCCGTCCAATTGGAAAATTGCAAGAGTACAGCCAGTCCCTAAAAGGCAAAAGACCCTACCTAGCAACTACAGACCTATCGCACTGCTATCTATTATTTCGAAGGTCATGGAAAAAGCCATCAACATCGAGCTCATGAAATATCTGGAAGACTCAGGAATTATCAATGATAGGCAATAT
Source organism: Gonioctena quinquepunctata (assembly GCA_018342105.1). Taxonomy (NCBI): domain Eukaryota; kingdom Metazoa; phylum Arthropoda; class Insecta; order Coleoptera; family Chrysomelidae; genus Gonioctena; species Gonioctena quinquepunctata. Next base: position 468,277 of record JAFIRS010000301.1, read on the forward strand.
GGCTTCCGCCATCAGAGATCAACTGGTGACCTGCTCGCATACGTCTCACATATATGGCAGCTATCTATTGAAAAGCATGAAGAAACTTTAGCTGTGGCATTAGATATCTCCAAGGCGTTCGATCGAGTTTGGCACCAGGGACTCCTCGCCAAGCTTCCATCTTATGGCTTGCCCCCTCAGCTGTGTTCTCTGCTTGCTAGTTTTCTCTCAAACAGGTTCTCCATGTAGTGGTCGATGGAGTTTCATCTGACACTCTACTCATAAATGCTGGTGTTCCGCAAGGATCCATTCTAGCACCAACACTATTTTTACTTCACATCAACGACGTGTTGAAAGCAACTTCATGTCCCGTACACAGCTTTGCCGATGATAGTACCCTCCATACCGCTTTCTCTTCCAGGGCCCCTATATCAGCCCGTGAAACCAGAAATGAACGAGGAAGAAATGTTAACAATATAAATATGGACTTAGCAACAATTCTCGAATGGGGATCCAATAACTTGGTAGAATTCAATGCAAACAAAACACAAGCATGTCTTTTCTCTAGAAAAGCCGATCTCACTGTGCCTAACATAACTTTGTCAGGAGTAACCATACCACTGAAGTCATCCATATCGATGCTTGGTATTACTATCAGCAATAACCTTTTCCTGGGAAAATCACGTGAGGTCCATTGCCAAAAGTGCATCCCAAAAACTTGGTTTTTTGTTTCGTGCCAAGAGCTATTTCACCTCCAGTCAGCTGCTTATGATCTATAAGGCACAGATCCGACCTGTCCTGGAATACTGTTCCCATATTTGGAGTGCGGCACCTAAACATATCCTGAAGCTATTGGATTCTGTCCAAAAAAGGGCAATTCGTCTCGTCGGTGATGCCTCGCTTACAAACTCGCTCACTTGTCTGGAACACCGTAGAAAAGTTGGCGATTTGTCTCTATTTTATAGATATTTTCATGGGCGATGCTCTTCTGAAATATCAACAATCGTTCCTCCTTTGGCAGTCTCTTCGAGATTAACCCGTCAAGTTCAGTCTTCACACCCCTTCGTGGTCACTTTGGAGACCTGTAGAACATCACTTTCCAAAGACTCATTCATCCAACGAACTGCGAGGCTTTGGAACTCATTGCCTAGGGAGGTGTTCCCGAGGCATACAACCTCCAGAAATTTAAGAAGAACACCAACTCCTACCTTCTTTCCCTTGGTTCCCACGATGTTCTCTGAACATTACAGGATATCCCTTTTCGTGGGAACCAGAACAAATAAAAAAAAAAAAAAAGGCCCAGACCCTCCTAGCCGCTTCCCCACTTGTCTATGAAATACCTTTTGATGGGCTAAAATTTCCCGTAGGTCACTCAGGTATAGGAGTTATCTTAAAATAGCAATAAATAGGCATCTACGCATATAATTTAAAGAAGATTCTACAACTTTCTCAAAATATTGTAGATAACTTATTAAATTCGGATTCGAGTTTTTTTCGTTTCTTTGCATTTTCTGTCATAGTAATGTACTTTTTTTATACCATCAGAAAGTAGAGATTTCGACGAACAAAAAGCCCACCGACTTATTTAAAAATGCTGATATTTTGACGGGAGAATTTTCAATTGAAAATTAGGGTGCTTTTTCGATATTAAGTCAAAATACGGTAAAAAAAATTAATATTTTAAATAAAAAAAATCACAGTGTGTTTAGAACACAAAATGTGAGGTTTTCACCAAATTTCGTGAAAAAAAAATTGTAGAAGATAAAAATAAAAAACCAAAAACTTGGTTATTTGAATTTTTCACATAAATTTTGAGGTTATGTGAAAAAGTGTGAAGTAGATCTTTTTATTACCTACAACTTTGCCATTTAAGTTTTTTCCATAGGACTTGTGGTTTTGCCGAAAAATCGAGACAAACCGTTTTTTACCCTTAAAAACTCACCCCCTTCCACTTCCCGACCTCAGATCGCCCGTAAATTATTTTTCCTTTCATTTTTGTTATATTATCTTCTTCTTCCAATGGGTTTTATCCTACTGTTATTTTTTTTCATTTTTTACCATTTTCAAAGGCTTCAGCACTGGTCTATAAGTCTCGTCCGCTATTTTGTTTTTTTCTCTAACAAAAATTTCATAATGCATCGTCACCGGAACTATGAACACCTGCCTAATTTCACGTTAATCGGGCAACTAGAAGTGGGTCAAATTTAACTTGCAAGATTTGATGACAGACAGACAGACACAGGAGAAACTAAATAAAAGCTTGTGAAAACTAAATAGACAGTACTCTGAAAAAAACAGTCAAGCATATAAAAATTATAGAAATTTTATCAACCATCTAATCACGTCAACTAAACAAGAATACTACAAAACAAAAATGGTAAACTCCCAAAAAAACAGCATACTAGATGTTTCTAGCCCACAAGATAAATCCTACTAATCTTCAACGGCTGATTTCGCATAGGGACATGCAAATGAATGCATTTTATTTTCTAACTCAAAAACCGTTCGCCGGACGAAAAACGAAAAAAAGGCAAGAGACCATTTTCATGAGAAGATAGGGGACAATCACAAAAATAATTTTTATTTGGAAAAAAAAGGTGGCGTATCATTATTTTGATAAAAAATATGGCAGGGCATGTTAACAGGGACGCCACTGATGAAAATTAAGAAATCCTTTATTATGCAAAACATTTATTTTTATGCGTACTTTGTATGTACCAAAATTGAAAAAAAAGCCAAAGCAGTTTTAGAGATATTGTTTTTACACGCTTTATATTAGCTTCACTTGTAACCGACTCCTTTGGGCGCGATTTTGACCCACTTCCAGGCGTCCGAATGATTTGAAATTTGGCAGGTGTACATCATTCCGGTGACAATGCATTAGGAATTTTTTTTGTGAAAAAAACCGAAATGGCGGTTCCAATATGGCGTACGAGTTTTGTGATTATGGTCCGATTCGCTTCAAAATTGGTATCTGAGGGTTTTCGTGGTCGGAGATTATGATTCTTCTGTCAAAATTGAAAAATTCAAGATAGCGGCTCCAAAATGGTGGACGAGTTTTGTGATTATGGTCTGATTCTATTCAAAATTGGTACGTGGGGGTTTTTGGGGTCGGCGATTATGATTATTTTGTCAAAATTGAAGGATTCAAGATGGCGACTCCAAAATGGTCGCGAGTATTGTGATTATGGTCCGATTCTATTCAATATTGGAGAATAATAGTTAAAAAAATTAATAATAATAATAATAGTATGAAAAACTAAAAACACGCGTTAATAGAAAACTAAACTAAAAAGTTCAAAATGAATAATAGTTTAAAAAAACTAAAAAACACGCTTTTATAGAAAATTAGACTAAAAAAATTGAAAATAAAAAAAAATTATTCAAAAAAAAGCGTGGGGTGCATGGTATCAATAATTATATAGTACATTACACACCTAGGGCAGTAAAGTAAGGAATGTCTCAGATCACAGGTAATTGTTGGCCGAGTTTGGTTTTCTAAAAGCGTGTTTTTTAGTTTTTTTAAACTATTATTTATTATACGCTTTATATTAGCTTCACTTGTATGTTTGTTTGAAACCGACTCCTTTGGGCGCGATTTTGACCCACTTCCAGGCGTCCGAATGATTTAAAATTTTGCAGGTGTACATAATTCCGGTGACAATGCATTAAGAAATTAATTGTGTGAAAAAAAACCGAAATGGCGGCTCCAATATGGCGTACGAGTTTTGTGATTATAGTCCGATTCGCTTCAAAATTGATATCTGAGTGTTTGCGTAGTCGGAGATTATGATTCTTTTGTCAAAATTGAAAAATTCAAAATGGCGGCTCCAAAATGGTGGACGAGTTTTGTGATTATGGTCTGATTCTATTAAAAATTGGTATGTGGGGGTTTTTGGGGTGGACTATCATGATTCTTGTGTAAAAATTGGAAAATTCAAAATGGCGGCTCCAAAATGGTGGACGAGTTTTGTGATTATGGTCTGATTCTATTAAAAATTGGTATGTGGGGGTTTTTGGGGTGGACTATCATGATTCTTCTGTAAAAATTGGAAAATTCAAGATGGCGGCTTCAAAATGGCGGCCCAGTTTTGTTATTATGGTCTGATTCTATTCAAAATTGGTATGTGGGGGTTTTTGGGGTCGAATATTATGATTCTTGTGTGAAAATTGAAAAATTCAAGATGGCGGCTTCAAAATGGCGGCCGAGTTTTGTGATAATGGTCTGATTCTATTCAAAATTGGTATGTGGGGTTTTGGGGTCGGAGATTATGGATACCTCATTTGATAAAATTATTCCATTTTTCAATTTGCAAAAAAATAATAAAAATAATAGTTCAAAAAAAAACTAAAAAAACACGCTTTTATGAATACACCACACCAGAAAGTAGGAAATAAGTAATAGTTTCAAAAAAACTAAAAAACACGCTTTTATAGAAAACCAGACTAAAAAAAATTTATTTAAAAAAAAGCGTAGGGTGCATGGTATCAATAATTATATAGTACATTACACACCTAGGGCAGTAAAGTAAGGAATGTCTCAGATCACAGGTAATTGTTGGCCGAGTTTGGTTTTCTAAAAGCGTGTTTTTTAGTTTTTTTAAACTATTATTTATTATACGCTTTATATTAGCTTCACTTGTATGTTTGTTTGAAACCGACTCCTTTGGGCGCGATTTTGACCCACTTCCAGGCGTCCGAATGATTTAAAATTTTGCAGGTGTACATAATTCCGGTGACAATGCATTAAGAAATTAATTGTGTGAAAAAAAACCGAAATGGCGGCTCCAATATGGCGTACGAGTTTTGTGATTATAGTCCGATTCGCTTCAAAATTGATATCTGAGTGTTTGCGTAGTCGGAGATTATGATTCTTTTGTCAAAATTGAAAAATTCAAAATGGCGGCTCCAAAATGGCGGCCGAGTTTTGTGATTATGGTCTGATTCTATTCAAAATTGGTATGTGGGGGTTTTTGGGGTCGAATATTATGATTCTTGTGTGAAAATTGGAAAATTCAAGATGGCGGCTTCAAAATGGCGGCCCAGTTTTGTTATTATGGTCTGATTCTATTCAAAATTGGTATGTGGGGGTTTTTGGGGTCGAATATTATGATTCTTGTGTGAAAATTGAAAAATTCAAGATGGCGGCTTCAAAATGGCGGCCGAGTTTTGTTAAATTATATTGTAGTTAAAATTGGTATGGGGTTTTGGGAGATTATGGATACCTCATTTGATAAAATTATTCCATTTTCAATTTGCAAAAAATAATAAAAATAATAGTTAAAAAAACTAAAAAACACGCTTTTATGAATACACCACACCAGAAAGTAGGAAATAAGTATAGTTCAAAACTAAAACACGCTTTATAGAACCAGACTAAAAAATTTATTTAAAAAAAGCGAGCATGTATCAATATTATATAGTCATTACACACCTAGAGTAAAGAAGGAATGTCTCAGATCACAGGTAATTGTTGGCCAGTTTGGTTTCAAAAGCGTGTTTTAGTTTAAACATTATATATACGCATATTAGTCAATGATGTTTGTTTGAAACCGACTTTGGATTTTGCCACTTCCAGGTCCGGATTTAAAAGCGTGTATTTTCAGCATTAAAAATATTATTATGCTATAGCTATAGTTATTGTATGTTTGTTCAATGAACGATCTTTGCGACGAATTTGATCTTCAAACTGAAATTTAAAGAATTTTGTAGGTGTCATAATTCCGGTGACAATGCATTAGGATTCAGATTTTTGTGAAAGAAAATTCAAATGGCGGCTCAAATGGCGTACAGTTTTGTTATTATGTCGATTCTTTCAAAATTGTATTGGTTTTGGGTCGAATTATGATTCTTTTGTAAAATTGAAAATTCAAAATGGCGGCTCAAAATGGCGGCCGAGTTTTGTGATTATGGTCTGATTCTATTCAAAATTGGTATGTGGGGTTTTGGGGTGGAATTATGATGATTCTTCTGTAAAATTGAAAATTAATGGCGCTTCAAAATGGCTTTTATTATGGTCTATTCTATAAAATTATGTGGGTTTTTCAATATTATATAATAATGTTAAAAAAATAAAATTAAGATGCCTTCAAAATGGCAGCGAGTTTAGATTATGGTCTACTACTAAAATTGTAAGGGTTTTGGGTCGGAGATTATGGATACCTCATTGATAAAATTATTCCATTTTCAATTTAAAAAACTATAAAGAGTAATAGTAAAACTAAAAAAACGCTTATGAATACACACCAGAAAGTAGGAATAAGTATATTCAAACTAAACACGCTTTTATAGAAAACCAGACTAAAAAAAATTTATTAAAAAAAAAGCGTAGGGTGCATGGTATCAATAATTATATAGTACATTACACACCTAGGGCAGTAAAGTAAGAAATGTCTCAGATCACAGGTCATTGTTGGCCGAGGCGATACCATGCACCCCACGCTTTTTTTTAGTCTGGTTTTCTATAAAAGCGTGTTATTTAGTTTTTTCGAACAATTATTTATTTTTGTTAAATTTAAACATCCTGTATCTCAGAAATAAAGCGGTTGCGGACCTATGTTGATATGAATAATTTTTCTTGAAATCATCCAAGGATTATCGCCCTTTAGGATCAGCATTCAATTATGAAACACCCTGTATAGGGTGTTCTATGGAAAAAATATATTTTGGTCTATTTCACCTACACCAAACACCCTGTGTGTTTCAAAACAATACCAAAATTTTGCTCCTATGAAATCCTGAAACTTTTTATATTATAGCCTTGAAGACGAGGAGAACTTTCGTCGAAACGTTGGCATTAAAATTGTTAAATACCGAGTGTTGTTTTGTTAGCCCTTTTACTCCTGATCACCAAAAGTAATTATAACATTACCCTACGTAAATTTATAAAAATCAAAATAATCATCCGTGTAAATAACATTGTCGAGCACCGTCTCGCATTCTCCACTTCACATGTCCACGCTGATATTACGCGTCTATTTATACTGCATTATTGTGCTAAAATAAACTAGTTATGAAAATTAGCGAGCCGCCAATATGTTCACAATGAATGAATTGTTTCTCTGGCAATATTCATTGATTACTCAGAACGAGCATATACAAATCAGTTTTCGTATAAATAGATCGGGCACACTTGAAAAAACATTCACGCTCGATTATCAATTGGAGAAACTGAATGAACTGTAGAGAAAACTCAAACGAAATAATTCATCCAAGTACTAACGGAGTAATTTTAAACTTATGAATACAGTGCTTCTCAAAAGTCCTCTCCCCCCTCTTATTTTTGGAACGATTATACATATACAAGTGAAATTTGGAAACTGAATATTAAATGATGTAAACTTCCCTACTAGTGATGATAGATGACGAAATCGTCAAAGATGACGTCACAAGGCCATTGTGACCAATAATTTTAAATGGAACCCTACGGCAAGCGACACCTCTTTTAAAAGGTATCGAAAAAAACCTATTCAATGATACTAATTTTGTTTGTGTTTATGGCAGTTTTAATGGTTCATTGGTAAACATTAAAATTTAAATTCCATTCAGTATGATATTAATTACAGATTTAAGAATCAGTATCTACTTCAAGAAATTGCTCGAAGTGACCTCCATTTACTTCCTGACAGTGAAATATCCTATTTTAAAACTCTTCTCGTACTTTTGCAAATGTGTCTGCAGAAACAGCCTCACATTCTGCAACCAATACGTTGTTTTAAAACGTCAATATTGTCAGGTTCAGTGGCGTAAACCTTCGATTTAAGGTACCCCCACAGAAAAAAATCCGAAGGTGTGAGGTCCGTTGATCGAGCTGGCCATTCCGTTGAACCACGTCGTCCAATCCATCTATCACGATACTTCTCATCCAAATACCATCTTACTGCAACGTAATAGTGTGGAGAAGCACCATCCTGTTGGAATTTTATTTCCAAATTGCCGAATTCATCTGGATTATCTTCCAAAATTTCAAGGATTAACGGTTCTATTGCGTTTTGCAACAGCTCCAGATAAACCTCACCAGTTAAATTAGTATTTGAAAAAAGAGGCCCAACGAAGTGGTTTCTCAGGATACCTGCCCAAACATTCACCTTCTGGGGAAATTGGGTATGTGTTTCACGAAACAGGTGAGGATTTGCGTCACTCCAATACCTCACATTCTGTGTATTTACATTTCCATTTAGATAGAAAGTACTTTCGTCACTAGAACAAATTGTTTTGACATAGTCTGGCTGTTGGTTAATTTTAGTTTCCATATTTTCACAAAATTCTAGTCTTCGGTCTGGGTCGTCGTCTGAGAGTTGATGAACCATTTTTAATTTGTATGGATGAAATTTGTTTTTTTTTCAATACCCTGTGTACTGTACTTCGACTGACTTCACAGGTAGATGCAACGTGAGTTGTTGAAGAAGTAGGATTAACTATTACTTCTGCCAGTATATCAATTTTTTTCTCATCAGAAATTTGTGGTCTGCCAGATCGTTTCGCATCATTAATACTACCCGTTGTTCCAAACTTACGAAGAAGCTCCCTTAAATAAGTCCTCGAAACGGGGCGATCGGGAAACATCTCATTAAAAATGCGTTCTGCTGCATGAATATTTTGTCCAGTTTCACCAAGAATGAGGATCGCTGCTACTTTATCACCTAAAGCACGTACCATTTCGCTTCTTGAAGCACTTAAACGTTCGGCTCACAACAGTTTAACAAATTATTGAAATGTACAAAAATATTAAAAGTACCAAAAGCTGCTAAAACAGTTAAACGTTCCATCAACAATACACAAATTATTAAATGTACAAAAACTTGGACAATTACAAAAACGTCGAATTAGGGAGACTAACAAAAACGTCCGCTTATTTGACAACTATCCAGAGGCGGAGCTTGAATTTGGAATTTTAGTATTAACTGATTTAATTCATCACAGCTTTGCGTTTTCTGGAAGCGAGTTGCCAAAACTGCCATAAACACAAACAAAATTAGTATCATTGAACAGGTTTTTTCGATACCTTTTAAAAGAGGTGTCGCTTGCCGTAGGGTTCCATTTAAAATTATTGGTCACAATGGCCTTGTGACGTCATCTTTGACGATTTCGTCATCTATCATCACTAGAAGGGAAGTTTACAACCTTTAATATTCAGTTTCCAAATTTCACTTGTTTATGTATAATCGATCCCAAAATAAGAGGGGGGGGAGGGGACTTTTGAGAAGCACTGTATGTACTAACTGGTCGAGGTGTTATAGGAACTGTATATTTTATTTGCAGTATTTGTCTTATTCTTTTCGGAATCATCAACGTAGTTGTTCGCCAATTGCCATGGCGTTTCAGTGCCGTTATATCCTTTCCAGCATCTACTAATAAAATTGCCGACGAGCGGCAAAAAAAAAATCCCCTGTGGTAATTTTAAAAATGTAGCAATGTCATTCCCCATTGCTCCAAATTCATTAATGCCAATTCTTTGTGAGTAATATTTTCCATTTTGAAATTTAAAGAATAATATCGTTTGCGATTTATCAGTAGGACGAAGATTTAAATATTTCTTAACTATGGTATGAAAATTTCCCGTAACAGTGAATATTCTGGCAATTTTTGTTTTTGCTTTTGGTACACTGACCATAAAAATAGATCCATGATCTTTTAAATCTGTAATTTGCATAGAGTGCAATTCTGCTGCACGACAAGCACCCATAATGCCCATTATTAAAGGAATCTAACATAAATAAATTATGTAATTGACTAGATGATAAAAACGATTGAATATTGTGAGATCTACTACCTTTGTTGCCAGATATTTCTCATCAGGAGCTCCATTTATGAAATTATTAAGTTGCTCTGGCCTAAAAGTTTCTGCCTTTTCAGCTACATGTTTCTCTGATTGACGTTTAAGAAACGCGCGTTATTTCAAATAATTCTCTATATTGATTCCATTATTTATGTTTAGTGTGCTTCTTAGCATGGAGTAGAAAGTCCATAGGGACGATGCTTTATATTTAGTTCACTAAAATATGCCAAAAGTACACTTTCTGAGAACGATGACTTAATGTTCTTGCTGCTACACCAATCTTGAAAATTTTTGTATACAACTTTATATTTGTTTTGGGATTTTTCGGGCAATAAATTCTGTATGGTAACAGTAGCTACGTGTCTTATTTCTGGAGGTGTACATAATAATTCATCTTTACTATCTGAATTCATCTTTTTCAGCACAAAATTCACAATAACTTAATTTGAAAACGTCAAAATTATTCAAGTGACATTACTCCCCTCAATAACAATAATGACGGCTTGTACAGAAGAACAGAGCCACCTTGATATTCGGTTCGTAAATAATTCCAAGAATCTTTTCCGATTTATTATAGTGAGTTATAAATCACGTTGTTTGTTTATAGATACTATTAATTGCTCAAAAACAGTTGAATAATCAATATATAATTAAATAGGAGTAGATAAAATAACAAATCAATATGGAGGTTATAAACTGTAGCCACGGTCGGTAACGAAAAAGTGAAATTAACTGAACTTGCACAAAACACAAAAGTCATTGTCAAAAAAGCTGCGATTTGATTGGATCCTTATTATTGCTTATAGACTAGGAGGAATCGGCGCATGAGTACCGAAAACTATTCCACCTCAATTTTTTTATGCGATCCTCTTCAAATTGCCCTACTGATGATACAAATGCATGTTGACATGGGGCAACCCCGTGCCATATTGTTTAAACCGAAATTGTTTAAACAATTGCAAGGAATTGTTATTTGTCAACCGGACAATTTTTTTTATATTCTTTATTAAAATACAAATAAAAAAGGTCCTATGACTTTTCACGATAAAGTTAATATTTTTAGAGATATGAATTTTAAAGGTTCAAAAAATCTCATCTTTGGGTACTTTTGACCCATGAAAAATATATTAAAAAAAAAAAATCGAAATAATATTTTTTTTAAATTCTTTATACAATAATTAATAACATTCTTAATGGAGATTTAAAAAAATTTCATTGATTATACCTGTTTTTTAATTATCAATTTCGCGCGCTCACAAGGATGCATCGCTTACCTTTAAGTATCGCCGTCTCTCTCTGACTCATGCGCTGCATCGGTCTCTCTGTTTCCTGAATCATTATTTATCATTTATCTTAAAAACTATTAACTTTTTTAAGATTGTTAAAGAGAGCAATGTTATTAACAATTAAATTGTCTACAATTTGTTTCTGACAAATTTTTTTCTGGAATCAATTTTACAAACGTTATTTAAGCATGAATCGGAACAGGTAATTAAAATTACTTTTTTATCAGTTTATATTATTTTTTTGTCATTAAAACAGAAAGTAATTACATTGAATAACTTCTTCAAACGAAGGTTATGATGTAGAAGTATGAAATAATAAAAAATTTTATTTATTTATTATCAATATCATTTTTATATATTATATTCTTACAGTCTTCTAAATCACAGCCACATAGAAGTATGCAACTAATTTCCAAAATTCCAGAAAAAAAATTGTCAAAAACAAATTGTAGACAATTTAATTGTTAATAACATTGCTCTCTTTAACAATCTTAAAAAAGTTAATAGTTTTTAAGATAAATGATAAATAATGATTCAGGAAACAGGGAGGCCGATGCAGCGCATGAGTCAGAGAGAGACGGCGATACTTAAAGGTAAGCGATGCATACTTGTGAGCGCGCGAAATTGATAATTAAAAAATAGGTATAATCAATGAAATTTTTTTAAATCTCCATTAAGAATGTTAATAACTATTGTATAAAGAATTAAAAAAAAAATATTATTTCGATTTTTTTTTTTATATATTTTTCATGGGTCAAAAGTACCCAAATATGAGATTTCTTGAACCTTTAAAAATTCATATCTCTAAAAATATTAACTCCATCGTGAAAAGTCATAGGACCTTTTTTATTTGTATTTTAATAAAGAATATAAAAAAAATTTGTCCGGGGTTGAAAAATAACAATTCCTTGCAATTGTTTAAACAATTTCGGTTTAAACAATATGGCACGGGGTTGCCCCATGGCAACATGCATTTATATCATCAGTAGGGCAATTTGAAGGGGATAGCATAAAAAAATTGAGGTGGAATAGTTTTCGGTACTCATGCGCCGATTCCTCCTAGTCTATTATTTTATTTCAGTCATCTGCATAAACCAATGTTTTTTGCTCTTATTTCTTATTTTATTTGCTGTATAAACTCTCCTTTACGGCGCGACCCTCATTTCTCCGCCATTGGAACCAATCAAGATAAAATTGGAATTTTAGAAAGAGAGACCAAAGGACGGTCGTCTGAGAAAAGAGAGAAAAATACGTTGACCTGTTACCTACCGGTCGGGCTACCGCGCTACGCACGGCCACAAACGCGGGGGGCGTTGGGGGGAGAGGGGGCACAGCGCCGTGCGGTCAATCCGGTACAACGCCGCAGGCACTGTCGAAGAGATAAAAACGCGAGGTTGCCGCATATCCGCAAAGTCGAAAAACATACAGATAGATCGAAGGTTTTTTTATTTTTTTTTTCGGACGAACCGATTTTAACACCTAGAGTGCCGTGGGGGTCAACGATATCCACCACTTAAGATTATTTTATTTTTCCACACTGGCCGTGGTGGGTCAAAGTTGTCCACCAGCCTCTTTACAGTTCAGGCCGCGGTGTATCACAGTAGTCCACCAGAGCCATGCTAAATATATAGGGAGTGATTTAGAATGCTTTTCAGTGGCGCACCCAAGGACCGCAGCCCCCCCCCCGAGATTTATAATATATCGAGCGCTGTGTAGCTATAAAAACAAAAAACTGATTTATCTATTGTTCGGAAATCTGTTGTTTCTTTTGTACCTTTCTAGAATATGTGTATACAGGGTGTTCCAAATTAAGTCGGCACCATTGCCAACTCCGTTATTATTTATGCTACGATTTCGGTCAAATGGGCAAACTGGTAGCATTTCAAGTGGCCTTCTCGATGCCAAAAACAAAACAAAATTGACAGTCGCGTTGTCATAATATTTCATAAAATGATATTTTTTTCAATGGAACACCCTATATTTTTCATGCATTTCGATTCGTAATAACATTCTCAACAACAAAGCTCATTTGACTTTTTTTCGTAAAGGTGAAAATAAGACAGTTGTATTAATAGGAAACATTTATAACAAACGGGTTTGATAAAGTGGTGTCAATTGAGTGGTGCGACATGATGATCACGGGTTTCACGAGTTCACATCCCAGCGCAATTTTTTCTTTTTACTGTCTTATTTTGCTATTAGTAACAAAATATTGTCATTCATATAAGTCCAAAAAATGGGTGTTTGGACAATCATGAGGTTTTATTCGCCAAAACAAAGAAATTTTTTGTACTAGTGAAAGAAATAAATATTTCCACATAAGTCGCTCATTTTCCACTTTAGGAAGAAAAGTGATATGAGCTTTGTTGTTGAGAATGTTATTACGAATCGAAATGGATGAAAAAATATAGGGTGTTCCATTGTAAAAAAAATATCATTTTATGAAATATTATGACAACGCGACTGTCAATTTTTTTTTGTTTTCGGCATCGAGAAGGCCACTAAAAATGCTACCAGTTTGCCCATTCAACCGAAATCGTAGCATCAATAATAACGGAGTTGGCAATGGTGCCGACTTAATTTGGAACACCCTGTATATTTTGGTCAAATTTTGTGGGTCGCTTTTTTGGTTTACACTATTTTCATGGAGGTTAATTTGGATCATTTCTCCTAACAATCTCTTTGAATAAGATGTGTCTTCCTTTCTAGAATTTTTACCGAATCGAAATCGAAATTTTGTGTGTCGCTTTTTTGGTTTACACTATTTTCATGGAGGTTAATTTGGATCATTTCTCCTAACAATCTCTTTGAATAAGTGTGTCTTCCTTTCTAGAATTTTTACCGAATCGAAATCGAAATTACAAGATGCTTCAAAATGGTGTTATTTTTTGTTTTTATTCTTTCCGTAACAGTCATATTTATGCTGGTACATTCTGGTTTTTAAATACTGTTAAGTTTGTCCTATGTAACATTTTCCGCATTCACAGGGAATCCTATATATCAAACATGAATCTGATTCCGTCGGTATTCTGTCTTTTAACTGAGTGAATAATTTTCCTGTTGTTTTTAAATTGTAAAAGGCGAACTTGTGAGAATCCGTTGATAAACAATTTTTGATTTTGTATGAGAGTCCATCAATAAATGGTAATTTGAAAAAGTGACGCCTTTCTTTGGGGCTAATCTCTTGCCTATCTGTTCTGTAGCGTTTATTGATGATGATGTTAATTAATTTCGCGGGGTAGTTGTTATTTTTTAATAAGTTTTTTACTTTCCCTATATTCTCCGTCTGGAAGCAATCATCACTGAGCGTAATTGCTCTAGAAATTAAGTTGGAAGCTGTATCCACCTTTTGGCTAAACGGGTGTTCTGACAAATAGTTCAATATTATTTCTGAGTTGGTAGGTTTCATGTACCAATTACTGAGTAATTTCCCATTGTTTTGTCTTGTGATCTAAAGGTCTAAGAACGGTAGTTTATTTTCTTCTTCTATTCCTAACGTGAATTGAATGTTGGGGTTGAAACTATTATAGATGTATCTTTCTTCTGATTTATCGGCTGGAATGTCAAGAATGCAATCGTCCACATAATATTTTATGAAGGTTATATCAAAAGGCAATATTGATGTTATGTTTGTAATTAATAAGTTCGCTAACACTGGCTCCTCGTCTATATGGATTGAGAAAAACTTACAAACAAGGGATGCACCTTAGATCTGTCGTAAACTGTATAAATTCCCCAACATATAATCTAGCTTGCTTTATTCACCAAATTCTTAATAATTTAACAACAACCTTCCAATACAGCATTAGAAACTCCATGGAATTCAAAGCATTTTCCAAAGATATTGTTTTACCGCATAATCATATCCTAATCTCTCTGGATGTTGTCTCTCTTTTACAAAAATTCCGAAAAAGTTAGTCAGAGATATTTTAAGATCATAATGAGAAACAATTTCCGCATATACAGATATTCCAATGAATCGTTTTTTAGAACTAATCGACATTATTTTTGACTCCAGCTATTTTATCTTTGATGGAATATTGTACAAACAAAAAGAGGGTAATGCCAGGAAACCACCAGTTTACAATTTTAATTCCTTTTATAACCTTCATAAAATATTATGTGGACGATTTTTTCAGGAAAATCAAAAATTTAACACTTTAAAGTTCAACCCCAACATTCAATTCACGTTAGAAATAGAAGAAGAAAATAAACTACCGTTCTTAGACCTTCAGATCACAAGACAAAACAATGGGAAATTACTCAGTAATTGGTACATGAAACCTACCAACTCAGGGAGAATATTGAACTATTTGTCAGAACACTCGTTTAGCCAAAAGGTGAATACAGCTTCCAACTTAATTTCTAGAGCAATTACGCTCAGTGATGATTGCTTCCAGACGGAGAATATAGGCAAAGTAAAAAACTTATTAAAAAATAACAACTACCCCGCGAAATTAATTAACATCATCATCAATAAACGCTACAGAACAGATAGGCAAAATCAAAAATTGTTAAACGGATTCTCACAAGTTCGCCTTTTACAATTTAAAAACAACAGGAAAATTATTCACTCAGTTAAAAGACAGAATACCGACGGAATCAGATTCATGTATGATATATAGGATTCCCTGTGAATACGGAAAATGTTACATAGGACAAACTAAACAGTATTTAAAAACCAGAATGTACCAGCATAAATATGACTGTTACGAAAAGAATAAAAATAAAAAATAAAAAACAGCACTTGCCACTCACCATTTTGAAGCATATTGTAATTTGGATTCGAGAGAGAAATCTTATCCAAAGAGATTGTCAGGAGAAATGATCCAAATTAACCTCCTTGAAAATAGTGTAAACAAAAAAAGCAACACACAAAATTTGACCAAAATATATACACATATTCTAGAAAGGTACAAAAGAAAGAACAGATTTCCGAACAATAGATAAATCAGTTTTTGGTTTTTATAGCTACACAGCACTCGAATGTTTCAGGAAGATGTTCAGTTGCTTATTGACCATACGTCTTTATAATATATATATATATATATATAATGATATTTTTACTAGGGATATCATCTATAGTGAAAATCTAATTTTTCTCAACTATTTTAAACCAAAAAACGCCTAAGAAAGTACCATTAGACCATTAGAAGTGCGCCAAAGTGAACATCAGAGTTACATCAGAAATCGACAAATAACCGGATCAAAAATTGCAGAATATATCCTCCCATCCAATGGCATACGATACCCCTAAAATTCGTCAAAAAACCGAAATAGTCCTACGGACTTGAACCTATATGTATATATGTAGAGAGACGCGCTGAATCCAAAGATGTAACTCTATTTTCGATTGCAGCAAGACAAATAGTCCAAGCGTCCTCAATCTCGAAAAACACGAATGACAAAAAACCTTGAATGTCCCTTCGTCTTCTTCGGATGGGAAAAAATACAATTTCGTATCCAGCGAGTTGTTGAACTCCTTGCTTAGTCTCCAAATATTTCCCCTTATTACTTCTCAATGCCATAAATCGGTTATCATCGACGTGATATCTGTCGGTTTTACGTGCTCCCTGTTAAAGTTATTACGCAATACTTGCTAAATATACATTTTCTAGAAGTACTCGACTTTTCTTATCAAAGGATTTATTGACAGTATTGTACATCATCAAAATATAAACAAAACAAACATTCTAATATACAAGATGATAAAAGTTATTGTCATACACAATTCATAAAACAACAGATTATATTTTCAACACCCCTTCTTGATCTGATGTTATGAAATTCGATTTGACTAATCCCATTTGTTTCATCATCTTGAAATGTTTTGAACCAATCAGACCTTTGGTGAGTATATCTGCAGTCATTTCTTCTATTGCTATTTGCTTTGATATTTTCCATCAAAAGCTTAGACTTCACGAATTCACTTGTGAGTTTTTGTTTAGAACTTTCCAGAGCCATAATCATTGGATTGAATTCCGAAGGTAGTCCACTAAGAAGGATAACTGCGATGAACTCTCATCAATAGGAGAATTATGTCAGCTAACTTTTGGGATAGAGACATAACTTCAGAAACGTATTCCTCCATGTTTGTAAATTTCTCCAACTTAACAGCAAATAGAGAACGAAGTAATGTCAACCTTCTAGAAAGTCCTTTATCTTCATAGGCTTTCTCGAGGTTATTCCAGGCTTCTTTAGCACTTGAAGCAGACCTCACATAAGCATACGCAGATGGTTGAACCATAAGACAAATTTTTGCTTTTGCCTTGGCATCCTTCTTGGGATCAGGTGTTTCAACTTCGGTTGATACATATTCCCACAGATCTTCATGAATTAGGTACATTTTCATAGCAGATTTCAGTTATTATAGTTTGACATGCCTTCCAATTTCTACATAGATTGCAAGGATCCGTGTCCATTAGTCATACTGACTATTCTTACACTGCAACTTGCTCAACAACTCAAATTTGACAGCAGTCAGGAACTTAATCAGAATTTAGGAAAAATTTCTGATAAATTCACTTTCCAGATATTTCACGGATAAACTAAAACACTGTTTCTAGCTCTGGGCCCATAACCTGTTGAAGTTATTACGTAATACTTGCTAAATATACATTTTCTAGAAGTACTCGACTTTTCTTATCAAAGGATTTATTGACAGTATTGTACATCAAAATATAAACAAAACATCCAATCTAATATACAAGATGATAAAAGTTATTGTCATACACAATTCATAAAACAACAGATTATATTTTCAACACTCCCCTGATCACCTTTCCTGCCAAAAAAGTTCGTCATGATGACCGATCGATTTGAAAATGAATAAGAAATCAACTGATTGGTGAAATGAAAGATTCACCCCACAGATAAGGATGGTGGGAGGTGACCAAGTCAAAATTTGATATTTCGGGGAGAGTGTAATGAAGAGTTTCGGGGAAACACCTACTGCAAACTCATAGAGGATCCTTCTGGGCAACTTTTTCTATTACTTACGTTAAAAAGATGGAAAAACAGGAATCCAAAGTCGGATATGGGATTTTTTTAGTTTTTCAGAAAATTGCAGGACTCTGAAGTGAAAAGTGGGATGTATCTCGTGAACAATCATACGATTGAATGGAATAGGACGAAAATCTTGATGAAAGAAGCACATCAAGAGAGGAAAAAAACTGAAAGAAACGGCCTGTATTCTTCTATTCAATAACAACTGCTTTTCAACAAATTCTGTTGAAATGGACCATACATGGTTACCTCTACTTAGAGAAGAAGTGAGAAATGGCAGAATGCTAATAAACTGATCTGAACAACACCCCATATATCAAATGAGCAATACCTAAGTCACTTTCAAATTTTTTTGGGAGATCTCAATCGACATCCGTCATTTGAAAAACTACAAAGACTCTGCAAGAGAAAAACCAAATTATAATATAATAATGATCATATTTTCATTTTCAGACTGTGGAAGGTTACTCAAAAAACCAAGTCCATAAAAAAATCACATTCATTCAATATTGAGAATGGGAATAAATCTGAAAGATTGAGTGGGCACTTTTTTTCCGAAACCGAGTAGACCTACTTGGAGATGTATAATTATACAGAGCGTTTCAAAGTTTGATTCAATTCCGAGGAAAGGTGCCTTCTAAATGTTCGACTTTCAATATTCACAAGAGCCACAAGTTAATTTATATACCAAAGATTTTTCAGATTTCTCAGATTTATCTTAATTGTATTTAATAAAGTTACCTATAATACAGATAATAATTTAGGTACTGATAATAATAAAATTATTTTGTCAGGTGTCGTGAGGGGCCATGGTCATTCTATTTAGATCGACAAGAAAAATAAATGGTTCAGCCGATGAACTAGAAATTCGATATCTAAGAAATGCCTTGAACTGACTAAAAATCCTGGAATATTTCGTGGCACCGTTTATCTGCATCTGATACGTTAGAGAGGATATCTTGTTGTGACTTTCAAATTTGTGAACAGTCAGCATTGGATTATTTGAATGTTGCAAGCACGCTTTTTTGCATACCAGCTATTCTGGTGGTTAGATTACCTAAAAACTGTTACAATGTGATATCTTCCAATATAAACAAATTCATTTTGATTGTGATACTCGAATGTAATCTAGTTGAATGCATAATAATGTTGGTATTTCTAACGAGGAGATTGCAAATTCCATGTTTGAGCTTTGAAGACAATTTGAGATTTGGGACAATACAATGCATACAATATTTACATACATACATCGGCTATTTTCCCCGGGAAGAGGTTCTTTCTTAAAGTCTCCTGCTTAAGCTCATATACCTGTTATCGTCATATTGAGGGAACTGAATACTTCAACTTTCGTAATTTTGGATATCTTTTATTGCGTATATCCACTAGAAAAAGTGCTTTCAGGTGGCTACAATCTTTATGAGAACACAGAGGAGTCAGTCTTCTTCCAAGTATTTCCAACCTCGTCGAGCTGAATGTTAAAAGCAATCGTTGTCTTATTTCTCTGCCAATGAACTCATTTCATCGGCACAACAACCGGAATAGCATTGTACGATTTCAATGCTCTCGATGGAAAACTCAACACCTGAATTTCTTCTCTTGAAATTGGAAGGATATGGTGAGAGATAAATCCCATTGAAATTTATGGAGATCTTGAAAGGCGACACTTCGTACGACCTCTCATCAGCTGACTTCCATACACGTTTGACCACTCCATTTTCCACCACCAGGGAATCTCACTGCAACATCGCCTTGAAAACCTTGAAACCTGCAAATCCAAAAACAGGTACACAGGACTCGTGTTTATCTCTTGGTCTCGGCCAGTCTCGAATAGCCTGTATTTTCGATTCGTTTATTTGAATTTCTTCTGTGTGGCCCAAGACACTCACCTGATAGGGAGCACCTCTGAAGATTCAGCCTGAGGTTGGCACTCCTTAAATGTCCGAAAAATCCACGCAGACTTGGCATTTCTCGTAGATCAGATACAAACAACAGGCAGTGGCAGCAATTTATGTCAATGCTTATGCAGATGGTACGGAGTTGATTCCCTTTCTCTTACCAGAGAAAGCTACTGATCGGGTCAAAGCTATTCTGCGGCCTGGATAATTCGAATTTTCAGCTGGAGCTCATCAAAGAGGAAGAAACATTGATAAAAATACAAAGCTCAGCGAAGAGCTGCACATGCATCAGGTTCTGCAGAGAAAAACTAGAAACGCCCCTTCACAATATGGGGTTGCAAAATAGCGTTGATGAAATTGAAACTAAACAATACACAAGAACAATTCAACGTCTTTCAGAATGGCGAGTAGCATGTAGAATTTTGCTTGAACTAAAATGCTGGATCTCACATTACATCACAAACTCACATGGACTAATTTTGAAAGAGTTATGCATAGAGGTTTATCGATGAGCTGGTCAAATTTGTATTACGTCGCACATACATTGTCATTTATGTTAAGGAATTTTGAGTTTTTGTTCTACAAACACATGAAATTAGAATAATTGAACCAACTAGAAGGCGATTATAGGAAATATATTCAAATAATTTATGATACATTCAAAGTATTAAAAAAATTCGCTGTTGCTGGCATTTATATCTATAGTCCATCCAATATCAATTGCAGAAGCTGTTTCTATAGGGAGCAAATGAAAACTCACTTCGCTAACACGAGCGTATATGTGAAGAAACGGAACGAAAAATAATCTGTACTACTCGTAAACATTTTCCGTCGGCAAACGGTAGATCAAAAGATCCGATAGTCAACGTGGACTCGAGTGAGGGCTGTCAGTTGTACAACCGATTCGTCTGGACCAATCAAGTCGGACATAATGCTGGCAGGTGTGTCTCTACGATGGGAGGTCATAAACCACGCGTTATATTTGTGTTTTAATGGCTCAGAAAGATTAAAAACCAGTAGCGTCTATGGTCTTGGTGTGTGCCGATCGAAATACGTTTTAGGATATAATAATAACCTACATCAAACAATGAAAGAAATTATTTTTCTTTCTTAATGTATTTGTATAAATAAAAGCTTGTCTTTGATTTTTCTTCATTTTTCATTATTTATGAAGTATTTTTAAAATCTTAAAATATCTAAATAAAATTAGTTATCTCCGCCACTGCTGCTCACACGATTTCGCCGCAAGACTTTTTTATGCTTCTGCAATTGATATTGGGAAAACTATAATTTTGTTAGCACAACAGTCATACTCGGAATGTAATAGTAATATCATGATTTCAAACTATACAACTTTAAAGAAGTTTTTCTTCGAAATAATAAAGACTGCTTTGGTTACAGTACATATCTGAAAGGATAATAACGTTCACTATAGAAAAATGGAATTTAGACGGTTTTCTTCACATAAAAGATTCAATATAAATTGAAACAGAAAATGGTAGATCTCAGGTGAAAAACAACTACTTTCCTGGCAAATACCACGCAGAACGTTGAATGATATTCACCTGAAAATCCATGCATACCTCCATATAAATGGACATTGAATGCAAATGTTTCTTTCTGATAAGCTCGATTATGTTTAATTTATGTCGTGTTCACCTAACAATCCGCATACCGCTTTCAGGCTTTTTGGCCCTCATCAGTACGGAGTAATCAACCAGCCAAAGGTCCGAAGAGCTCTGGCTGAAGCGAGACACAACATAACCAAAACCAACATCGAGTCTATAACACCTATAGGTACGCCGGAAAAGAAAACTTTTAACTGGCGGTACCTAGTGACAGAAAGAAACACTCCGAAAATCTCCCACTTCGATAGGTTTCTAAATAAAAGATTCCTTCTCAGTAGGAGTGGCAAGCCCGACTAGTATATAGTGAAAGATAAACGCCATGTGAAGTGGAATAAATAGAAAAATCGAATTTAGACGGTTTTCTTCACATAAAAGATTCAATATAAATTGAAACAGAAAATGGTAGATCTCAGGTGAAAAACAACTACTTTCCTGGCAAATACCACGCAGAACGTTGAATGATATTCACCTGAAAATCCATGCATACCTCCATATAAATGGACATTGAATGCAAATGTTTCTTTCTGATAAGCTCGATTATGTTGAATTTATGTCGTGTTCACCTAACAATCCGCATACCGGTTTTAGGCTTTTTGGCCCTCATCAGTACGGAGTAGTCAACCAGCCAAAGGTCCGAAGAGCTCTGTCTGAAGCGAGACACAACATAACCAAAACCATCATCGAGTCTATAACACCTATAGGTACGCCGGAAAAAAAACTTTTAACTGGCGGTACCTAGTGACAGAAAGAAACACTCCGAAAATCTCCCACCTCGATAGGTTCTAAATAAAAGATTCCTGCGGATTGTTAGGTGAACACGACATAAATTAAACATAATCGAGCTTATCAGAAAGAAACATTTGCATTCAATGTCCATTTATATGGAGGTATGCATGGATTTTCAGGTGAATATCATTCAACGTTCTGCGTGGTATTTGCCAGGAAAGTAGTTGTTTTTCACCTGAGATCTACCATTTTCTGTTTCAATTTATATTGAATCTTTTATGTGAAGAAAACCGTCTAAATTCGATTTTTCTATTTATTCCACTTACATGGCGTTTATCTTTCAACATTCACTATGTAGCCAATACTGCAATATATTCTATTAAAATGATTACTATTGAGTATATCGATGATATTCTCTTGAATTAATGAAATTCTTATCAATATTTGACATAAGCTTCATGTTGTGATAATGAAAAAATACATTATATATGATAAAGTTCTGTACCTGCAATGAAATTCATTTGTTCCAGAAACAACATAAGAAATTGGTATTACCTCAAATGCTCTGTTGCATGCATGTTATCTCAATAAAATTATACTTTAATCTATTTACAGCAGTATAGTCCATCCAATATCAATTGCAGAAGCTGTTTCTATAGGGAGCTAAACGAGCGTATATGTGAAGAAACGGAACGAAAAATAATCTGTACTACTCGTAAACATTTTCCGTCGGCAAACGGTAGATCAAAAGAGC
Organism: Gonioctena quinquepunctata; assembly: GCA_018342105.1. NCBI lineage: Eukaryota > Metazoa > Arthropoda > Insecta > Coleoptera > Chrysomelidae > Gonioctena > Gonioctena quinquepunctata. Next base: position 491,328 of record JAFIRS010000301.1, read on the forward strand.
CGATAGTCAACGTGGACTCGAGTGAGAGCTGTCAGTTGTACAACCGATTCGTCTGGACCAATCAAGTCGGACATAATGCTGGCAGGTGTGTCTCTACGATGGGAAGTCATAAATCACGCGTTATATTCGTGTTTTAATAGCTCAGAAAGATTAAAAACCTCCTGAGCCCTACTTTATTTACCCTCGCTATCAACGATATTGGCAAGAAAATCAATCCTCCTGTAAAATATATGCTGTACGCAGATGACTTAATCATTCACTGTCACGGAAGAGAAACCTTCTCTACTACCAGATTGATACAGGCCGCTGTAGATCAGCGTCTCAGTGGTCCCTCAAGACAGGCTTCGAATTTTGCGCCGCGAAATCTAAAATAATTAAATTTACTAGACGATCTTCCAGCATTCAGATTCCGAGAGTATCACTAAATGGTACTGACCTCTCAGCCGTGGATCAACATAAGATATTAGGACTTACTTTCGACACCAGACTTAGCTGGAAACAGCATATCAAGAATACCAAGACTGATTGTTTGCGGAGAATGAACGTCCTAAAAACATTATCACACCAACAATGGGGAGCAGAAGAAGATGTCTTGCTCAAAATCGACAGATCTCTTATCCGTTCACGACTGGATTATGGTAGCTTCATATATATGTCAGCGTCTAAATCTGACCTAAAATCCCTCGACACTATTCAAAATACCTCCCTGAGAATCTGACTTGGAGCTTTTCGATCAAGTCCCTCAATAAGCCTGTGTCTGGAGGCTAATGAAACCCCTATAAGGCTACGGAGACAACAATTGCTTCTGGCATACTCCGCTGGAATTGCAGCAAATCCTGAAAACCCTGCCCATAGCTTACTAAAACCTTCTATGAATCCGACAAGCCACCCCCCTAAATTACAATCTTTCACACATATTGCCCAACCCTACTTTCGAGATATCGATATTTTAGCTACCAATCACTATGCAATATCTCCCTCTCCCCCTTGGACTAAATCGTTACCGAAACTTAATCTCTCACTCACGTCATACCGCAAACACGAAACCAACGAACTCCTCCTCAGACAATCATTCCTAGAGTTGATCAATTCGAATTCTTTCGATAATATTCTGTTTACTGATGCTTCTAAAGGCCAACTGGGTGTTGGTTGCTCAGCTACAAAGACTGACAGTGTGGTCAAACAATGTTTACTTCCAATCTCCGCCACAGTCCATACAGGCGAACTGTATGCAATTTTCTTGGCCCTAAATTCTATAACACCGGACTATCGGAACGTTGCAATCTGCACAGACTCCCTAGCCTCTATTCAATCCATCAAAAATATATTCACAGATCACTCACTGGTGCAAACTATACATGATATCTCCAGCGAACTCGCTACTATGGGGGTGTCTCTAACATTGATCTGGACCCCCTCACACGTGGGAATTACTGGGAATGGATTTGCCGACGATGCAGCCAAAGGTGCATTGTCTGCAAGTTTAACACTCGAAAACATACAGTTACCAACTGACCTGAAAACATTTTTCAAAAACTCTGTCCAAAAGTCCTGGCAAACCCACTGGAATGAAAACCATACTAAACTTCATGAGATCAGGCCGACAACAGCTCCACTCCAATTACCAAATCTCCAAAGAAAAGAAAAGGTAATCGTGCGCAGACTAAGAATTGGACATACTCGAATAACCCATGGACATGAAGACCCTCCTTTTTGTACAACCTGCAATGTCCCAATCACTGTGAAGCATATCCTGATCGAATGCGCACATTTTGCCACGAATCGTAGAAAACATCACATCCATGGAAGCCTAGCAGAAATGAAAGATATTGCTTTATATAATAATATCTGATATTCCCTCACAATGTATATATCCCATTCAGTGCATTTTAACAAACTGACCTGTATATATTCCATATTGCTGTACTGTTTATGTGTCAATGCCCTTTGTTGTCGAGACACGTTAATTTCAATAAAAAAAAAAAAAGATTAAAAACCAGTAGCGTCTATGGTCTTGGTGTGTGCCGATAGAAATACGTTTTAGGATATAATAATAACCTACATCAAACAATGAAAGAAATTATTTTTCTTTCTTAATGTATTTGTATAAATAAAAGCTTGTCTTTAATTTTTCATTATTTATGAAGTATTTTTAAAATCTTAAAATATCTAAATAAAATTAGTTATCTCCGCCACTGCTGCTCACACGATTTCGCCGCAAGACTTTTTTATGCTTCTGCAATTGATATTGGGAAAACTATACGAACTGTCATTTGCGTATATGGGAATTGACACAACTTCTTATCTAACCTGCATCAGTAGTTGACTCCGGGGCAATAATTGTCCCCGTTATCAAAACAGAAAGATTCAAAACTTTTTAACAAAAAATTAAACCGGCGAAAAATCAACTGAAAAGCAAAAAATAAAATAAACCTTCTTAGTCTAAATGATAATTGAGCTCCTAAACTAATGTAACTAACTGATTTTGAGTCGGCGCCAAACAAACAATTATCGAAGATCATTATCTATGAAAGAAGTCATCAAAACGCAGCCGTGCATCTCGCTGCCATCATTTTACGCTTCACCTAATTCAATTGCTAGTTTGTTTGGCGCCGACTCAAAATCAGTTACTCACATTAGTTTAGGAGCTCAATTATCATTTAGACTAAGAAGGTTTATTTTAGTTTTTGCTTTTCAGTTGATTTTTTTGTCGGTTTAATTTTTTGTTAAAAAGTTTTTATCTTTGACTTTTCAGTTCCGTATTTCGTCGGTTTAATTTTTTGTTAAAAAGTTTTTATTTTTCAATTTTTTGTGGCTAAAATCTACCAATTACTACCTACTTGTTTTTTGATTACTTCCAAAATACTTACTTACCCACCTTACTTCAACTATTACTAGTTAAATAATATGATTGTCTACTTTTACTATTTGTTGTAATATACATTATTTTCGTTGTTCTGGTTAGTTTATTTCATTACTTTGTATATCATTCCATCCTCTCATAAAATATACTGATTTTGACGGAACAAGAATAATGTCAGTAGCGATCTGTCATTGTCAACTACGTATGTGTGTGCTAATGTTCACTAGTGAAAAATCAATTATCCCCTATTTTTCTACCCGTAAGGGTGGCTAATTCCTTTCGAAATCCAAATATAAGGTATACCCTATCTATTAAAAAAAGAATCATCCAAATCGAAGAACCCAGTACAAAGTTATGCCTGATAGAATCGGTTAACGGACCAGAATTCAGAGGGTGAGTGATCAATATCCTTCATTTCACTACCCTTAGGGGTGGATTTCATCTTTTAAATTCAAATGGGACCAAAGTCGATGTACACCCATCCACTGAAAAAAGAATTATGCTCTGAGGCGCCTCAGAAAAAGTTATGCTGATTACATAAAAAAATATGATGGAAAAACATAAAATATACGGGTCGAATAGAGAACCTCCTCCTTTTTGGTTTCGCGGTTAATTATGTATTTTCTTGAAGATTTATTGCATTATTTTTGGATTGCAATATCTCTTGACTGATGCCGAAGAGCTCTGATTCTATCATTACAATTCGGCCATTTTTTTGTCGATGTTCCTTTTAACGCACTTTCAATGATCTTGACGTTTCCACAAACTCAAGAAAAAATCAAGAAATCGGGCGCGTCTTTCTGAAGAATCCATCCCCAGTGAGCTAAGACCGAAACACAAAAAGTCCATTATGCATTCAATCTCCGTACACGGATTTATAGTTATTTATCAAACGTCGGAATAATTATCAGATGTATATAATATTCGTGGCGTCCTTTCTAAGGCATGTTAAAAATAATCTCTACGTAACTTCCTGTCCGATTATAAACAACATCTAGCACATTATTAAAACTTTAATCTGGTATCTGTGTGTTCATTTCGATGCACTGAAAATATTTATTTTTATAGGTCGACGTTTATGGTTGATATTCGAGTGGGTTTGCTCGGCCAGCAGTGGGCTTCTTTTAGGCAGGGAAGTTTCCTTGTATTTTTATCGCGCCAAGCGAAAACCCGCGAGACGCGTAATAAATACAAGTTATTTATGATGCGAGTGTTAAAATCACTTTTAATACGCATATCTTGCAATATTTTATGTGCAACTGTACTTACTTTGTAAATAATAATAATAATAATAATAACTTTATTCAGCGAGAATGGGTTTACAATAAAATCTATAGATAGATATGAATAAAGTTGATTAGCGATAAGTGCTGTAGCACTTGTTTCGCAGAAAATACAAAGGAATTTAATAGAATTTATGAACGTGTAGGTCGTAGGAACAATACATTTGAGAGTACGGTAATCTCAATGCAATATAACTGAGTTACATAACATGGAAAAATCAATATAAATAAAAAAAGTATAAACAGAATAAATACATTTAGACTAACGAGAAAATTATTTTTTTTAAATTCACTTACACAGTACAATATAAATCTGCCACAGTTTATTCGAGAAAGATGAATACAAAAATATTAAAATATTGAAAGCTCAGTGTACAATTTATAAAATATCAACTTAAAACTAGACAATTCAGATTAACATACACACATACATACACATTTTCAAACATTTTTCATTTCCACCAAATCAGCAATTTGTTTTCGTTGTTGACTGGATATGAATGACTTCAATTCTTTCTTATATGATACCAGATAGTTGTTTTTTTGTATATGGGTTGGGACAGTGTTATTTTATTTTTTTTTTATGTTCTGGTTCCCACGAAAAGGGATATCCTGTAATGTTCAGAGAACATCGTGGGAACCGAGGGAAAGAAGGTAGGAGTTGGTGTTCTTCTTAAATTTCTGGAGGTTGTATGCCTCGGGGAACACCTCCCTAGGCAATGAGTTCCAAAGCCTCGCTGTTCGTTGGATGAACGAGTCTTTGGAAAGTGATGTTCTGCAGGTCTCCAAAGTGACCACGAAGGGGTGTGATGACTGAACTTGACGGGTTAGTCTCGAAGAGACTGCCAAAGCAGGAACGATTGTTGATATTTCAGAAGAGCATCGCCCATGAAAATATCTATAAAATAGGGACAAATCGCCAACTTTTCTACGGTGTTCCAGACAAGTGAGCGAGTTTGTAAGCGAGGCATCACCGACGAGACGAATTGCCCTTTTTTGGACAGAATCCAATAGCCTCAGGATATGTTAAGGTGCCGCGCTCCAAATATGGGAACAGTATTCCAGGACAGGTCGGATCTGTGCCTTATAGATCATAAGCAGCTGGGTGGGGGTGAAATAGCTCTTGGCACGAAACAAAAAACCAAGTTTTTGGGATGCACTTTTGGCAATGGACCTCACGTGATTTTCCCAGGAAAGGTTATTGCTGATAGTAATACCAAGCATCGATATGGATGACTTCAGTGGTATGGTTACTCCTGACAAAGTTATGTTAGGCACAGTGAGATCGGCTTTTCTAGAGAAAAGACATGCTTGTGTTTTGTTTGCATTGAATTCTACCAAGTTATTAGATCCCCACTCGAGAATTGTTGCTAAGTCCATATTTATATTATTAACATTTCTTCCTCGTTCATTTCTGGTTTCACGGGCTGATATAGGGGCCCTGGAAGAGAAAGCGGTATGGAGGGTACTATCATCGGCAAAGCTGTGTACTGGACATGAAGTTGCTTTCAGCAGGTCGTTGATGTGAAGTAGAAATAGTGTTGGTGCGAGAATAGATCCTTGCGGAACACCAGCATTTATGAGTAGAGTGTCAGATGAAACTCCATCGACCACTACATGGAGAGACCTATTTGAGAGAAAACTAGCAAGCAGAGAACACAGCTGAGGGGGCAAGCCATAAGACGGAAGCTTGGCGAGAAGTCCCTGGTGCCAAACTCGATCGAACGCCTTGGAGATATCTAATGCCACAGCTAAAGTTTCTCCATACTTTTCAATAGATAGCTGCCATATATGTGAGACGTAAGCGAGCAGGTCACCAGTTGATCTCTGATGGCGGAAGCCATATTGCCTATCGTTGACAATTCCTGAGTCTTCCAGATATTTCATGAGCTCGATGTTGATGGCTTTTTCCATGACCTTTGAAATAATAGATAGCAGTGCGATAGGTCTGTAGTTGCTAGGTAGGGCCGTTTTGCCTTTTTTAGGGACTGGCTGTACTCTTGCAATTTTCCAATTGGACGGAAATACCCCCAAATTGTAAGAGTGGTTGAACAACTTGCAAAGAACAGGTGTTAGTTCGGGGGCACATTTCTTGAGAACAATCGGCGGGATTCCGTCAGATCCACAGGCTTTGTTGGTGTTGAGACCCAGCAAAATCTTTCTGATAGTACGTTGGCGAAAGGTGATCTCGGGCATGTGACTGTCAATAGGTGTAATGTTCGGGGGTTGTTTTCCCGATGAATCCAGAGAGGAATTTCCAGCAAATAAGTGCGCAAAGATATTGGCTTTTTCCTGGGCAGTCGTTGCTAGTGTTCCATCTTCTTTGGTTAGAGGAGGAAATGAGCTGGAAGTGAAGTTTCTTCTCACAGCTTTGGCGAAAGACCAAAATGAACGGGATCCGTTAGGACGTTCAGCAAGTTTTGATCTTATTTTGGCATTGTGGGCATCTTTTGAGCATTCTATTGTCTCTTTGCATATGCCTCTAGCATCGACATATGCTGCTCTGGTCTCAGGGCCCGGATTTTTTAGCCATCGATGGTATGCTGCCTGTTTGGAAGCTACAGCTCTAGAGCAGTTTCTGTTAAACCAGGTCTTATCGGATGATGTTCTTCTTTCGGTATTCGGTATGTAAGTTTGCATCCCCAACATGATGATTTCAGAAATTGTCTCAGCACATCGTGTTGGATCTACTGAAGAGAAACAAACTCTCTTCCATGGAAACGCTGAGAAAAACATACGAAGACCTTCCCAGTCGGCCGAATTGTAATGCCACATGAGACGGGGTGGTATTGTGCAGCTCGATGGTAAATGGAAAGAGCATGTTGTGGAGATGAGGGTGTGATCAGAGTTTCCAAGTGGGGCACAAACTTCTATTCTATACGGGTCCGGATTGGTGGTGAGGAAAAGATCTAGTGTATTGGCAGACTGGTTGTTGACATCAGGGATGCGGGTTGGTAGCTCGACCAGTTGTTCTAGACCATGAGTGATGGCGAAGGCCTCGGCTTGACGACCCGCATCATCTGTTTTGTTAGAGAATTTGAGCCAGGCAGCGTTATGTACATTAAAGTCTCCCATGATTATGGTTTCAGCTGTTGGATGGTTCTCCTGAATGTAGTCCAGTTTGAGTGATAAAAACTCAAAGAGGTCGTTATATGAAGGTTCATTAGGTGATAGGTAAAGGCAGCAGAGGAACTTAGTCAGTTTGGTATCAGATAGCTTGAACCACATCACATCAAAGTCTTTCGGTTCCAAACTCTCTTCACGCTGGCATGAAAGGTTAGCCTTAGCGTAAAGGCAGACTCCACCTTTGAACCTGAATCGAGAATGGAGTTCGTAACCAGGACAAAGCATATGGACCTTGTTGGTGGACGAGTTTACTTGTGTTTCTGTTAGAGCCAGAATATCCGGTTTTTTCGTCTGTAGGTGATGGTGGACGTCATTGATGTTCTTGTTCAGTCCGCGGATGTTGCAAAAATTAATCTTCAATGTTTAGTCCCCTCGAGTACCTCTCGCCCGGAAATCCGAATGGAGAGGTATTTTGCTTCCGGAGTGTTTTACTCTAGGAGACTTCATCATTATTATTATTACTATTAGTACGGTAATCTCAATGCAATATAACTGAGTTACATAACATGGAAAAATCAATATAAATAAAAAAGTATAAACAGAATTATACATTTAAAATATAAAAATATTAAAATATTGAAAGCTCAGTGTACAATTTATAAAATATCAACTTAAAACTAGACAATTTAGATTAACATACACACATACATACACATTTTCAAACATTTTTCATTTCCACCAAATCAGCAATTTTTTTTCGTTGTTGACTGGATATGAATGACTTCAATTCTTTCTTATATGATACCAGATAGTTGTTTTTTTGTATATGGGTTGGGACAGTGTTATACAATTTTGGAGACATATAGTTATAGGACCGTTCGTTGTCCGATAGATTTGTGTCTATTCGGAACTATGTGCTGTTTTTTTGCTTTGTATGGTAAGGATGACTCGGTAGGTTGAAGTCATGTTTATTTTTATGGTATCTGATATTAATGTTGTAATAAAAAAGTTGGCGAATATCAAATACTTGAGCTGCGGAAAATAGTGCATCAGATGGATATTTAACTTCTTTAGACATAATCAGCTTGAGAAATCTTTTTTGTAGAAGTTCTAGGGGATAAATATGGGTCTTCAAGGCTCCTCCCCAGACAATTATACCATATCGTAGATGACTTTCGACTTATGCGTGGTATAATACTTTGAGTTGTTGAAAATTTAATATATCTTTAAGGTATTTGAATTTATAAATGATCATTCTTAGCTTTTTGCATACATAATTAATATGAGCATCCCATTTTAGATGAGTATCTATTATTATTCCCAAATACTTAATTTTAGTTCCTGGTAAGATAGTATGTTGTTGCCCCCTTATGTCAAACGTGAGGCTCTGAAATGATGGTGAATTCGACCGATTGCAGCTGAAGGGTAAGTTATATGTTTTTTCCAAATTAACAGTTAATAGCTTGTGTTCCAGCCAGTTTTTGATTGAAGGAAAATCCGTTTCCACCATAACTTTTAGTTCTTGCCAAGAACTTGCCTCATAAAAAATTACTATGTCGTCAGCAAAACCTAAAATTTTTCCACTGCTCTCAATGGAGAATATGCCATTAACATATATATTAAATAGAATGGGACCCAAAACGGTTCCTTGAGGTACACCATACTCAATTTTTCTCCTATCACTGAGTGCTTCTTCCACTCTCACAGACTGATATCTGTCGGTCAAATAACTTTCGAATAGTTTCAGACAATTATTTCTGATACCCATATCTTCTAATGTCGCTAGAAGTAGGTCATGACTTACTGTGTCGAACGCTTTCGATAGATCGATAAATAAGCATAGACATGGTATATTTTTATCCAGAGCAGTAGAAATATTAGAGGTGAGTGCCAATAGTGCATCTTGGGTGGAGAGATTCTCTCTGAAGCCATATTGTTTATTTGATATCAGGTTATATTTGGAAATATACGTAGTTAGCCTTTTTTAAGAACTTTTTCAAAAACTTTCGTTAGATGTGTTATTAGCGAAATTGGTCTATAGTTAGTAATCAATGTTTCATCCCCTTTTTTGAAAATTGGTACCACCACAGCTTCTTTAAACGCTCGTGGCCAGATACCTCTTTCCATGCACAAGTTAATTATATATGTTAGAGGTTCCAGAATATATGTACAGATTGTTTTAATAGTTTCCGCTTTGATTTCGTCTATACCAACAGATTTTTTAGTTTTTAGTTCACCAATAATATTCTCGATTTCCTTGTTGTCAGTTGGAAGAAGTACGAAAGAGTTGGGAGAAATAGTTCTCTTCGGGAAATAATTGGGATTTTTTTTTATATTGTTTGCCATTTGTTTTCCTATTTGAGTATATACATTGTTAAACTCGTCAGCTATTTTCTTTTTGTTAGTTATAGATTCACCCGAGTCGTTTTTTATTTCTTTCATGTTACATGTCTTTTTCTTGGTACTACTTATTTCTTGCCCTATTTTCCATAATGTTGTTGTATCTGAGGTGTTTTTTATTATTTGTTTTTGATAATATTCCAATTTAACTTTTTTTATCAAGTTGGTGAATTTGTTTTTGTAGTTTTTATAATAGGTTTTTAGTTCTAGGTTATTAGGATCATTCTGTAGATTTCTAAACAGTCTATTTTTTGTGTCCGCGGATTTAACAAGAGCATTTGTTATCCATGGTGCAATTTTAGTATATTTCCTCTTTACTCTTGTTAGAGAGGTAGACTCGTTTATAGCACCAGTGAGAATATCGATAAATTCGTCTGTTCCAGCGTTAGGGTCACGTGCGGAATACACAGGATCCCAGCAGGTATGCCCTAAGTTGTTTGTTAGTTTTTTGAGATCGATGTGTTTTTTGTATTTATTTGTATTACTTGTTACATTTTCATTCTGGTTAAGTATCATTTGGAGGGTGGTTGTGTAGTGAAATAAAAATGAAAAATAAGTGTTTAAGACAGGTTTTTATACAAATGCACTAAAAGTGAAAAAATGTCTCCAGTTGTTTGACCAGGTAACTAACAGAATAACCTAGGTCAAACAATTTAAGAAATTATTTTTTCCTTCTTAGTGCATTTGTATAAAAGCTTGTCTTAACATTTTTTTCCATTATTGAATTCTGACAAAAATTGATAATCTCCGAAAAAAACTCATATACCAATTTTGAATGGAATCGGGACATAATAACAAAACACGCCATCTTGAATTCATGAATTTGGACAAAGACATCATGATGTCCGACCCCAAAAACCCCCTCACACCAATTTTTAATGGAATTGGGCTACAATCACAAAATTAATCGCCATCTTAAATACGTGGATTTTGACAAAACCCCCCACATACCAATTTTTATTGGAATCGGGTTATAACCATGCATGTTAATGAACATACAAGAATAACCATGTATTCAGCCACTATCATTGACTATATCTGCTCAAATTCGGAAAAACATAATATTAGCTGTAGAATGTTCCCGCAGGCCTTTCAGACCATGAAGCTCTTATATTCGAAATGTCGCTCCAAACAATAAATTAAAGAAGTAAATTTAGATACGGAAGAATATATAGCAAGACGAATTACGAACTTGATGATTCAATCAACATTCAACTACCTAAGAGATATATTCGAGGTTTTCCAATAAAAAAAGATCAAAATCAAAAAGCCTGGATAACTCAAGGTATAAAAAATCGGCAACAAACTTGAGATCACTACATACTATTAAAAATTATACTGATGGATTTTTCATATCATATTTCAATACATACAGGACGATTTACAGAAAGCTAATAAAGCTTGCCAAACAAAGATATTTTGAAGATAAACTATATAAGGCTGAAAATAAAACAAAATAAAACTGGGCTATAATAAATAAATTATGTCGTAATAGTAATATATTGCCTTCTAATGCGGATATAGATCCTAACGTGTTGAACAACTTCTACTGTACGATAGCACAAAAAATAACATCAGAATTACAACCGACAATCCATCCAACCGAGTTTATGAAAAATATAAATATTCCAGATAACTTTCACCTATTTGATACTGAAGCAAACTATAAATGAAATAAATAACAAAACATCATCTGGTTATGATGAAATATCAGTTAAAATTTTAGAAAATCACTCATAATACGCTTTAAATATTCTTGTGGAGGCCATCAATAAATCATTTCGTTCTGGCAGATTTCCTTCATGTCTGAAACTAGCAATAGTCATTCCGCTTCATAAAGGTGGCGAAATGAATGATCCATCAAACTTCCGGCCTATATCATTGCTTCCAACAATCTCAAAAATAATTGAAAAGCTTGTTAAAAAGAGAATATTGAACTTCTTAAGTCATCATAACATAGTATGCGAATCTCAATATGGATTCCCAAGCTATAAAAACACAGGCGATGCCATCTTCTCTTTTCTGGAAGATGTCTATATTGGTTTAAATAATAACGAAGCTATTCGGGCAGTGTTTTGCGATTTCTCTAAAGCGTTCGACTGCGTGAACCATGAAACACTGTTATTTAAACTTCAGTGCTATTGCTTTAGAGGATTGTCATATAGCTGCATTTCCAGTTATCTAACAGGCAGGAAACAAGTAGTACAACTCCAAGGAAATAAATCGCACATGGAGAATAACACAAGGCTCGGTTCTGGGTCCTATTCTTTTTCTGCTTTATCTGAATGATCTGGTAACCGTTGACATCAAAGGGAAGTTCACACTTTTTGCAGATGATAACACCATCCTTTGGCGTGGGACAAATGAAGATAATCTCAGAGAAAACATAACTCTTGGTCTCTATAAAATTAAACAGTGGTGTGATTCAAACTCCTTATGTTTCAACACAAATAAAACAAACATAGTCTGCTTCAAGTTCAGTTTCGATGACTTACTTATAGAAAATCACGCTATAGTTAACAAAACTCACACAAAGTTTTTAGGGGTATTTATAGATGAAAAATTAAAATTGTATAAGCATGTAGTGAAAAGTGAAACATTCTCAACTGGATATTGATAAAAGATTTTCGTCGACAAAAATGTATTGAAGACCTAGTGAATGCGATGTCTCTCTTGCGTCAATGTTACGAATGATTTCTGGTGAGTACTCTTTTTTGGAAAACATTCTTCATTTGCCTCATTCATCTTTATGAGTTATTAATTAAGACTGGAATGGAAAATCAAATAACTATCTGAATGAAAATGCAAATTTTCAATTTCAGATTTTTCTTTTGAGTTAGGGTCTTTTCAGAATATCTATCAGATGTAGTTCAATGTCCAGCGTGGCTTTAGCCGGGGAAGTAGTTGTTTTCTGTTAGACATTCACAAAAAAAAACTTCATTTTATCGTGGATTTTTCAATTCACAGAAAAATCTTTTATCAATATCCAGTTGGGAATATTTCCCTTTTCAACATGAATTCCCCACAAGAGGTTATCTTGACGATGGAAGATAGTGACTAAAGTTTATCTTTCAGTCGCAGATGATTCCACATCTGATTTTATGAACATCCTGTTCATATTTTCAACAAATCAATCTATCATACCCCATGACAGGTTTTAATGTCAGAAAACACTAATTTCAAAGTGTCTCTCCAGAAGAAATGATTCTAACTTTTTCCATCTTTGCAAAGTGAGATTGCTTCTTGAAAATGTCTTTCCCATTTCATCCGGTCTTCCTGATGATCGTAGAAGCGTGAAATAGATTTTCGTCGACAAAAATGTATTGAAGACCTAGTGAATGCGATGTCTCTCTTGCGTCAATGTTACGAATGATTTCTGGTGAGTACTCTTTTTTGGAAAACATTCTTCTTTGCCTCATTCATCTTCATGAGTTCTTAATTAAGACTGGAATAGAAAATCAAATAACTATCTGAATGAAAATGCAAATTTTCAATTTCAGATTTTTCTTTTGAGTTAGGGTCTTTTCAGAATATCTATCAGATGTAGTTCAATGTCTGGCGTGGCTTTAGCCGGGGAAGTAGTTGTTTTCTGTTAGACATTCACAAAAATAACTTCATTTTAGGGTGGATTTTTCAATTCATAGAAAAATCTTTTATCAATATCCAGTTGAGAATGTTTCCCTTTTCAACATGAATACCCCACAAGAGGTTATCTTGACGATGGAAGATAGTGACTAAAGTTTATCTTTCAGTCGCAGATGATTCCACATCTGATTTTATGAACATCCTGTTCATATTTTCGCAGTTCGAGTTGTTTCAAATGAACTCAATCAATCCTCAGCCAGAATTGTGTATTTTTCTTTGATCGAGTCGCATTTGAGATATGGAATTGCCTTTTGGGGATTAAGTAGTCAGCAACTACTAAATTCAGTATTCGTTTTGCAAAAAAGGGCTGTCAGATACATATGTAAAGCAAAATCACAAGATCACTGCAAACCACTTTTCATCAGTCAGAAAATTCTAAGTGTACCTTGTTTGTTCCTTTTAGAAACTGTGTGTCTAATACACAAAAAGTATTCTAATTCAGCAGTAAATAGTGACAGACGATACCATACAAGAGGAAGTCGGAATCTACCCTTGCCAATCTCAAAATTAGCAATTACAAAATTTTCTTTGATATATGAGAGCAAGAAAATATATAACCACCTCCCAATGTACTACATGGCAATAACAAATTTAAAAAAGTTCAGGAAATCAGTTAAAGAGGTATTTCTGCAAAAAGCCTAATATGACTTGAAGGAATATTACATTGATGAATTTTATTTCCGTTGATTACTTATCTGTATTGATTTATTTATTTATGTATCTGTAATGTTTGATATATTTTTCTGTAATGTTTTATTTATATTCGTTTATGTACATATGTTTTATCTCTATAATTGTTCATTATATTTCATTAATTTTTATATTCTTAAAATTTATTTATAAAATTACACTTACTTTGTCAATAAGGATTACTTCTTGGACAATAAAGCATGATTGATTGATTGATTGAACTACAAAACTTGTCGCCACCTTGAAACTATGAATTTTGACAACCCCTACATACCAATTTGGAATAGAATCGAACCATAATCACAAAACCATCCTCAATATTGGGGCCGCCATTTTGTTTTTTTCTAGCAACTTCATAATGCATTGTCACCGGAATTATGAACACCTGCCAAATTTCACGTTAATCGAACTACTATAAGTGGGACAAGATTCACTTGCAAGATTTGAACTAAACATACACACATACGAATGTGAAAAATAAAAATTTGTAAAAATAAAACAACTGTAGTCATTGACTGCCTGACCACAAAAGTAGTCAAATCCATAACAAATTTCATTTGTGAACCGCTATCATTAATAATAAATCTATCAGTAGAGTCACATATTTTCCAAGATAACCTACAGGTAGGAAAGGTAATGCAATTTCTCAAAAATAAAGATCACTTCTCTATAGTAAATTATAAGACAATAACTATTCCCTTTGTAAAAAGCAAAATAATAGAAAAATTCATATTAACCCTTTATAGGTCAAATTTTGTTATTCACCAAAAAGTGCCAAATTTCGATTTATTTTTCATTATATGAAGATATTTTGAGTTCAAATATGGTGTTCGTTCAATTTTTTTATGAGACAGATAAAAATTATGCGTGGTCCATATAAGGACCACAAACCACCAACTCTCTATATCCTCGTTATTTTTCTTCCTGGTAACCATCACTTTATGTTTTTTCTCACAAATTTTAGGTTTTTACTCACTTTCTGTGACACTTTTCCTTATTCTAAACTATGCTATGGATTTTATATACAATTTACATTTCTATATCTTACATAATATATACAGTGTTTGTTCAAATTCATATCTGACAATTTTCTGTACTCAAAACTTTATATTTCATAATTTTCCATCGAACTGTTTTGACATGTCGCTGTCATGTTCTTCTGATTTGAATTTAGCATACAGGATGTTCCAACTTGAATATTATTTTTGTCTACTTGAGATCTAAAGTTTTATTCATAAATTTTGATTTCTACATTTTTTATAGGTTGTGCAAATTAAATGAATTGTTGGCAACATACTTATGACCATAGAAAAGCTCCACTGCTAAACTCTTGAGACATCTGCGTCTACTAGAAAATGGTACAAGGTTTCAGAAAAGCAAAATATACAGAAAAATTGCAAAACAAACATAGCAGGTATTTATGTGATATACAGTGCTTCTCAAAAGTCCCCTCCCCCCTCTTATTTTTGGAACGATTATACATAAACAAGTGAAATTTGGAAACTGAATATTAAAGGTTGTAAGCTTCCCTACTAGTGATGATAGATGACGAAATCGTCAAAGATGACGTCACAAGGACATTGTGACCAATAATTTTGACTGGAACCCTACGGCAAGTGACACCTCTTTCAAAAGGTATCGAAAAAACCTATTCAATGATACTAATTTTGTTTGTGTTTATGGCAGTTTTAATGGCTCATTAGTAAACATTAAAATTCAAATTCCATTCAGTATGATATTAATTACAGATTTAAGAATCAGTATCTACTCAAAGGAATTGCTCGAAGTGACCTCCATTTACTTCCTGACAGTGAAATATCCTATTTTTAAACTCTTCTCGTACTTTTGCAAATGTGTCTGCGGAAACAGCCTTACATTCTGCAACAATACATTGTTTTTAAACGTCAATATTGTCAGGCTCAGTGGCGTAAACCTTCGATTCAAGGTACCCCCACAGAAAAAATCCAAAGGTGTGAGGTCCGGTGATCGAGGTGGCCATTCCGTTGAACCTCGTCGTCCAATCCATCTACCACGATACTCCTCATCCAAATACCGTCTAACTGCACCGTACTAGTGTGGAGGAGCACCATCCTGTTGGAATGTTATTTCCAAATTGCCGAATTCATCTGGATTATCTTCCAAAATTTCAAGGATTAACGGTTCTATTGCGTTTTGCAATAGCTCCTGATAAACCTCACCAGTTGAATTAATATTTGAAAAAAGAGGCCCAACGATGTGGTTTCCCAGGATACCTGCCCAAACATTCACCTTCTGGGGAAATTGGGTAGGTGTTTCACGGAACACTCCAATACCTCACATTCTGTGTATTTACATTTCCATTCAGATAGAAAGTACTTTCGTCACTAAAACAAATTGTTTTGACATAGTCTGGCTGTTGGTTAATTTTAGTTTCCATATTTTCACAAAATTCTAGTCTTCGGTCTGGGTCGTCGTCTGAGAGTTGATAAACCATTTTTAAATTGCATGGATGAAATTTTTTTTTTTTTTCAACACCCTGTGTACTGTACTTCGACTGACTTCACAGGTAGATGCAACGTGAGTTGTTGAAGAAGTAGGATTAACTATTACTTCTGCAAGTATATCAATTTTTTTCTCATCAGAAATTTGTGGTCTGCCAGATTGTTTCGCATCATCAATAGTACCCGTTGTTTCAAACTTACGAAGAAGCTCCCTTAAATAAGTCTTCGAAACGGGGCGATCGGGAAACCTCTCATTAAAAATGCGTTCTGCTGCATGAATATTTTGTCCAGTTTCACCAAGAATTAGGATCGCTGCTACTTTATCACCTAAAGCACGTACCATTTCGCTTCTTGAAGCACTTAAACGTTCGGCTCACAACAGTTTAACAAATTATTAAAATGTACAAAAATATTAAAAGTACCAAAGGCTGCTAAAACAGTTAAACGTTCGATCAACAATACACAAATTATTAAATGTACAAAAACTTGGACAATTACAAAAACGTCGAATTAGGGAGACTAACAAAAACGTCAGCTTATTTGACAACTATCCAGAGGCGGAGCTTGAATTTGGAATTTTAGTATTAACTGATTTAATTCATCACAGCTTTGCGTTTTTTAAAAGCGAGTTGCCAAAACTGCCATAAACACAAACAAAATTAGAATAGGTTTTTTCGATACCTTTTAAAAGAGGTGTCGCTTGCCGTAGGGTTCCATTTAAAATTATTGGTCACAATGGCCTTGTGACGTCATCTTTGACGATTTCGTCATCTATCATCACTAGTAGGGAAGTTTACAACCTTTAATATTCAGTTTCCAAATTCCACTTGTTTATGTATAATCGTTCCAAAAATAAGAGGGTGGTAGGGGACTTTTGAGAAGCTCTGTATAATATACATTCGATTTAAAGGTTAATACTAACCGGATATAAACGGTGAATTATTTCTACTTCGTTCCCACAATATTCTTGATGGTAAGTTCTGCGTCTATTATCAGATATTCCGGATTAAATTTCAAACCGTTAGCAGCAGGGAAACCCTTTAAATCCCTAAAGGCATTTCAGTTTTGGAGATTCCTTCTTAACCGATTTCGTCTACGCTCCGAGAGATTTTTTTCGGCGAACAAACAATAAATTGATAATTTTAAGAAATACATTTCGAAATCTTTTCATCAAAAAGGATCGAATTGAATTCGTTTTACTGTTACTACACAATGCCGGTCATGACTGTCGATTACTGGTCATGACCAACATTAGTGATTTATAGTTTTTCAGGAGTCTGATGACAGAAACATTTTATTGGTATTTCGCCTATAAAAAAGATAGCATTCCACAAATTGTTCCGAATAAACGTTTAGAACTTGACACGGCGTCGAGATAGAGGTCGATAACCACCAATTAGGTACAGGAAGACGTTAAAAAACAAACTGAAAAATCCGCATACTATACTCTGTTTTATAATGTGAGAGAGTGATCAAATGTAAATTTGCAGTGACAGAACCCATTAAACAGTGTGTACAACTTAAAGGTTGTATTGTAAACCTGCAATGATAGTTTTAAAAAATTCCGTATGTCAGTAATTTAAGACCTGGGTTTATTACAGGGGTTTAAAAATCGCCTACGCCCATATGTTACAATATATTTGTGACTTTTTGAGAGTAAGTGAGGTATTTTTCCAGGATGCCCAAAATACATGTTTGCAAGAATTTCAGTCTCCTGCAACCAGTTTCTCTAGATAACCCGTGATGTTCTGCTATCAAATAGCAGCAGGAAATATACCTCTTATATTTTTGTTGCCTTTGTTTTGTTTACGGTACTGTTACCTACTGTTTCTAGTTTCTACCTTGTTAAAAAAAAAAGTTTTTTATTTTCATATAGTAGTAGTTCTTAGAAGAATGTGTGTGTGTGCTACGTCTAACAATTAACTAGATTTACAATAAATGTTGAGTAATTGTTTACAAAAAAGTTAGGAAATGGTAATAAAAATAAATTATTTTATATTGGTATTGGTTATAACAAACAATAAAAGTAGTAATTAACTCTAGTAGTTTTAAAAGCTATACAGTACTAACGTAGTGGCTTAAACAATAGTTTGTAATTTTATTATCTAGCAACCAGCATATAATCTTTCTTTTGATATACTTATAAGGTCGATTTTTTAAATGAGAGGGAATGATGTTGAGTATTTTTGGGGCAATATAATGAAGTGATCTTTGAATTGCTGTAAAGGAGGTGCTTGGACATGTAATGTGTTTTAGACTTACAGCTCGGGTAGTGATACTGTGCGAAATTTCTTGCGTCGTATACTTATTTTTCAGTAGTAATCTACAAACATTTTTTATGTGTAACTGTTCAAGGTTCAGGACTCTAGCTTCGTCAAACACTTGCTCTGTGGAGCATCTTCTGTTTTTAAATAGTATAATTTTTAGGATTCTTTTTTGGGCTAGGATTAGTGATCATTTACTAAGTCCATTAACTATGTTGAATACTTTATGGAAACCTTATAAAAATTTATTATGCAGATTCGGCGGAGGTCCAAAGTATTATAGGGTCCAGTAAAACAGTGAGTCTATCCAAAGAAGATTACTCGACGATACAAGCGGAACCATTACATGGACCTAATGGCAAAGATGAATGCCATCAAGAAACTTCAATTGTAACACGTATTATCGAAATTCCTACGTACACCCCACTCGGCAATTCCCGAATTTACATAACAACACCGTTGGTAACAGTTGGTCTGAACTGGTTTCTTTTTCTTTTCACGAATTTACAAATATTCGCTGAATGAAAATTACATCATGTTTACCCACATCCTACGAAGCCACTCAAAAACTACCTACTATACTTTGATATACACCTTATACACTTGCAGTCAATATATAGTGCGGTCAAATCACACCGAATGTCCCAAACCATTGTGAATTCCGAAAAAATAATGTAGAACCAGAAATCTAAGAAGGTCGTTAATCAATATTAGCCGACAACCCTCATTACTACCTATAGTTCGAAATATACCGGGTGACACAGGATATCGGACCACCCCTGTAACTTCTGCATTCGTGAACGGATTTTTTTGAAATTTGGTACAGTTATATAAGCAACCATTTCGGATTTGATCACATTACAATCCAATATGGCGGACTTCCGGTTTTCCTGCAAATGCCAGCAACTTTGTTTTTTCAAATGGAACACCCTGTATATTTTCACATATTCGAATTCAACAGGTCAAAACAAGTCCAAACCTCATGTCAAATGTAATTTTTTTTAAAACAATTGAAATTAAATTGTTTTTTATTTTACCTCGTGGATAAATGAGATTTGGTCGAAGCTATTACAATGAGTCGCAATAACAGAAAAACTTAATTTTTTCTGAAAAATTATTTTTTGTGTCATTTATTGATGAATCAATTCAGTAACATCACATTTTGATCAAAAATTAATTTTTTTCAAATAAAACCCCTATGGGCCACCTACCTGTCTCTCTAGAACATTCATTAAGAAAAAAAATGACATATCATTTTTGTATTTCGGTGCAGTAACAAATTGTATACATTCAAAAATCTAAACTAGTTCATGAGTTTCCTTGCAGTTCGAATAATTTTTCGACTTAGTAAGCTGTGGAAAACAACATTTCTGAATCTTGTCAACTAATTGTGTTTCGCTGTCATCTTTCTTCTCAACTCTCGAAAATTAGTTAACTTCCGAGAATTAGTTTAGTAGAAATGTAAAATCAAAATTATAGGTTCACAAGAAGTGAACAGGTTGATATGTCATTAATTTACGGAGAATATCTTTAAAACTGTGTCGCCGCTTGTCAGTTATACGCTGAACGATACCCACACAAAAAAAAACAACACCGAAATACAAAAATGATATGTCATTTTTTTCCTTAATGTATGTTCTAGAGAGACAGGTAGGTGGCCCATAGGGGTTCCATTCGAAAAAAATGAATTTTTGATCAAAATATGATGTGACTGAATTGTTTAACCAGTAAGTGACACAAAAAATAATTTTTCAGAAAAAATCAAGTTTTTCTGTTATTTGCGACTCATTGTGAATAGCTTCGACCAAATCTCATTTATCCACGAGGTAAAATAAAAAAAAAAATTATTTCAATTGTTGACATTTGACATAGGGTTTGGACTTGTTTTGACCTGTTGAACTTGAATATGTAAAAATATACAGGGTGTTCCATTTGAAAAAACAAAGTTACTGGTATTTCCAGAAAAACCGGAAGTCCGCCATATTAGATTTTAATGTGATCAAATCCGAAATGGTTGCTTATATAACTGTACCAAATTTCAGAAAAATCCGTTCACGAATGCAGAAGTTACAGGGGTGGCCCGATATCCTGTGTCACCCGGTAGATAAGCAATAAAAGTGTGTGTCCCTTAAAAGATTCCCAGGTCCGGATTAAAATATCTCATGAAATAGTTTGTCATTTTAATAATAATGGGCTCTCCATTAGTTTTGGCTTGTGTTGAAGTTTTGTATTTAAATTTATTTGATAATAAAAAATCTCCTAAGGTTGATTTAGAACCCTTGGTAAGGATATGTTTAAATGTGTGTAAATAATAAAATTTACTTACCTGGCCACCAGACTTTCAGTACTAATGGACTATTAACGAGATTATACCGATAATGGTCCATTTACGGTTACAAAATAAATTACCTACCAGATTTGGAAAACAAGACTGTTTTGAGAACTGGCCGCTTTCCAATTTCAGAAATAAAAGGGGGAAAGTTAAACAACATTTAGTCATTACCTATCTAATATTCCTTTGTCAGTTGTGTCAATTCGATTTTTGTGTCGTAAAAAATGTGGCGTCTATGGGCTCATCCTGAAGCTAGTACTTCAACTGGTGATCGAAGTACCACTAATCGACAAATGTTACACCCTCATGAAAAACAAATAATATTAAATGTTTATACTTCCCTTCTGCAACGTGGAATGTCCAAGGATCAAGCTGTGCAAGAAAGTACTTCTTTAACAAAAACACCGTATTCCACAGTGTTTAAAATAGTAAGTAACCCTATTTTAAAAAGAAAGAAACGAAAAGACTCTGGCGGTTCAAGGAAACTAGATGGCTGTGATGTGATATATGCCTTGTATAAAGAGCAAATTGTGCCTACATTAGATATTTTAATGCAACGGCTTAAAAATAATGAAACTGGTATCCAGTGTTGCAAAGAGACTTTAAGGAAGTCTCTTTTACAAAACGGATTTAAATTTAAAAAACTCACCAGTAGCAGAAAAATCATAATGGAATCTGTGCGCCTTAAGAAATGGAGATTTGAATATTCATTGGCAATAAACGAATTTAGAGAATATGGTAGAACAGTAGTGTATTTGGATGCAAACTTGGTTCGATACACACGATATTCCAAACAAAAGTTGGGTAGACTCATCTGACTTGTGCCAAACTAATAGTTCGTCATCTGATAAAGGAAAACGCATTACGATAATTCACGCAGGAACCGAAAATGGTTTTATACCAAACGCGTTGTCTTTATCTGCAAATAATATTAAGGACTCTTTAGTCGATTATCATGATGATACTACAGCCGAATTATTTGAAGACTGGTTCCAAAATAAACTCATACCAAATATTCCACCCAACAGTATTATCGTCATGGATAATGCTACCACAGTCGAAGAATAGGTAAAGCACCATGTTCAAATGACACCAAAGCCACTATACAAGAATATATAATATATGTTAAATAATGATATGTACTATGAGGAAAAGTACACAAAAAAACAGGTACTAAAAGTTTCACGCAGTTACTCGATGAAAAAAAAATATTTTTGTGATTCATTGGCTGAAAGCTTGGGACATACGGTGCTCAGACTTCCTCCTTATGACTGTATGTTTAACCCAATTGAACATATATGGCATCAGCTTAAGTCAGCAGTTCGAAGAAATAATACTTCTCCAACCTTAAGTTCAACTGTGGTAGCTCTTATTCAAGCAGAAACTGCAAACATTCCTGATAGCAGCTGGGCCAAGTGTGTTTCCCATATTAAAAAGGTGGAAAAGTTATATATTGATATAGAAAAAATTCCCAAAGAAAAGTTCATTATCAATTTGGATGACGACAGTGAAAGTGAAACTGATCTTCGTGAGTAATTTTGTTTATAAATACCTTTTATCGAGAAACTGAACTTTTTATAAAGTATAAAGTTCGACATTTTACATTAATGAGGTATATCATATATTAGTATATAATATAATTTAATTATATATATTATCATATATTATATATAAATAAACAATTCCCAATTATATTCAAGCGATTGTTATTAATAATTCTCTCAACCCAATATCATTATACCCTACCTATAAAACAAAATTTAATGGCTAGGGCAGGTACAACTCTGCGTAGAATCCACCGCCTGCTGATAACTCAAGTGGGTGGTGATTTACGACCTTCTTAGATTTCAGGTTCTACTATACTTTCACGTTGCAAATAAAATGACGCCAACTTTGGTAATTTTGTATATACAACATAGCAAAGTCGAATTTCCCAATAATATTCGTTAAATATCGACAGGACTAGTAAAACTTAACTTTAAAAATTATCGTTTGATACCAAAAATCTATTATCAGGAATAATCAATTTTCAATATCGGCCTGTTTAACAAATGTAGCATTTATTTAAAAAAACTTTTTAGCAACGGTGTTTTCGTTTGAAAATGCGATTTTGGAATTTTCTTCCTTTAAAATTGTTGTCTTTCAGAGAGATTTTTCACATACGGTATTTTGTTATATTTTGAATTATAAG
Organism: Gonioctena quinquepunctata; assembly: GCA_018342105.1. Classification (NCBI taxonomy): domain Eukaryota; kingdom Metazoa; phylum Arthropoda; class Insecta; order Coleoptera; family Chrysomelidae; genus Gonioctena; species Gonioctena quinquepunctata. The sequence continues at coordinate 514,542 of JAFIRS010000301.1, forward strand.
TTCTATTAAAAGGTTTGTTATCATGTAGAATTTTGATTTTTATATTTGTTCAAGATTTTTTTATGGTGTTCTAGGTTTGAAATTTGGAACGCTATTGTTTTCAAATTTTTATATTTTATGTTGAAAATTATGACGAGAAAAATAGTACGGAAACCTCTCTGAAAAAGTTGGTTAGATAGATCTTTATTTTCCAGTAGACCACATGACATTGTATAGGAATAGTCAAAATACAATTAAATCTAGATAAATACAAATTTTAAAATCCAGAACAATATATTTAAAATACAAAATAGAATTTAAAAGCGAAAGAACTTCAAAGTCTGGACCAATGTGCCTAAAATTCTTTTAAAATATACATGTCAACATCTCAAGATAAAAAATTACAAACAAGACAGTGCAGTTTTAGGACATAAACTCTTCAACACTATACAAACAAATTTCCAGTAAATATTTGTTTTTTGAATATACTTGTACTTTTAATTTCTTTAATATAGTTTGGCAGTTTATTGAATACCCATTCAGAGAGGACAGTTGAAAGATACACTATATCTTATCGTATATCTTTAAACGATCAATTCTTGAATATATATATATATATATATATATATATATATTTTCAATTTTGATTCTTGAACCATGTAGTATAGTATGGATTGTAGGTTTTCTCAGGTTATGGTTCTATGGGTAAATTAACAAAATGCAGGTTAAAACATTTTTTGGACATTTTTTTTAATTTTTTTATTTTATTAAACAAATTATATATATATATATATATATATATATAGTTATATTATGATGAATTAAAAAAAAATTGTAATATTTTTGCCCCTGTATTGTATGATGTAATAATAATTGCCAGCGAACGTCACTGTTCTCTCGTCACGCTACCAACAATTATTATTTTCCTCACCACGGCTAAGCAACAGTTGGTACGCCCTTATCTCAAGGTGGCCGGTTCAAGGCAATAGAGACACTGCCACTGCTGGCTAACTTCAGTTTATTGAATGGTTTTTGGTATGTTATTGATCATTGTGAGAAAACAAACAACAAAATATCAAAAAGCAATTATCTCCTTTATTCAGGAAGACTTAATAATACCTGGCCTACGAGAAATAACTTATACTAGGGTGAATCAAACAAATATTCACGGATAATAATAATAAATCAGATCATGGATAAATAAACAGAACCTCACTTTTTCCGTGAGAGTGACGTTTTCTGTTATTGTTCAAAATAGGGTGACATAAAGTTCTTCGAATGTGAAATATGTTATTTGTGAAATAGTTCAGGACCGGAAGAGCACTATTAAAGTTTTATACCTGGTTGGAACTGTTGGTGTTCTACTTATAGCATGAATCAGGATGTCTCCTCTCTCCAATCGCTGTCAGGACTGCAATACCATGAATCAGGAACTATATAGATGCGGAAATCAGCATTTGGATCCGTGGATATGTTATCATTAAGGTAATATTGGTTTTGTTTACCAAAGTTTATCTTTCAGTCGCAGATGATTCCACATCTGATTTTATGAACATCCTGTTTATATTTTCAACAAATCAAATGATGGGATTATTCCAATTTTCTTTTAGTAACATTTTTGCGTGGCATCCGCTTGGAAATTTATTTTCGATCTCTCTTTGAAGCTTTGTTTTCTATCGCCTAGCTACATCTTTTTTCTCCTTGTTTTTTCATTTGAATTTTTGAATTGTTGCACTAAATTGTCACTTTTCACTGTTTATATTTATATTGCATAATTTATATATACAATTATTTTTCCACTCTTATCATTATTTACAAATTTCAATAATAATTGCTTCTGATACCATCTCATTGCTACTCTCCCACAATTTCCAATTTTACACCTGACCATCTATTCCCTGATCGGCTATTTTTATAAAGACATTTGCTGTTCTATCATTGGCTACTTTTTGTTAGCTACAGTTTCATATACTGTATGTTTCAAATTTATAAATGCGTTGATTACTGTTTATTCCTGAAAATTTTGTAAATTTAGACTTTTTATTGTATTTTGAGCAATTATGAGTTATAATAATTTTGACAGTGTATGAAATTGATTGTTTTATAGTATTTTGACATTTTTATCTATCCATATTCTACCTAGGCTCACAATATACATAAAATTTCAAAAGTTATTCACAAACAAACTCTTGAAACCATTAACCATCTAGTAATTATTCTTTTTGTGGGTTTTTAGTCTTTTAAAATTTACATCTGGCATAACATATCATAACAATATATATATATATATATATATATATATATATATATATATATTTGCTTTTTAATTTCATCAATAAAGGTATATTTCCTGAAAAAACGCGATTTGAGAAGGTCAAATCGAATTTGAATTGAGGAGCACCTTCAAATTTGAAATATTCGACAAAATTTTGGGATTTGATAAATTATTTTCTCAATATGTGAGGAACTGCACTAATGCAAATAAAAATTTAAATACAAGCATGCCTGTCCCCTATTATTCCACTGTTAATAGTACTCAAGAAAAACTTTTTAACAAAAAATTAAACAGACAAAATACGGAACTGAAAAGTAAAAAATAAAATAAACCTTCTTAGTCTCAATAACTGAGCTCCTAAACTAATGTAAGTAACTAATTTTGAGTCGGCGACAAACAAACAAGCAAATGAATTAGGTAAGGCGTAAAATGATGGCATCGAGTTGCGCGGTGACATTCTGATAATTTTTTTAAAGTAATTTAATGATCTTCGTTGATTGTTCGTTTGGCGCCGACTCAAAATCAGTTTTTCTTAATTTAATTATTTTGTTTTAGTTTTCCAAAATACTTACTTACCTTACTTCAACTATTACCAGTTAAATAATATGATTATCTACTTTTACTATTTGTTGTAATATAAATTATTTTTGTTGTTCTGGTTAGTTTATTTCATTACTTTGTATATCATTCCATCCTCTCATAGAATATAATGATTGTGACGGATGTAGGAGGACAACTGTCACTTGTGAACATTGGCACACATATGTAGTTGACACATGTGTGTGCCAATGTTCACAAGTGAAAAATCAATTATCCCCTATTTTTCTACCTGTAAGAGGGGATAATTATATTCGAAATCCAAATATGATCAACTATGAGGTATACTCTATCTAATGAAAAAAGAATCATCCAAATCGAAGAACCCAGTACAAAGTTATGCCTGATAGAATCGGTTGACGGACCAGAATTCAGAGGGTGAGTGATAAATATCCTTCATTTTGCTACCCTTAGGGATGGATTTCATCTTTTGAATTCAAATGGGACCAACTTCGAAGTACACCCTATCCACTGAATAAAGAATTATCGGAATCGGACGTCTCAGTAAAAAGTTATGCGTGGTCATACTTAAAAAAAAATATACGCGTCGACTAGAGTAACCTCTTTCTTTTTGGTTTCGTCGGTTAAAAACGCAGATATGTTCGAATGCACTATATGTTCGTTCAGGCGCATGCGAGAATCATGGAAACACTAACTGGCAACAGTGTTCACATGATATGAATGACGAATAACTAGTTTACATTGATGTCCGAAATTATTTTGAAAAAAATAAACAATACTGTGTCAACAATATAAACGAAGACAAATGAAATAATAGTTGACAGTTCGAAGCACCTAGCGGTAAAAGTTTGAACTGTGTGAAGTAACGATGCATACGTCCATCAGAGGCGCTAGGAGTGCGTTTTTGAATGTCACTTTCTTTAATTTTTTTGAGTCTTACGTACAGTACAGCTTGATTATATCATTGTAGTGCCAGTTTCTTGAAAAACCTTGCGCGGATTTTGTGAGGATTATTAATACTTTGGGAGTAAAATGAGTGGATTTTCATACGGTCTATTTATCATTTTTAACAGTTTCCATTGGCAGTGGGAGTTAAAAGCCATAAAATTATTGAAGAAGAAGACTAGTTCATAATGATGACCGTAAATAATTTGAAAAAAATTAACAATTGCTTAATAAAACAGTTTTTTTGCTAATTGTGATTTGATAAGTGCCAAAGCTGCGTTGACACCTACTAGTTCTGACTGTATCTACCAGTTTGGATATAACGAGATTCGTATGGTTTCATCACTTTGAAATTGAATAATAATAATAATAAGTTTATTTCACATGTACAAAAAGATTTACAAAAAAAAACTAGTACTATGTATATCTAGTAAAATAAACCTAGAGAGATCCACTAAAGGCAGAGCCTGTGTGTGGTAATATCTACAGAGGGGAAAATAGTAACATAGTGTAGAATATAATAATATTAAAAAGTTTCATTACAAAAAACATTAAAAGTGTCGTTAAGAAAAAAAAATAAAAAAGAAGTAATTACAAAAATATTAAAAAATTTAAAATAATTGATAATAAAAGAAAAAAATTTAATAATTTTTGGAATTTTGGGAAAAGTAACTATAAAAATAAAAATAAAAGAAGTCATCGATTTCGCCTCAAGCGCTTTGTGAACTATTTTAAAAGCTATTCTAAAAGTTGATGGATTGTCGCTCTTGGTAATGAAAATAAGAAATGTTTAAGCTTATTTTTGAAAATATTTGCACTGGAAATTGTCTGTATTTCTACAGGAAGATATTGAAACATTTTTGGTACCAGAAAAGAAAAACTTCGTTGGCCTTTCGTTTTGCGCATAAAAGGAATGAGGTAGGTAGTTCGTTTGTTTCTGGTATTATACTGGTGGTCCGGGTTTTTTAGATCAGATTTGAACTGGTGTTGTCTGATGTTACCGCGTAGAAAAAATAATTGCCGTGGATCCAGTAAGCCAATTTCATTAAATAATTGATCTGAGGGATACTTGAAGTCTTTGTTAAAAATAATTTTCAGTAATCGTTTTTGAACAGTTATAAGTTTATCGATGTAGCTCTTGCCGACCCCTCCCCAAACTAGTATTCCGTAGACTAGGTGTGGTTCGACAAGGGCTTGGTATAGAGTTTTCATCGATGTTGAATCCATTAGATCTTTTAGGTATTTCAATTTATAGATCAGAAATTGGATTTTCTTTATAATGAAATCAATTTGCTTATCCCATTTTAAATTGCTATCAATCATTACACCGAGATATTTGATTTTATTGCATATTTTTATTGATATTTTATTGTTGATACACAAGCTGTTATATGTGGGGTATTCCTTTTATCTATATGTATGGGCAAGAAGAAAGTTTTATCGAAGTTTATCGTCAGCAACTTATGACTGAAAAAAACTTCAATGTGGCCTATATCTCTTTCTGCCATATTTTTCAAAGATTGCCAGTTATCGTGGGTATATAAAATCGCCGTATCATCCGCGTAAGTGATGAGTTTTCCTTCAGTGTTAATTTTAAAGAGGTCGTTCAGATATATGTTGAAAAGAAGCGGTCCAAGAACTGTTCCTTGAGGTACGCCGTATTTAATGACATTTACTTCACTTCTTTCCGATTTTATCTGGACACACTGGAGTCTGTTTGATAGGTAACTCTCAAATAGTTTCAGAGGTATGCCTCTTATGCCAATGTTTTCCAAGCATTCGATGAGTAGGATATGACTTACTGTGTCAAATGCTTTGGAAAGATCTACGAAAACGCACAGGGAAGGTTTTCCTTTATCCAAAGCATTATAAATTTCTGTGATGAGAGCGAGAATTGCATTTCGGGTTGATATTCCCTCTCTGAATCCATACTGACTATCAGAGATTATATTGTTTTTGGTAAGGTAGTCATTTAGACGATTTTTTATAATTTTTTCGAAAATTTTCGCAACAGTAGTGATTAGGGAAATCGGTCTGTAATTTATAACTTCATCACTACTGCCCGCCTTGAAAATTGGTTTTATTACAGCTTTTTTGAAGATCCAGGGAACATGACCCTGTTCAATGCATTTATTGAATATGAAGGCCATTGGTTCTTTTATTATTGGTGCTAAAGTTTTAATTGTTTCTGTTCTTATTCCGTCTATTCCGGGTGATTTTTTATTTTTCAGTAATGAAATGATACTACTAACTTCATCAGCGTGTGTTGGTTTCATGAAAAGCGAAGTCAAAACATTATTTTTTTTGGGAGGGGTAAAATTTGGGTCTTTATAAATTTTTTCAGCAAGCTTCTCACCAATTTTGGAATAATGCTCATTGAATATATTCGCAATGTTTTTTTCATTTGTTTCTTTCTTTCCATCATGTTGAATCACGTTAACATCCCGAGAACTTCTATTATTTTTTGGGCATATTTCATTTACCGTGTTCCATAAGAATATCTATCGCAAACAGCCTGAAATGAAAATTTAGATTCTTCTACCACACAATCAATTCATTATTCCACATTATTTAAATGTTTATCGCATCCGGCAATTGCGTTCACTTACAGCTCTGATCAAGAAAGCTGAGGTTAGGCGAGCGGCGTTCGCCAAACTTCTGGAATGTTTTCAATTTTTTTTTCGGATTTTTTACCACTGTAATTCGCTACAAAATGACATTATACACTCGCCATTCACGGTTGTACAAGAGGGCAGATTGCACTGGAAACACTCGGAGAAACAACTCAGATCTAACTCTATCAACACTCAGTAACTGTGATCAGATATACGTCAACCGATCGATCGGAAATAGAGGTAATTAACAAAAGCAATTTCCTCTCGACTAAATATTATTGTTGTGGAAAATTCGTGTAACTTCGCCGGACTATCAATAGAATACATTTATATTTTGTGTTCACAAAGTGTGTGGGTAGTTGAAAATAGCTATTTCGCCTTCTTGAAACCGCATATATCGTTCCGAGTTTATTTTTAGATCATTCAGAATTCAGCAGAGGAATGGGAATTCGGCACTGAAAAAAAAAAGGTGAATGCAATAGAGGTGTAGTGACGGAAATACAGACTTTTCTTGGCTTTATGCTGTTTCTTATGACAATGTTTTAGAAACCGTTATACATTTTCCCTTTTTTTTATGTAAGCTTTTGCATCATGCACTTGTAGCGTGGAAAAATGTTAAAATCGAATAGTTTTATAGTTTAAGTACAATAATTGACGTTGACGCCAAGAAAAAGTTTCATATTCCACCTAGGAGAAAGAAATATCGATTCAACATGGACACAACCATTGGACTTAACTTATCTCTCTTCAGGGATGGAAACAGTTATTTTTTTACACGCTTTATATTAGCTTCACTTGTATGTTTGTTTGTTAACCGACTCCTTTGGGCGCGATTTTGACCCACTTTAAACGGTCAGATTACATTCAAACTTTGTAGGTTTATCGAGGACCGATGACAATACACTAAAATAATAAAAATAATAGTTTAAAAAAAAACGAAAAAAACACGCTTTTATAAATAAACCAAACTAAAAAGTAGGAAATAAATAATTGTTTAAAAAACTAAAAAATACGCTTTCATAGAAAACCAAACTAAAAAAATAGAAAATAAGAAAAATGTACTATATAATTATTGATACAATGCAACCCACGCTTTTTTTTAAATAAAATAAATTTTTTTCTTATTTTCTATTTTTTTAGTCTGGTTTTCTATAAAAGCGTGTTTTTTAGTTTTTTTAAACTATTATTTATTATTCGAATAATTTTCAACTTGTTTGAATCTTGGTTACGATTAATCTGATTAACCCTTAGTCAGCTTGTTTCGCTTACTTACTGAATTTTGTTGTACTCCTGAGTACTCCTCGTCCTGCAAAAAAAAACATCATTAATATACATATTAGTGACCACATCACACATATTCTATATATATATATAATATAATATATATATAATATAATATAATATAAATAACCATAAATAGTTCCACACTACGTCGTTCAGGCGCTTTTAATGACAATTGACAAAACAGCAAACCACAAAATATCGAAAGTTTTCTGTTAAAACAATGATACAACAAAATTTAACACCGCCCCAAAATCCAACTAATGTTGGTTACAAAACACAAGCATGGTAAAACCAAGGTACGTAACCCAAAAGGTAATTAAAGTTATTCTAGACACAACCTAACTTTCCACATATGATGTTATCCATACCAATATCTTATTTTCAGATCAAATGTTTTTAATGTTTTTAATAAATCTTACTGAAGATGCCCCCGAACGAGGGCGAAACGTTTAAATAAATGTAATTTTCTTCTCATTTTAATACAAACGAATCTGAAACCCAAGAAAACTTCAAAAATACAATCACCAAGATTCAAGAACCCACTATACCCAATATATATATATATATATATATATATATATATATATTGAAACCAGCGATCGTGTAAAATTTCTTGGAACAACCATCGATAGTAACCTAACGTTCCATCGAGAAGTAGACTCATTATGCTCCAAACTTGCCAAAAATAAGTTTGCTATTCTACAATTGAAGAAAGAAATTAATCAAAGTGAGTTGAAAACGTGTTATTATTCACTTGTCTACTCAATCTTGAGTTATAACATAATAATATGGGGCCAATCTACTAATATTGACAGAGTTTTTGTTCTACAAAAAAGGATCATAAGAATCATATATAATTTGCATACAGAGAATCTTGTAGAGAGATTTTCAAAAAACAGAGAATACTTACTGTGACCGGAATATTTATTTCAAAAATTTCCTGCTTCATTCATAAAAATAAATTGACGCTTAATCAGGATGTGCGTAGATATCAGACCAGGAAAGCACAATAAATTCACATTTCAAACTTTAGTACAAATACATTCAAAAAGTCACCTTACTGTGCAGGAAGCTTAATTTATAATAAACTGCCGCTAGAAATCAGATCTGCATAAACTTTCAATATTTTCAAGAAGAAAACACAAATATTTTTAGTCGAAAAAAGTTTTTATAACCTGAAGGAATTTTTTGATGCATAGCAATCGTCTCAGAGAGTAAATTGTATAGTGACTAATACTATATGTTAAAAATGTCTGTCTGTTGATCAAGGAAAAATGTATTCTGTCTTTTTTTCTCTCTTTTCCTTATTTTTTTAAATCAAGGAAAAATGTTTTCTGTCTTTTTTAATATTAAGTTTTTATGTTATAGTTTATACATTTTTTAGTTTTAATGATAAAACCTTGTGTTCCCTGAAACACTTTAATGGCAAATAAATATCTATCTTATATATATATATATAAATATACCGGGTGATTCTCCAAGGTCGCTCACCCCTTCAACTTTTTTATTATTGAAGATAGAAAAACGAAATTTGGGGGTTGTGTATTATAGTTCAATATAAATTTTTTACATATTCACTTGCTTTGCCGTACTTTCGGTTTGACCGGAAATGACCCAACTTTCGATTTTTAAATGGGACATCCTATATATTTTCACTTATTTCGATCGAGAATGACATTCTAAATCCAACAACACCTCACTTGTCAATATTTGACAAACAAAAGTCATTTTTATTCCAATTTTTATTTTTCGATCTAGAATGCCATGGATCGTGTAAATCGCTTCATTCTTGATTAAGTAACATGGGAAAAATACGACTCTGAGGCTTATGACTTCACAGTCGTTTTAAGAATTATTTGAAAGTCGCAAATTAGTCCATTAAGGTTCTAAATTTGCAAAATGACCTCCTCTTTGATCACGGCAAAGTTCAACTTTTTCAATTGTTGCGCGCACCACATTGATTAGCTGTTCCGCAGTGATGTTCTGGAATGCCACCCTTACTTTATACTCCAGTTCTTCACGAATGGCTGCAACTGTATGGATTCAAAATCTGTACCTAATTGAGCTTCGAAACGAATTCGAGAATGAAAAATTATTTAAGTCATGAATCTTCCTCTATTGACAGTCTTTCGTGTTACTCATCGCAATTGTGATTCCTTAGAACAACCATGGTTGAAAGTAAAATTGTATCACCTTTTCAACGATGAGCAACTCTGTTTTGCCCTGACTACGGGGTGTTGTGAACTAACCCACCACACCTGTAATACCAGACGTTATTCGTTAGGTTGGAAAAACAGTATTAAGAGCAATCGACTGTCTGAAGACGGTCAATACTGAACGAAATCTGGAGCGGCTCAGATCTGGTTCATATCTCTCAAATACTGGAACATGGGCTGTTTATTCAGGAAATACTACCGTTCAGAAAGATTCGAACCAAACAATGATTTAATAAAATAATAATGCACTCATAAAAGTTAAGAATGTATATATATATTTAATAAAAATGGACACAATCCTATCAATCGTCTATGGACGTATGATAGGCAACAATATTCGTACAAGGAAAACGAATGTAGCGTATTGGCAGATAATTCTGCAATGGGCTTCACAATAGAAATAATTTTACTAAAAGAAATCTTGCAATCAAGTGCTGCAAACGACTAACAATAATTCTCTTTTTGAAAACTTGGTGATCTTGAAAACTATGGACATACTTTATAGACACATACACATTTTAATGGGTTGGGTTTTGCCATAAACATAAATACAGAAAAACAAACATGAGACTCACCCTGTTTAACACTTATTCACTGGAGTAGTTTTAAACGGCAATTAGCTTAGAAGTTATTATTATCAGTTCGTTTTCTCCCGCGTCAATCGGTTATTCTAATTAATTCGTCCGGTATATTCGTATACAGATAAAGTTTTTCTAAGTGATCGTGAACCATTGAAATTGCGGAATCCCGTTACTATCTCTGTTTTGGAAGCTTTTACAATTTGTGGAAACTATACTGTTCACTCGTGTTTTACTAGGAGCTTCAATACTTGATTTGAATCGGCTGAGTTTCTATGTTTGCTGAATTTAACTACACTGGTTTGGAAACTCTCATTATTATTGCACGATACTGTAATTAGACTGACTTTTTAACCTAACTTTTGAGAATGGCATATTCTCGGGTTCACTGTGGAATACCAAATCGAACTGCTTATTGTTGACATGAAACTCACGCTTTTATATGATCTTCAACACGGGAGCTAGTGGGCGGAGCTTAGTGTGTTTTATGAGTATTTTAACGAGGTGACATCGTAAAACTGATAAGGGTCGTGTTTGTCTAACCCGTTCTCGCTTATCTTATGTTATAATTGGATAATATTTTACTGAATGACAGGTATTTACGATCGCTGGCGCGTTATCGCTGAGTTAATGACCAACAAGTGTGTTTATGAATTTCAGAGGTGTCTCGATTCCCGGTGATTTATAAGTTGTTTACCTCCAGTAACGATGCGGGGTGGTGATACATCGCGTTATCTCGTCTTTCAACTGCTCAGTGTTTATCGACTTAGGACGGGTGGTTTGGTAATTATTTAAACTGACTTCCTTATCTCGCTGTGACTGTAACGGGTAGCAATAAAAAACTTTGTTTTGCTCTCCTAGATGAGTCATGTAAGCATTCGGTATACAATGGTTTCGTCTTGGTAATTATCTTTAAATGCATTTCTGTAATTACAGGGCATAACAACTCGACCCCCATGCCTTTCAAAATTTTCAAGTTGATGTGCCCCCAGGGCACTCTGTTGAGCAATTGTAGAAAGTAGGATCGGTAATACCATTCAAAATATGTTTCGTCCCATTGTTTCACATCAAAAAGTTATCGAGATAAGGGTACCATTCAGATCCGCACATACAGTGCTTCTCAAAAGTCCGCTCCCCCCTCTTATTTTTGGAACGATTATACATAAACAAGTGAAATTTGGAAACAGAATATTAAAGATGATAGATGACGAAATCGTCAAAGATGACGTCACAAGGCCATTGTGACCAATAATTTTAAATGGAACCCTACGGCAAGCGACACCTCTTTGAAAAGGTATCGAAAAAACCTATTCAATGATACTAATTTTGTTTGTGTTTATGGTAGTTTTAATGGCTCATTAGTAAACATTGAAATTTAAATTCCATTCAGTATGATATTAATTACAGATTTAAGAATTGGTATCTACTTGAAGAAATTGCTCGAAGTGACCTCCATTTACTTCCTGACAGTGAAATATCCTATTTTTAAACTCTTCTCGTACTTTTGCAAATGTGTCTGCGGAAACAGCCTCACATTCTGCAACAATACGTTGTTTTGAAACGTCAATATTGTCAGGTTCAGTGGCGTAAACCTTCGATTTAAGGTACACCTACAGAAAAAAATCCAAAGGTGTGAGGTCCGGTGATCGAGCTGGCCATTCCGTTGAACCTCGTCGTCCAATCCATCTACCATGATACTCCTCATCCAAATACCGTCTTACTGCACCGTAATAGTGTGGAGGAGCACCATCCTGTTGGAATGTTATTTCGAAATTGCCGAATTCATCTGGATTATCTTCCAAAATTTCAAGGATTAACGGTTCTATTGCGTTTTGCAACAGCTCCAGATAAACCTCACCAGTTAAATTAGTATTTAAAAAAAGAGGCCCAACGATGTGGTTTCCCAGGATACATGCCCAAACATTCATCTTCTGGGGAAATTGGGTATGTGTTTCAAGAAACAGATGAGGATTTGCGTCACTCCAATAAGTCACATTCTGTGTATTTCCATTTTGATAGAAAGTACTTTCGTCAGTAAAACAAATTGTTTGTTGTCTGGCTGTTGGTTAATTTTAGTTTCCATATTGTCACAAAATTCTAGTCTTCGGTCTGGGTCGTCGTCTGAGAGTTGATGAACAATTTTTAATTTGTATGGATGAAATTTGTTTTTTTTTCAACACCCTGTGTACTGTACTTCGACTGACTTCACACACACAACGTGAGTTGTTGAAGAAGTAGGATTACTTCTGCCAGTATATCAATTTTTTTCTCATCAGAAATTTGTGATCTGCCATCATTAATACTACCCGTTGTTTCAAACTTACGAAGAAGCTCCCTTAAATAAGTCCTCGAAACGGGGCGATCGGGAAACCTCTCATAAAAAAGCGTTCTGCTGCATGAATATTTTGTCCAGTTTCACCAAGAATTAGGATCGCTACTACTTTATCACCTAAAGCACGTACCATTTCGCTTCTTGAAGCACTTAAACGTTCGGCTCACAACAGTGTAACAAATTATTAAAATGTACAAAAATATTAAAAGTACCAAAAGCTGCTAAAACAGTTAAACGTTCGATCAATAATACACAAATTATTAAATGTACAAAAACTTGGACAATTACAAAAACGTCGAATTAGGGAGACTAACAAAAACGTCAGCTTATTTGACAACTATCCAGAGGCGGAGCTTGAATTTGGAATTTTAGTATTAACTGATTTAATTCATCACAGCGTTGCGTTTTTTAAAAGCGAATTGCCAAAACTGCCATAAACACACACAAAATTAGTATCATTGCATAGGTTTTTTCGATACCTTTTAAAAGAGGTGTCGCTTGCCGTAGGGTTCCATTTAAAATTATTGGTCACAATGGCCTTGTGACGTCATCTTTGACGATTTCGTCATCTATCATCACTAGTAGGGAAGTTTACAACCTTTAATATTCAGTTTCCAAATTTCACTTGTTTATGTAGAATCGTTCCAAAAATAAGAGGGGGGGAGGGGACTTTTGAGAAGCACTGTATACTTGACATTTCAAATGCATATTGCGAAAAAATGTATTGACGAACTTCGAAAAAAATAAAATGGTTGAAAAGAGAATTGAATTATCTTTTCAACGATGCTATTTGAAATTTTTAAATTGAGCAATCATGTCTTTTATTAGAAACAATTTTCTATTCAACGAATCGGTAGAAATTGTGAACGCCAACATATTCCTAATCACCCAAAGTATGCCATGAAAATCGAATACAAACCAGCGACCGATTATCCCCCACAGTTTCGTTCGAACGAAAAACAAATGATTTGGGGAGCTTTAACTTTGAATAGACAGTTACTTGCACAATAACCTAGGTCAAACAATTAAAAACATTAATTTTTTTCCTTTTTGTGCATTTGTATAAAACTTGTCTTAATTTTATTTTAATCGTTTTTATTATATGAGCAACCCTCTTCAAATATTTCCGTTGCCAGCACTGCCTGAGAAATCTTGGCGAGCGCGAAATTAAAAGGAAGCCAGATCTCCGCACGAAGAGCAAACATGTAAAATGTTCGCGAGAAAAAAAAATAAACAAAAAGACAACACATGTGCGCTTATGTGAATGCGAAACCATATGTATACATATAAAGCAGCACTTTAAATTCAAAAGCCGGATCATACGAATGTCAGCTAGATATATAAAAGAGAGCGGTTTATATCATATTTTTGATCTCGCACAATGTGTTGGAGATGAATAGGAGGCCATGAATGCCGGACGATCCCCAATAACGGGCGGGACCCCAAGATCTCCTTTCACGATGCATCTGCATGTGCGAGGAGAACACATTGAAAGAACCGATGTAATTGCACATATTTTATCTGACCTGGGATGTTTGGAGAGCTTGTAGTGTAAAACGACTATTCTGGTTCACAAGTGCCATTTTGTGCCAAACCTGGAGGCCAGCCACTACCGAAAATTATGATTTAGGACGCATTCGATTCAAAATGGCATCTATCAAAAATGTTTACCTGGAAAATTAGGGCCGGCAAAAATTGCAAAAGTTATAAACAATTAGGTGAAAAACAAATATATGGTTCGGTTTTTTGAAAATATCTCAAAAACTATTTGAGATATCCGAAATTTGAAAAAAGATCCTTAAAGACCAGGAACTGTGCCGGCAATATTTATAATTTTAATTTAACGGCGAAAAAAGGCTGAAAACGCGAATCTGACACCTGAACAAAAAAAATTATTTTAACCGAGTAAATATTAAGAAATAAAAAATGTTTACCTCTATTTTTCAGTTAATTATGCCTTTCTTAATTAAAAAATTTTACTTGTAGAAAGTTATTATAAAAACCCTGATAATTGTTGAATTAAAAACCTAGATTTTTTTTTACTTCTTGGAGCTGTTCCTCAAAGACTCTAAAAAAGATCACCGTTGAAAAAATCGAAAAATTTAGATTTTTTACTTTTTTATTAACAATCGAAGGTATAAAAAAAATAAAATCTTATTTATATAATTCCCTTGAAATATTTTTTTTTGACTTATCAGTGCAATTATCTTATAATTATTGAAAATACGAAAAGAACACTTCCAAGTCTTTTTTATTCTTCGATAGTTAATAAGCTTTTAAACGAAGCTTTAACTCAATTATTTAAAACTTTTGTACTATTGATTTCGATTTTCAAAAGTTGTGTTTATTTTGTGAGAAACTATGGCAAAACAAAAAGGGAGATGAAAAATTAATAATTAAATCTGGAGATATGAAATCGAAATTAATCGAAATCGCAGAGCGTAAAAATGATGATTTTGGTGGTGATTTGTTTACAAAAAATTATTTGTTCAATAAACAAATGAAAAGTGAATAAAAAATATATTTTTTCATAATCTGAGAGAACGTGATAAATAATGATATTGTTTATTAGCAAGTGCGTTTTTTAGCAATAAATTTTTTTATTTAAGAAATGATTTTTTCTTCAAAATCATTATTTTTATCAATGACTAGATTCCCAAAAAAATTTGTTTAAATCTAATAATCACTGCATTTGTTTATAACAATTTTTTAAATAATAAGAGTTAAAAATTTCAAAAATTTTATTTTTATATTCAATAAGAAAACAAATTAATAGAGATAATAGAAAAAAAAACTTTACTTTTACTTAATTGTTTATAACTTTTGCAATTTTTGCCGGCCCCAATTTTCCAGCTAAACATTTTTTTAGATGCCATTTCGAATCGGTAAATCATAATTTTCGGTAGTGACCTCCAGGTTTGGAACAAAATGGCACTTGTGTGAACCAGTCTAGACACGATTCGGGTTGACAGCAATTGAAAATCTACGATTGATTATTAAAAAAAATGTAAGACAAGCTTTTATACAAATGCAAATTTAGGGTTGTTATTTAACAGTTTCCGGAACGAAACAAAATTTCGACCTTATCGGATTACTTGAAGAGACAAACTAAAAAAACACGCTTTTGCAGCAATATGGACTGCAAAGAGAATAGTTAATCACGAAAAAAATTATTTTAATGTAAATAAAAATTATTAAAAAAAATTAAGATAAGCTTTTATACAAATACACCAAAAAGGAAAAAATAATTTATTTAATTGTTTGTAGCAGATTCAAAATCTTGCCTATTTTTTATTCGCGGCAAGCTTTTGAATCTGCTAGATACTCACAGAATAACCTAAGTCAAGCAATAAAATAAATTATTTTTTCCTTTTTGGTGCATTGTCATTCATGAAATCCGCCAAATTATTGAATTCTGACAAAAAAAACAAATACCAATTTTAAATGGAATCAGGCCATAGATAGACAGATTATATTTAACAACGTTACATTACATGTTAGTTGCAAGTCAGAGAGTACAAAATCAATAAAAAAATAGTATAAAGACAAATACAACAGAAATATGTAAAATATGTAAGATTATATGAGGACAAATATAACATAAATAAGTAAAATATGTGATTGAACAGGTAGTCACAACTTGATATAATATACGTTAATCTAGTTAGTAATTAGAAATGTATATCGTTAGGAAAGAGTTGAAATCAGATATTCCTCAGTATATAGAAACAACTCTCAAGTAATAATGATTTAATTTTAATTTTGAATGAATAGAAAAGTTGAGCAACTTGTAATCATCTGGTATATGATTATATAAATTGACATTCAATAATTTTTTCTGGGACTTTGATAGTCTATACCGAGGTGGTACGAGCAGATGTGAATTTCGTGTTCTATGATCATGGACATCCAAATGTCTAGTGGAGTCAGATTTATTTTTATGTATTTCTAGAAGGGTATTATAGATGAACA
Source organism: Gonioctena quinquepunctata (assembly GCA_018342105.1). Classification (NCBI taxonomy): domain Eukaryota; kingdom Metazoa; phylum Arthropoda; class Insecta; order Coleoptera; family Chrysomelidae; genus Gonioctena; species Gonioctena quinquepunctata. The sequence continues at coordinate 531,296 of JAFIRS010000301.1, forward strand.
ACGGCTTACAATGTTCCCTGTAGTCAGCATTCAATATTATTCTAATGATCTTTTTCTGTAACAAGAATACTCTCATAGAATGAGGTGAGTTTCCCCATAAAAGTAGCCCATAATTCATATGAGAGTGGAACAAAGCAAAGTATGCACTCTTCAAAGCATCAAGATCCAAGAATTTCCTAAGTTGCCTGAAGGCAAACATATTTTTAGATAATTTTTTTGGCAACTCTTCTACGTGAGCTGACCAGGATAAATTACCTACGATGATCAAACCAAGTAATTTACTTTTTCGACTATTATCAACAATGCTTTTACTGGAAAAATATATTTCTTGTGTTTTGTCTCCATTTCATTTCAAATGATTGGCTGTGAACCATCTAGAAGCATGGTTCAAAGCATCACTCTTTTTCTCTGTTAAGTTACTTACTGTTTTGTCGGATGTTAAGATAGTTGTATCATCAGCAAAGAGTACACATTTGTATGGTAGCATGGATTGGCTAAAATTATTGATGTAAATCAAGAATAAAACCGGCCCCAAGACTGATCCCTGAGGAACACCATGTTAGAAAATTTATTATTCAAGAATACCGCTTGAGATCTGTTACTCAAGTGCGATCTGAATAGTTCAAGAGGTAGTCCTTTCACCCCATAGTATTCCATTTTTCCGAGAAGTAAAGAATGAGAGACGCAGTCGAAAGCTTTGGAGAGGTCGCAGAGAGTTATTAAAGCCACATGCTCATTGTTTTCAAGACATTCAACAATCAGACTAATCCCTTTTTCAACAGCTTCGACTGTTGATCTGTTACTTCTGAATCCATATTGGTTTTTGTCAAAAATTTCATTTTTCACGAAATATGGAACTAATCTATTTTTCAAAATGATTTTAAAAAATTTAAGTTTTGTCTTAACCGTCTAACCGGAATAATAGAAATAGGCCGGTAATTATCAACTAGGGATTTATCTCATTTCTTGAATAACGACAAAACCTTTGCCGATTTAAAACAGTCTGGAAAACAACCTGATGTTAAACATGAATTTAATAACAAAACACGTCGCCATCTGGGAGCCGCCATCTTAAATTCATGACTTTTGACAAAAACATCATGATGTCCGACCGCAAAAACCCCCACACACCAATTTTTAACGGAATCGGGTTATAATCACAAAACTCGTAGCCATCTCGGTGCCGCCATCTTGAATTTATGAATTTTGATCAAATATTCGTGATTTCTGTCCCCGAGAACCCCCACATACCAATTTTGAATAGAATCGAACCATAATCACAAAACTCGTCCGCCACGTAGCCGTCATTCTGTTTATTATGAACACCTGCCAAATTTCACGTTAATCGGACAACTAGAAGTGGGTAAAAATTCACTTGCAAGATTGCAACTAATCACATACATACATACAAAAATGTCAAGTTGAATAAAAGCTTATAATTTTTTTTTTTTTAATATATAATATCAATATTTAATAATTATATTTATTCCAAAAAAATATAATCAATACATTTTTTTTCAATTCTGAATATACAAATATTTCTGAAATAAAAGGCACCTACTGAACTCAGATAGCTGATTTGTAGGGTTTTAAAACTATCATGAGAATTTTTCCGATAACTAATCGATCATAACAAAGACATCACTATTCATTCTATTATACCTACTTATATGACAATAATATAAATTGTTTGTGAAAAATAAAAATAGAAGCAAATAACATAATTTCCTGATACATACAGTGCTTCTCAAATGTCCCCCCCCCTCTTATTTTTGGAACGAGTATACATATACAAGTGAAATTTGGAAACTGAATATTAAAGGTTGTAAACTTCCCTACTAGTGATGATAGATGACGTCACAAGGCCATTGTGACCAATAATTTTAAATGGAACCCTACGGCAAGCGACACCTCTTTTAAAAGGTATCGAAAAAACCTATTCGATTATATTAATTTTGTTTGTGTTTATGGCAGTTTTGGCAACTCGCTTTTAAAAAACGCAAAGCTGTGATGAATTAAATCAGTTAATACTACAATTCAAAATTCAAGCTCCGGCTCTGGATAGTTGTCAAACAAGCTGACGTTTTTGTTAGTCTCCCTAATTCGACGTTTTTGTAATTGTCCAAGTTTTTGTACATTTAATAATTTGTGTATTGTTGATCGAACGTTTTAGCAGCTTTTGGTACTTTTAATATTTTTGTACATTTTAATAATTTGTTAAACTGTTGTGAGCCGAACGTTTAAGTGCTTCAAGAAGCGAAATGGTACGTGCTTTAGGTGATAAAGTAGCAGCGATCCTAATTCTTGGTCAAACTGGACAAAATATTCATGCAGCAGAACGCATTTTTAATGAGAGGTTTCCCGATCGCCCCGTTTCGAGGACTTATTTAAGGGAGCGTAAGTTTGAAACAACGGGTAGTATTAACGATGCGAAACGATCTGGCAGACCACAAATTTCTGATGAGAAAAAAATTGATATACTGGCAGAAGTAATAGTTAATCCTACCCCTTCAACAACTCACGTTGCATCTACCTGTGAAGTCAGTCGAAGTACAGTACACAGGGTGTTGAAAAAAAAACCAATTTCATCCATACAAATAAAAAATGGTTCATCAACTCTCAGACGACGACCCAGACCGAAGACTAGAATTTTGTGAAAATATGGAAACTGAAATTAACCAACAGCCAGACTTTGTCAAAACGATTTGTTTTAGTGACGAAAGTACTTTCTATCTAAATGGAAATGTAAATGCACAGATTGTGAGGTATTGGAGTGACGCAAATCCTCACCTGTTTCGTGAAACACACCCAATTTCCCCAGAAGGTGAATGTTTGGGCAGGTATCCTGGGAAACCACATCGTTGGGCCTCTTCGAGCAATTTCTTCAAGTAGATACTGATTCTTAAATCTGTAATTAATATCATACTGTATTGAATTTAAATTTTAATGTTTACTAATGAGCCATTAAAACTGCCATGAACACAAACAAAATTGGTATCATTGAATAGGTTTTTTCGATACCTTTTAAAAGAGGTGTCGCTTGCCGTAGGGTTACATTCAAAATTATTGGTCACATTGGCCTTGCGACGTCATCTTTGACGATTCCGTCATCTATCATCACTGGTAGGGAAGATTACAACCTTTAATATTCAGTTTCCAAATTTCACCTGTTTATGTATAATCGTTCCAAAAATAAGAGGGGGGGGAGAGGACTTTTGAGAAGCACTGTATAATATTCTATAAATTTGTAGACAAAGCTTGTGAAAGTTAACGATCAATTCATGTCAATTATAACCTGAACAACCGCCCCCCCCCCCCAGTGGTCAAGTAATAAAGTTCAAAACTTTGGTAGGTTCTACGTTTGCCATACCATGATTTTTTTTAAATTCCTCTCAACGCCGAATTAATCGCTTAACTTTTAGATCTTGTTTATGTTCAGTATTGTCATTTTTACACTTTTATATATATTTTTCTTATTATATCTGTTTTCTGTGAAAATTTGATTTGATTTGAATGACATAAGATTTGCAGGTATATTGGAAACCACCTCAATATACACAGGAATGAGGCTTCGTTTTATTGTGATATCGTCACCTGTTGGTGAAACTCGTAGGTGAATATGCATTGAACTAATAACTGATATCGGGTGTGCAAGGGAATGTTGGAAGGAACACAGTATTTTTAGTTTGTTTTGAATGTGTGACGCTGTCGAAAACGTACTTCGAATATATCCGGTGAGAGGCTATTTATATACCCAACAATTTTAGATCACCTCTTGGTTCACAGATTGAGTAGACGCAGATTTCGGATTCGAGAAAACGATATTTCCATCATTTTCACAGTTATAATTCTCATAGAAATTCATACAATGGTGGCTAATATATCGAAATGATGCGATCAACCCCTCAATCCTTAGCACACCAAACTTTGAGAGGCTGAATCACATACCCTTATTGTGACACCTCAAACAAAAGGTAGTTAGAAAAGGAATATGTTCGTAGAGACTCCTTGCCAAAAAATCGAACAAATCCATGTCAATATCTGTCGAATAATTGTTAATTTTCAATAAAAAATGTCACTGTCGTGCCAGTGCTAACTTGATTTAATTTTTTTTCAAGTTTTAATTTAAACAGGGGGATTGAATTTATTGTTTTAATATCATTGTAAACTTTTGGTTATTTAAAATAGGCGGATCTTTGGAAAATAGATGTTGAAACAAATGGGACAGAAAGGTATTTCCCATTTTCATTCGTTTTTTTTCCTTTCTGTTTTAGGATCAGGACACTCAAAAATATCTGGTGGCATCGCTAAGGGATTTTTTCTTCAATATATAATTTTCAATATCCATTTTGAACAGATTCAACTGCTTTTAGTTGGTTATTATAAGCTGAGATAGTCTAAGGCAAAACATAATGTTCTTTGTTTCAAGTATTTGAAATTTGATTTGTTGAAAATATGAACAGGATGTTCATAAAATCAGATTTGGAATCATCTGCGACTGAAAGATAAACTTTAGTCATTATCTTCCATCGTCAAGATCCGATAACACGACGTGTGCCATAATGATTGTTTATGATTCGTATTACATACAAAATTTTATCTGATGGCATTTATATTAATACATTTTCGAAAGGAGTAAGTATATGTGTAGTTTCAAATATTAGTAGGTTAGTGAGCTTTGCCATTTCCTTGACAACGTCAGGTTGTAACGGCAATATTTATTTATCTGCTGTAAAACACAATTGTCACGTAGAATTGAATATAAAATTTCATTATGGTACTTAGTACCATAATAATTCATTATCGGACTAAGTACCATAATGAGCTTCATATGTCATCAAAATTGAGTGACATAACGTTGTCATTATGACATGCCATCAGATAAAATATATTATAACATCATTTGAATATCTCGCTGACTCCCCAATTCATCACAAATTATATATCATTACACCATCTACCCTATAAACGCCATTCAGAAAAGTATTTTATTGCATTTTTGGGTTCTCGGAAAATCTAGATGTTTGATCCAATGACATCAATTCGTTTTACTTCAATAATGATATTACTCTCTCACATTAGGAAACAGAGATAGAATCCCGATTTTTTTAAGGAATTCTGCCAATATATCCCAATCTCCTTAATCTCTTATCATCAGACTCTTTAGTTCAGGCATTTTATTATTATTCTCGGCTTAGGGAAGATATTTAATTTTCAAGTTTATTGTGAGAAGTCTCGAGTCAAACCATTTTATAATTTTAATAATCTTTTTCGGCATTTTCGAATAAACTATTCCAATCCATTCCAGAATAAAAATCGCAGAGTCATCGGCAAAAATGATTGATTGTCGAAGAGATGTAGTTGAAGAGATGTAATTTGGATATCAAGATATAAGATATCAAGAGATGTAATTTGGATATCATGTTTAAAAAAACTAAAAGCGCGCTTTTATTCACGATAAGTTTATGAAGTGGCTTTGCTAACTTTATAGGTGTAGTGTAGGTAAATATTCTCGATACACGCCTCAACTGCAGTTACTTCAACCCGAAATAGAAAGTAGAATTACATAAAATAATTGTTCATTCATAAGACATTTGAAACCCACTCTTTGAGAGATTTTTCATAACGCCTCGTTTCAACACCCATCACATTGCATTCCTTTGTCGAAGACTGAAAGCAGCATTGAGAAAGGCAATCACAATGCCACTTCATTCACGATTTCAGAAAAAAATTGTCATCTGAGAACCAAAGGCGATTATGGGCTCCCAGACAGCACGGAATATTCCTAGAATATTCTCTAAATATCCGAAAAGAGAAGTGTATATTCCGAATATTCATGGAATATTCCTAGAATATTCACATGCCTCTAGCATATTCCAGGAATATTCCAATATGCATATTCCTGGAACATTCTCGGAAGAATGTACCACGAATATTCTCGTGAGAATATTCCTGTATGAATATTCATAGAATATTCCTGTATGAATATTCATAGAATAATCAAAATTGAATATTCTGAATTGTATATTCATGGAATATTCTCCGTTATTTCTATGTAACCAATAACCATTTTCGAGTTCAAAATATGGGAAAAGTATGAGATAAAGTGCGAATAGATGTATTTGATTTGCAAACAGAGTTTTTGTACAGACAAGCTGACAAAAATACACTACTGTACTGACCAAATTATAATTGGTCGGAAAATATCGGAGGTGCACTTTCACGACCAATCAAAACCATTCCGCGAGCGTCAGCGACTGTCGTTCATCCGGTAGTCGTAGCTTAACTCGATGGTGTGCAATTTTCACTTATAATCTCCCTAGAGCATGAATTATTGCCGGAAATTTTTTGAGTACATGAATTTTTTAAAAATTATCACGAGTCGCGAAGCGTCGAGGGATCATTTTCTTTAAAAATTCATGTACGAGACAAATTTCCCGTAATTAATTCAAGCACGTGGGTGATTCGGTAAGAAAATTTTATACCGCAATTATATTTAAATAGAAAATATTAAGTAAATATTTATTTTGACGTTATTCACAAATAAATAGAAGGCTGTGTGTAATGGGAGTTTTGGGGGAGATTTTTTCTGATTTTCCCCGTTCCCTACTAAAATAAAATATATAATATCAGATAAACTATTATGTAAAATTAATTGATTTCATACAATTTTCGTACTCGGTTTCAGGGAAATGTTAATATTGACTAAAAATGAAAGTGGATACGATCGTATTGCGGGAGATAATTTTTGATTTTCCCCGTGCCCTAGTAAAATAAAATATATAATATCACATACATTTTTATATAAAATTGATTGTTTTCATACAATTTTCTTACTGAGTTTCAGGGAAATGTCAATATTGATTAAAAATGAAAGTGGATGTTCGTATTGCGGGATATTTTTTTTTAATTTTCCCGTGCCCTAGTAAAATAAAATTTATAATATCAGATACATTATTATATAAAAATAATTGATTTCATATAATTTTCTTACTAGGTTTCAGGGAAATGTCAATATTGACTACAAACAAAGGTATTATACAGCAAAAAATATATAACTATACCTATACATATATACTTGAATATTTTTTAATTCTTTTGGTTTAAGAAAAAATAATATTAGCGGTAATTATTTGTTTTTCAAATAATTCAGGAAATCGGGATATTTTATTCTTTATTCTAAATAGAATGTTGTTGGCGTATGTTGCTGGTTAAAAAAATATTTTGTTAAGTTAGCCATGGATTTGACATTCACTACTCCTGTCAATCAATATTTTATTTGTGGCATTATAAGTTCCTCATAACATTGTATACAATCATAAGTTAGTAAAAAAGTGATAATAAAATGAACTTTCAATCGTATGAATTGTGTTCCTTTTGCAAAGAATCACAGCACATTAAAATGTACCATAAAAATGTAAAATATATAACATACCTAGTGGAAGAATCTGGATTAAATCCTGAGCAAGAAAACTTATTTAAAGAGAGTGCCAACATTCTGCCTGATATTGTGCCTTCTTTTGGAAACAAATCTAATACTCAAAGAAATAAACTGGTGTCTCAGTATTATATGACGAATTGAATCATTTCAAAACGTTTCCTTCACCTTGTGGGTCTTTCTTCTGGGAACCAGTCTGTCCACAAGAAGTGTATTCCGCAATAAACTCGATGAAGAACTCAAATTCTCGTGATATACATGACTTGAATAGTCAGATGATAAAATCGGTGGCTGATATACTCGTAGTGCCTTTAACATCGATAATCAAATGTTTTCAACTGGAATATTTCCTGATATTTTTAAAATACCCAGGGTCATACCCTTGTTCAAAAGGGGCTGCAGAACCTCACCTGATAACCACCGCCCGATTAGCATTATTCCAATTATCGGAAAGATAATAGAGATTATCCTAAAAAATCGGTTGTATTATTATTTCGAAAGTCACTTCTATTTTAGCAAATCCCAGTACGGGTTTCGTAAAAATAGATCCACTACTCAAGCTGCTTACCAAGTCGTGACGAACATAGTCGAGGGTCTTGATCAGGGTAAACATACTTCTTTAACCCTATGTGACTTGACCAAGGCTTTCGACTGTGTTTTCCACTCTATCCTCATTCAAAAATTGAGTTATTATGGCGTAAGAGGCACTGCTCTTGATCTGGTAGGGTCTTATCTTGGAAATAGGTATCAGTGCGTCGACGTAAACAATATCAAGTCAGATTTAAAGCCAATTTGTCATGGCGTTCCTCAGGGTTCTGTCCTCGGCCCGTTATTATTCATCATTTATATGAATGACTTATGTAGCTTTATTTCACCAACAAAATGTGTTTTGTTTGCCGACGACACAACCCTCATATGTTCAGACAAATCATATACTAGTTTACCTCAAATGATGGACAGAAATAAAAAGTTAGCAAACACTTGGTTCACAGCAAATAAACTGAAACTGAACGATGAGAAAACCCAGAATATTGTGATATCCTCAAACACCAGTGTTACTCTAGGAGACAGTGTTAATTTTCTAGGTATTCTTATTGATGCTAGACTTAGTTGGTCCAGCCATATTGAAGTGACTACTCGTAAGCTGTCTAGTGTTTTATTTGTTCTTAGACAGTTGAGGAATGCTGTAGGTTTGATGACACTGAAAATAGCATATCATTCACTATTCCACTCAGTTATTTCATATGGAGTTTTGATTTGGGGCATTCCACAAACTCAATCACAATTTTCAGATGTCAGAAAAAAGCCATGAGAATCATGGCAAACGCAGGATATAGGGAACATTGTCGTCCTCTTTTTATTCAATTTGAAATCATGCCACTTTCTACATTATATATTTATGTTGTGTTGTTGGAGATTCACAAGAATATTGAGATGTTTCCGAAACACTCCCACAATCATGATTATCCAACAAGATCCCCATGTTTATTGAATAATACAAGACATAGGTTAGCAGTTAGTCAAAAAAACTCGCTAAATTTGAATTTATACAACTGTCTCCATCCTTCAGTTAAATCTTTGGATTTCAGAAATTTCAAAAATAATATCAAGAGATATCTTCTCAACCACTGTTTCTACACAATCGAAGAATATGCTGCTGTAGCTGGTCAATTCATAGTTCTTGAAAAATGATTCCGTGATAAAGCCTGTTCTCATGTTTGTTTATATTCATATTTCATTTTATTCCCAATCATGTGACACTGTGATCATTTCAAGAAATTTTGTTATGCCAGTTTTATTTATAAAATTGATTACTTTTATCTAGAGACGTTGTTGCTCATTTTAAGTGTTTGACATAGTATCTATAGTATATATGAGTTGCCATAAATGTATTTTGTATATAAAGTGGTCAAATAAATTACTCTACTCTACTCTCTATTTATTTTATGAAACACAGGCATATTGTTAAAAAAAACACCGGTTCTGTGTTTTATTCACCACTCAGGAAAGAGGAGGTAGAAGTGGAATTTTTTAAGAATTTAAAATTAATTAATGATATTATAGAATGTACACCTTAATAAATTGTTGTAATATTTCCAACTTATAAAGTAAGTAAATAAAAAATATTGTCAATATTATTTCAATATTATTTTTGTTTAATTATATGATAGCTGTCATGTGCCGGGAAATTTCCACTTATTAATTTTACGTCTACATGCTAATGTGGATGAAAATTTGCTGGTTACCATAGTAACAATTTCGAAATAAAGCATCTGATTGGTTGAAAATGACTGGTATAAAGTTTTCTTACCGAATCTCCCACGTTCTTGAATTACTACCTGAAAATATCTCCTCGAGCATGAATTTAAAAAAAAATCATGCTCTCGGAAATATTTTCGATAGTAATTCAAGCATTAGGGAGATTACTAGTGATAAAATCATCAAGCACGAATGATATTTGATGAGAATATTTCTGGAATCAGATTGACAAATAACTGACATTTTTCTGAACAGATACATCCAGAGTAGAAATAAACCCAGAAAATTGAAAGTAATTTCCTGCAACAATTAGAGAATATTTTCAAACGAAGTAACTGATTCGCGTAGTATAAGCACACTGTTGGAAGACCCTGTATACCTACTATTTGTATCCCTGGAGTATAATCCTGAAAATTGTATAATCTGGCAACGCGGCAATGTGGCCTGCAGTCTACAGGAAATGAGTTGGTGGGGAGGGCAGGATATGGCTCGCAAACCTATAGCAGGATTTGATACGACTAATATCAATAGACGATCTCAGTTGCTTTGTATCTCAGGAGTTATTCTTATTATTGTTCCGTTTTATTTAACGGCGTGCATTAATTGCGTTCAGCGTCGTATAGAGGATGTCCAAAATAAGTGATAGTTATTTTACATACACACCCCCACAACTAATTACAGGGTGGGTTGAAAAGAACGGTTCTTAAAGAGGGAAGACGTTTCCGAAAAAATGTCGACTCTCTATTATTAATATTTTTCGTTGCAAATAAATCAACTTGAAAATTGGAAAAAATATGATATTATCTAGACACTTGAAGGAAAAGAAATCAGCAGGCAAAACATTTTTTCACAGATTTTTCATATCTTCGCGGAGATCTTTTGACAACTATACTTAATGAGATTATCAACTTTCGAACATTTTATTTTGTTTCATCTATCCCGATGTGTGTAATCAAATATTACAAGTAGAATTTGACCCACCCCAAGTAGCATTTTAAGTGGACGGCCATGATTCTGGAAATTTTTGAAGTGTTTAACCACAACCACTGCCACGTAATATACACGTGGTGGCTATCAAAATGGGGAACACTTTTTGGTGTCTGCTACGTTCCTGGCAAAAACGTAGATATGTAGTGGCCGACATTAGACACGTTAAACAACTGACTGCGTTTGTGTAAATAGTATGTAGCTCGATCTCTGTTCAGCAACATAATTTTGTGATAAATGTTCCTCATTCTTTCATTTTGCCTAATTCATTTCTAACACTCGACCAACTATAAAATATATAACATACAGTGCTTCTCAACAGTCCTCTCCCCTCTCTTATTTTTGGAACGATTATACATAAACAAGTGAAATTTGGAAACTGAATATTAAAGGTTGTAAACTTCCCTAATAGTGATGATAGATGACGAAATCGTCAAAGATGACATCACAACGCCATTGTGACCAATAATTTCAAATGGAACCCTACGGCAAGCGATACCTCTTTTAAAAGGTATCGATAAAACCTATTCAATGATACTAATTTTGTTTGTGTTTATGGCAGGTTTAATGGCTCATTAGTAAACATTAAAATTTAAATTCCATTCAGTATGATATTAATTACAGATTTAAGAATCAGTATCTACTTAAAGAAATTGCTCGAAGTGACCTCCATTCACTTCCTGACAGTGAAATATCCTATTTTTAAACTCTTCTCGTACTTTTGCAAATGTGTCTGCGGAAACAGCCTCACATTCTGCAACAATAGGTTGTTTTAAAACGTCAATTTCGTCAGGTTCAGTGGCGTAAACCTTCGATTTAAGGTACCCCCACAGAAAAAAATCCAAAGGTGTGAGGTCCGGTGATCGAGCTGGCCATTCCGTTGAACCTCGTCGTCCAATCTATCTACCACAATACTCCTCATCCAAATACCATCTTACTGCACCGTAATAGTGTGGAGGAGCACCATCCTGTTGGAATGTTATTTCCAAATTATCGAATTCATCTGGATTATCTTCCAAAATTTCAAGGATTAACGGTTCTATTGCGTTTTGCAACAGCTCCAGATAAACCTCACCGGTTAAATTAGTATTTGAAAAAAGAGACCCAACGATGTGGTTTCCCAGGATACCTGCCCAAACATTCACCTTCTGGGGAAATTGGGTATGTGTTTCACGAAACAGGTGAGGATTTGCGTCACTCCAATACCTCACATTTTGTGTGTTTACATTTCCATTTAGATAGAAAGTACTTTCGTCACTAAAACAAATTGTTTTGACAATTTTAGTTTCCATATTTTCACAAAATTCTAGTCTTCGGTCTGTCGTCTGAGAGTTGATGAACCTTTTTTAATTTGTATGGATGAAATTTGTTTTTTTTCAACACCCTGTGTACTGTACTTCGACTGACTTCACAGGTAGATGCAACGTGAGATGTTGAAGAAGTAGAATTAACTATTACATCTGCCAGTATATCAATTTTTTTCTCATCAGAAATGTGTGGTCTGCCAGATCGTTTCGCATCATTAATACTACCCGTTGTTTCAAACTTACAAAGAAGCTCCCTTAAATAAGTCCTCGAAACGGGGTGATCGGGAAACCTCTCATTGAAAATGCGTTCTGCTGCATGAATATTTTGTCAAGTTCCACCAAGAATTAGGATCGCTGCTACTTTATCACCTAAAGCACGTACCATTTCGCTTCTTGAAACACTTAAACGTTCGGCTCACAACAGTTTAACAAATTATTAAAATGTACAAAAATAGTAAAAGTACCAAAAGCTGCTAAAACAGTTGAACGTTCGATTAAGAATACACAAATTATTGAATGTACAAAAACTTGGACAATTACAAAAACGTCGAATTAGGGAGACTAACAAAAACGTCAGCTTATTTGACAACTATCCAGAGGCGGAGCTTGAATTTGGAATTTTAGTATTAACTGATTTAATTCATCACAGCTTTGCGTTTTTTAAAAGCGAGTTGCCAAAACTGCCATAAACACAAACAAAATTAGTATTATTGAATAGGTTTTTTCGATACCTTTTAAAATAGGTGTCGCTTGCCGTAGGGTTCCATTTAAAATTATTGGTCACAATGGCTTTGTGACGTCATCTTTGACGATTTCGTCTTCTATCATCACTAGTAGGGAAGTTTACAACCTTTAATATTCAGTTTCCAAATTTCACTTGTTTATGTATAATCGTTCCAAAAATAAAAGGGGGGAGGGGACTTTTGAGAAGCACTGTATAAACATACAAACGCGTAAGTAAGTATATTGAATTTGGATACTTCTGATCGGAATAAAATTAAAACGTTTGAAAGTTTTATGTGAAATATGGGTGTTGTAGATGGATTGTGAGCACGCGCCATCTGAATACACTTTATTTGAGGAAAACATTATAATTTTGGAAATAACTTGCCTCTGAAATTATGTACTTATATCCCTCAAACATTGTTTTATCAATCTTGGTTAGATGAAACAAATACTTAAGTAACAAATTACTACGTTTGATGCAGTGCTGATGACAAATAAATCTTTATTGATTATTTCGATCATTTCTCTAATAATGGCGACCCAGCATAGTCCTGTAAATATGGCGGCTTTTGGAGAATATAACTTTAAAGTGGCAGAAAGTGTAAATATACCACTGGAAAGTGGCACCCACGTCGCAGACTCACCACTTTAAAGTTATAACCTAAAACTTACAATAGGTCTTATACCCTTGAAAGGGGCGAACACGTCGGGCTATTATAACCTGCCACTTCAAAGTTATAACCCCGAAATTGCGGGTACATTTTTATTAATTGTCAAAAATGGACATGTAGCTAGTATAGTGGATTAATGCAGCTCCAATCAACAATTATCAAGTATCAAGTAAAAATTATTAATTAACAAGTAATGAAAATGACTTGAATTATCAATTAACAAGTAATGAAAATGATGGCATTTATGCAAACAGAATTAACAATTGAAGTATAAATATTAAAAATCACGCTTTTTATTCAAAATCAAGAAAAATTGTCTATTGAAAACGCATAACCCATTTTATTTTGAATGAATATCATTCGCATTTCACGTAATAGCTGAAACGAACTTTTTGTAAGCCACAATAAAATAATTTGAGAAAAGTTAGGTTAGTTTTCGTCATCGCGCTGACCAATCCACGGTCACTTCAAATCAAGGAAAATTGTCTATTGAAAACGCACAACCCATTTCATATTGAATAAATATCATTCATGTTTCACGTAACAGGTTAAACAAACTTTTTGTAAGCCACAATAAAATAATTTGAGAAAACTTAGGTTAGCTTTCGTCATCGCGCGGAATGGTGAATTTTGAAGGTTATTGTAATTTATAGTGATTTTTATTGAATGCGAACTGTGGATATCACTTATGGATATACCAAGAACGTGGCAACCATCACCACATATCACAATCAAGTGCCTGCCACATTGAAGGTTTTATGGAAGTTATCAAAACGTCACCGAAACTAGCATACTCTCTTGAAAGTGACTGTGACATTTAAGTGGTACAGGATGGTTACCGCAACGGTTATTCTCCATTTTTAAGTTTGAAAACCTTTAAAGTGATTTGCTCAGTGTCCATAATATTTCAGAAATCTCAAATGACACTAATAAGTTATAGAACTGTGGAGTTGCTACCATAGATGGGAATTACGTGACTAGAACCATACACATATAACATTTTAGTTATTCCTACTGTATAGTGGTAGATTTAGTGGTGATTACGTGATAACCACCGAGTCGAGGTTGCAGTATCAGTTTCCGTCACTATAATGCTGCTTGAGACTTCAGTTGTCCGATTAACGTGAAATTTGGCAGGTGTTCATAGTTCCAAACATTTGGAATTTTGTTGAGAAAAAACAAAATGGCGGCTAAAACCAAGATGGCGGACGAAATGTGTGTTTATGGTACGATTCGATTCAACATTGGTATGTGGGGGTTTTCGGAGTCGAAGATTATGAATTTTTTGTCAAAACTCATAAAATAAAAATGGCGGATCCAAGATGGCCAACGATTCTGTTATTGTGGTCCGATTCTATTCAAAATTGGTATGTGAGGATTTTCAGGGTCGGATATTATGAATTTTTTGTCAAAATTCATAAATTCAAGATGGCGGAAGAGTTTGGTAATTATGGTCCGATTCGATTCTAAATTGGTAGGGGTTTTGGGGAAAATTCATAAATTGGAGATGGCAGCTCCAGGATGGCGGACGAGTTAATATTTAGATGGTCTCCTCATTGAAGAACTAGATAGCTCAGAACTTACATGAAAAAGGCCTCATAATAACGATGCTTTAACAAAAATGCATAGATTAAGGCGTACTCACGAAAAAGCACAAAATAAAATAATTAATAAAAAACCTTTGGGTAATCTTCTTGACGATGAAACATTCAGAATTTCTGTTGGACTTCGGCTGGGTTCTTCAATTTGTATCCGTCATAAATGCAAATGTGGTGCTGAAGTAGATGAATCTGGGGTTCATGGTTTGAGTTGCAAATTTAGCGCTGGTCGTAGATCCCGTCATGATGCAGTTAATGACTTGATAGAGAGAGAGCTTTGATAACTGCCAATATTCCAGCTATCTTAGAGCCTTCAGGTGTCAGTCGTGATGATGGAAAACGACCAGATGGAATGACATTAATTCCTTGGAAATTTGGTAAACCAGTGGTATGGGATTTTACTTGTATGGACACTATGGCCACATCACACTTGAACTCAACCTCTATTCGCAAGGGTGCAGCTGCAGATAATGGAGAGAAAGTTAAGATAAAAAAATATCAAAACCTGGGAAATATCTACATTTTCTACCCTGTAGCTATTGAAACCTACGGAGTATTTGGCCTCCAAGCAACGGAATTTATTGAAGAGATTGGTAGAAAGATTTTCCAAGTGACCAATGATAGGAGATCCACCAGCTTTCTCCTTCAACGCATCAGCATCGCCATTCAAAGAGGTAATGCAGCTTCGGTGTTGGGAACCATTCCAATTGGACGTCATTTGGATGAATTTTTCTACAATCCCCATTCTAAAAAGAACATATCTCAATGTAGCTCGATATCCAATAGTGAAAGTTCGTCAATTCTGGGTTCTATTTCTGCTACTCAACGTTTGGATGATATATTTATTCGTCCACAAAGAATTAACATGTCAAGTAGTATCCCTAAGTCTAATATTCGGAGCCAAATACCTAAAAAGTATAAATTGGATTCATCCACTTCCAGAAAAATAACGCGATCTGCCACATCTTTACCCAACTCGATTTCAAGCAGCCTCCAAT
Source organism: Gonioctena quinquepunctata (assembly GCA_018342105.1). NCBI lineage: Eukaryota > Metazoa > Arthropoda > Insecta > Coleoptera > Chrysomelidae > Gonioctena > Gonioctena quinquepunctata. Next base: position 547,280 of record JAFIRS010000301.1, read on the forward strand.
CGAGTTCCTTATTGCGGCGCTCCAATGATAGAGAAAATCATCGCATAAGAGACTATTCCTTTGAAGATAGCAGTAGCGGTGAGCGCATCTCCCTCAGTTATAATTCCATAAAACCACTTGTGCTTGGAAGCTCCAAACCCCTCGGTCTTAATGGTTTGAAAAACATTGGCAATACCTGCTTTATGAATAGCGCAATACAATGTTTAGCGAATACCAGATGGTTGCTCGAGTATCTGAGAAAAAACGAACATTTGAAGGATATCAACACAAGCATATCAAGTATGAAGGGTGCTTTGATAAAAGCATTTGAAGAAGTGGTAAAAGAACTATGGTCAGAAGATTCGTCTGATGTGGTGGTTAACACTGTTTCTTTGAGAAGCCAGATACAGAGATTCGCACCTCGTTTTATGGGTAACGCTCAACAGGATGCCAAGGAATTTTTCAGATATTTATTGGAAGGTCTTCAGATTATTCCGTGAGTTATAGATTCAAAAGCTTGTCGTTTTTGTATCAGAACTGAAAACTTTGCGCGACAAGCTCTTGAATCTAACCTTACCTACGTCACACATCCAGAGCAATTAATTTTGACTTTTTAGCGCATTTGAATGAAAGCTCGTTTTTAAAGAGGTCTTTTATTAATTATTTTATTTCAATAAAATTTAATCTTATCTTTGTTTTAAAGATATAAAAAAGCTACATTCCATGTTCCTTTATTTTTTTGTTGCCATTTAATTTTTTATAAAATATTGTGATTAACAAATCTAAAAAAATTCATTGTTCAAAATATTTTTATTTTTTTATTGTTTGAACAAAAGTTGAGAAAAAGTGTTTGCCTTGAAATTAATGATTTGCGATTCTCTAAAGATGCAATTTTTTAATCACATTCAATTTGTTCATTAAATAAACAATTTGTTATAAATTAGATTTAGAAAAAAATTACGAAAACAACCTCATTATGCAATAAAATATGGAATAAAAATTATATTTTTGTCTCCAAATCATCAATTTTAATATTTCCACAAACAATAAAAAAATAAAAAACGTTTTAAACAATTATTATTTTTATATTTTTCCAAGTCGACACAATGCGGAATTCGCACAGAGGTACAACAACAGTATTTCACAGCCTTACACAAATTAAAACATTTTGAAAATGTACGTTAATGTTTCTAATTTTGAATAAAAAAATAAAATAAGTACACAACATTTTTAAGTTAAACAGAACGATGATTTTTACATATTTACTCAGGTTACGCTACGCCCCGGGATTTTGTCTGTGATGTCGCACGATGATAGTGACGGTTTACTTTTACACACATTTTGCATAAGTTGTCTATTGAGAAGATGGTCCAAAGCATATAAGGATAATAGTAATTGAAATTCGACGCGTACACGATTTTATTTTAGTCTGATCACTGCCCCATATTGATGAGGAGAGTGGTGTGATGCCTGGTACCTGGACCTAATTATTTTCGATCTTTCATTTGCATCAATATTATATTTCTTTGCAATAAAACCGTTTAACTTAAAACATTTTTTTACCTATTTTATTTTCAAGTTTTTAGTTTTTTATTTAGTTACTTAATATTTCTCATTCTAGTTAGTTCATTTAGTACCTCATTATTTCAAGGTTTCTTTCCTGTCTGTTTGTTGCAATCTAACTCTTCAATACATAATCCTCCCAAAGACTTTACTCGACTCAGTGCCCCGTAAGCTTGTCCTTCCTCAAACAATTTTAGATCCTAAATACTTGAATGGGGGATTCATGCTTGAATCACGATTCTAAGTTGACAAAGTCCTTTGTTTGGATTGGAAACCTAGATTTCAGTTTTAATGTATTGACTTGAAAGTCTAAACTCTATAATCCACCATTTTGTTTCGGACGCCATCTTGGATTTGGAATTTTTTTCAAGGTGTACACTGTATGTTACTATTTGATATCCATATGAGGGGGTTGAAAAAAAAATTAATCCGCCATTTTCTGATGCCGGCCATCTTGGATTTGGAATTTTTTCATGATGTACTGTATTCATGGTGTACTAGTCAAGCCCTTTCATTTGATATCCATAATGAGATGATTGAAAAAAAAAAGTAATCCGCCATTTTGTGATGCCGGCCATTTTGGATTTGGAATTTTTTCAGGTGTACTGTATTTACTAGTCAAGCCCTTTCATTTGATATCCATATTGAGGGGGTTGAAAAAAAAAAGTAATCCGCCATTTTGTGATGCCGGCCATTTTGGATTTGGAATTTTTTCATGGTGTACTGTATTCTACTAGTCAAGCCCTTTCAGTTGATATCCATATTGAGGGGGTTGAAAAAAAAATGTAATCCGCCATTTTGTGATGCCGGCCATCTTGGATTTGGAATTTTTTCACGGTGTACTGTATTCTACTAGTCAAGCCCTTTCATTTGATATCCATATTGGCATGGTTGAAAAAAAATTAATCCGCCATTTTGTGATGCCGGCCATCTTGGATTTGGAATTTTTCATGGTTTACTGTATTCTACTAGTCAAGCCCTTTCATTTGATATCCATATTGAGGGGGTTGAAAACAAAATTAATCCGTCATTTTGTGATGCCGGCCATTTTGGAATTGGAATTTTTTCATGATGGACTGTATTCTACTAGTCGAACCCTTTTAGTTGATATCCATATTGAAGGGGTTGAAAAAATTAATCCGCCATTTTGTGATGCCGGCCATCTTGGATTTGGAATTTTTTCATGGTGAACTGTATTCTACTAGTCAAGCCCTTTCATTTGATATCCATATTGAGGGGGTTGAAAAAAAAATGTAATCCGCCATTTTGTGATGGCCGCGGCCATCTTGGATTTGGAATTTTTTCATGGTGTATGAAATCTACTAGTCAAGCCCTTTCATTTGATATCCATATTGGAGGAGTTGTAAAAAAATATGTAATCCGCCATTTTGTGGCGGCGGACATCTTGGATTTACAATGATACTGAATGCACATAATTGTATTGTCATCAGAACTAAAGGTGTATACCAAATTTCAGATCAATCGGTCTGCAGGAAGGGGGTAAAATTTCAATTACTAGATTTTACCCACATAAGACAAAACAAACAAGGCAAGCTAAATAAAACCGTTTAATTAATAATGTATTCACAAAAAATGAAATGGCAAAAAACAACAAAAAAAGTAATTACTCAGTTCATTTGTTTTGAAAAATTGTTTAAACAAATCTTGAAACAGTGATAATGATGTATTTTATGAAAAAAAAAATCGACGCCATTTTTAATTTTGTTGTTGCTTGCATAGTTCATAATTAATATAGTATAAAAATTAAAAAAATATTAAAATTGTTGGAAGTTTTTTTCCTGCGGATTTTTTTCCTTCGAATGTTTAGATAATCTCATATTTTTTCAAAATTGTGATTTGGATGATTCCAAGTTTTAGAAGAATACTGTTTGTTGAACTGGTATCTCGAGTTTCTCTCCAGGTATTGTGCTATATTGATCCTCAAAAGGTCCGATTTCACAACGTTTCGGCAAAATCACATGTGCCATCTTCAGAGTAAATCAAAATAAAAAACCTTCCTGTTACCTGAGTTTAGTGAAGTCATCAGATTAACTATGCCAGTTTTAGAAGTTTCGAAAAACTAGAAAATCTACCTTTCGAATAATGCTTCAAAACTTCTTGATACTTACATAAATATAAATTTATCATGTTTGTGATTTCAAGGTTCTATTACAATTTCTTTTATTGGTATCGATTCTTTTTACTATTATAATACGTTTACTTTTAAAATAGAAAAAAACATATTTCAATGAGAGTCACAACCGCTTATTGAGTGTGCTATCGCCTGAAGATTGATGAAAATAATCACTGAAAAATACTGGATCCAATGAATAGATTCCAATCTTCAAAGTTCTACAAATAGTCACAAAACAAATGAGTGTGATAAATAACTGATGTTCGTTTCGTATATAAGACCCCTCAGCTAATCAGTCCGTTGCGTAACATTATTTTTTGTTTACTACGAATAATGGAGCTTTTAGCGAATGGAATAATAATAAATATCTGTATCGAGAACGAGATGCACGATTTTTGAAGAGGATTTTTGTCGAGACAGTTCAAATGTTATCTCCCCATTCAAGAAGCGTAAACATTGTCGACGATTTTTTCCAAAATCCAACATTCATATGTCTTGATATTGATGATGAATGTGTGTTCGCTTCTGTACAAACTGGGGAGGCTGAAAACTATGCTAATTTGTTTGATACTTTGATTAGATTGCGATAACTTCGCTAGTTTTATCGTAGATGGCGCCTAAAATGATTGGATATTTTGGCAGCTGATATTCTCTACTCCTAGTCTATTTAACCCAACAAAAAGGAGGGGAAATCAACGTTAGGACTATTCCAGAAATGTCGCTTTCCCTTATAACTTTTTTTATCAAAATCAAATATCTGACAGTTTATTTATGAGCAACTTCTATGTCATTTATGAAAATCTAGCCACGGAATGAATTCCAAATTAGTGATGAATGAAAGATTCAAAAAAGCTAAATTTAGGACAAAACAAGTTGTTTGTACTGATGAAAGTATATATATTCGAAATCAGGAGCAAATTTCCTATGGGACAGATGAATATGAATGGTTTTCGCTAGATCACTTTATTGCTGGAATATTACCAAAAATATAAACGATTGTTTCCATTTGCTCTTAATGTGATACTTAAAATTATGAAGTTACATGTCTAGTATATTTTCATTTTCTCTTCATTTGATATTTATAATGTTGACCTTACATGCCTGATATATTTTAATTTCAATTCTGTCTAAATGTTTTTTAGGGAGGAGGCATCTTTGAGTCGCAAAAGCAAGCATTCAAAAGAAAGAAACAAATCTGGATAAAATATCTCACTACGAAATCACTGGTAAAAATTCAAAAAGGAAGAAAAGGTGTCAAAAGATTGTAAAGGAAAGAAATGAAAAACCAAAAACTGTTTTTCGGTGCCATTAAAAACACCAGAATAACAAAGCTACAACACTTAAATTCATTTTTTTATTTATAGTCAGTCACTCAACTCACGGATCATGGAAAACTACACCAATCAAATGGAACTTCGAGTATATATAAAATTTGATATAGGTAGGTTACTTTCCCAGGCTCCAATCGTAACAAACTCAACATACATATAGTGGCACCTCAGAAAAAAAATTGGGCATGATTTCGATTTTCGGATATTTGTTTTTGAAAGCGCCCGAATTTTCCTACGTTTTGATTAGGTCCCAAGTCGACGACGATTTTCGACTATCCATGAATTTTAGGGGTTCTTTTTTATTGAATTTTTGGCATTTCAATGATTTCAGACACATGTCGCGGAGAAAAATATCACAAACTATATATTTTCTGATGCGGACAAAATTTCCTACGTTTTTATTCCGATCCCACGTCAATACGACGATTTTCGACCATCGAAGAAGTTCATGGGTCTTTTTTTATAGAATTGTTTGGCATTTCACTGATTTCAGATACATGCCGCGGAGAAAAATCTCACAAACTACATATTTTCTGAAAGCGGGCAAAATTTCCTACGTTTTGATTCCGGTCCCAAGTCGGTCGGACGATTTTTGATCATCGATTAATTTTAGGGGTCCTTGTTTATTGAATTTTTTGGCATTTCAATGATTTCAGAAACATGTAGCGGAGAAAAATCTCACAAACTATATTTTTTCTGAAAGCGGGCAAAATTTCCTACGTTTTGATTCCGGTCCCAAGTCGGTCGGACGATTTTTGATCATCGATTAATTTTAGGGGTCCTTGTTTATTGAATTTTTTGGCATTTTAACGATTTCAGAAACATGTAGCAGAGAAAAATATCACAAACTATATTTTTTCTGAAAGCGGGCAAAATTTCCTTCGCATGAAGCGGAGAAAAATCTCACAAAGTATATTTTTTCTGAAGGCGGGTAAAATTTCGTACGTTTTGATTCCGGTTCCAAGTCAATCCGACGAGTTTTGACTATCGATGAATTTTAGGGGTATTTTTTATTGAATTTTTTGGCATATAGCTGATTTCAGATACATGTCGCGGAGAAAAATCTCACAAACTATATATTTTCTGAAAGCTGAGGAAATTTCCTTCGTTTTGATTTCGGTCCCAAGTCGACCCGATGATTTTTGACCATCGATGAATTTTAGGGGTCCTTGTTAATTGAATTTTTTGGCATTTCAATGATTTCATAAACATGTAGCGGAGAAAAATCTCACAAACTATATTTTTTCTGAAAGCGGGCAAAATTTCCTACGTTTTGATTCCGTTCCCAGGTCGGGCGGACGATTTTTGATCATCGATTAATTTTAGGGGTCCTTGTTTATTGATTTTTTTGGCATTTCACTGATTTCAGAAACATGTCGCAGAGAAAAATCTCACAAACTATATATTTTCTGAAAGCTGAAAAAATTTCCTTCGTTTTGATTTCGGTCCCAAGTCGACCCGATGATTTTTGACCATCGATGAATTCTAGGGGTCCTTGTTTATTGAATTTTTTGGCATTTCAATGATTTCAGAAACATGTCGCAGAGAAAAATCTCACAAACTATATATTTTCTGAAAGCTGAAAAATTCCTCGCATCAAGCGGAGAGATTTTTTCTGATTTGGCGTAAAATTTGATATTCCGGTTCCAAGTCGAATCCGAAGATTTTCGACTATCGATGAATTAAGAGATTTTTTATTGAATTTTTGGCATAATCACTGATTTCAGATACATGTCCGGGAAAATTATCACAACTATATATTTTCTGAATTGCGGAAAAATATTTCCTGTTTTTGATTTCGGTCCCAAGTCGACCCGATGATTTTTGACCACGATTAATTTTAGGGGTCCTTGTTTATTGATTTTTTGGCATTTCACTGATTTCAGATATATGTCGCGAAGAAAAATCTCACAAACTATATATTTTCTGAAAGCGGACGGAATTTCCTACGTTTTGATTCCTGTCCCAACTCGATCCGACGATTTTCGAGGTCGATGAATTTTGGGGGTATTTTTTATTGAATTTTTTGGCATTTCGCTGATTTCAGATACATGTCGCGGACAAAAATTTCACAAACTATATTTTTTCTGAAAGCTGACAAAATTTCCTACGTTTTGAGACGATTTTTGACCATCGATGAATTTTAGGGATCCTTGTTTATTGAATTTGTTGGCATTTCAATGATTTCAGAAACATGTAGCGGGGAAAAATCTCACAAACTATATTTTTTCTGAAAGCGGACAAAATTACCTACGTTTTGATTCCGGTCCCAAGTCGGTCGAACGATTTTTTATCATCGATGAATTTTAGGAGCCCTTGTTTATTGAATTTTTTGGCATTTCACTGATTTCAGATACATTTCGCGAAGAAAAATTTCACAAACTATATATTTTCTGAAAGCTGACGAAATTTCCTACGTTTTGATTTGGATCCCAACTCGACCTGATGATTTTTGACCATCGATGAATTTTAGGGGTCCTTGTTTATTGAATTTTTTGGCATTTCAATGGTTTTAGAAACATGCCGCGGAGAAAATCTCACAAAATATATACTTTCTGAAAGCTGAAGAAATTTTCTTCGTTTTGATTTGGTCCCAACTCGACCTGATGATTTTTGACCATCGATGAATTTTAGGGGTCCTTGTTTATTGAATTTTTTGGCATTTCAATGATTTCAGAAACATGTAGCGGAGAAAAATCTCACAAACTATATTTTTTCCTGAAAGCGGACAAAATTTCCTACATGTTGATTCCGGTCCCAAGTCGGGCGGACGATTTTTGATCATCGATGAATTTAAGGGGTCCTTGTTTATTGAACTTTTTGGCATTTTAATGATTTTAGAAACATGTCGCGGAGAAAAATCTCACAAACTATATATTTTCTGAAAGCTGGCAAAATTTCCTACGTTTTGATTCCGGTCCCAAGTCGGTCGGACGATTTTTATCATCGATGAATTTTAGGGGTATTTTTATTGAATTTTTTGGCATTTCGCTGATTTCAGATACATGTCGCGGAGAAAAATCTCACAAACTATATATTTTCTGAAAGCTGAAGAAATTTCCTACGTTTTGATTCCGGTCCCAAGTCAATCCGACGATTTTTGTCTAACGATGAATTTTAGGGGTATTTTTCATTGAATTTTTTGGCATTTCGCTGATTTCAGATACATGTCGCGGAGAAAAATCTCACAAACTATATACTTTCTGAAAGCTGAAGAAATTTCCTTCGTTTTGATTTTGGTCCCAAGTCGACCCGATGATTTTTGACCATCGATGAATTTTAGGGGTCCTTGTTTATTGAATTTTCTGGCATTTCAATGGTTTTAGAAACATGCCGCGAGAAAAATCTCACAAACTATATATTTTCTGAAAGCTGAAGAAATTTCCTACGTTTTGATTCCGGTCCCAACTCGATCCGACGATTTTTAATCATCGATTAATTTTAGGGGTCCTTGTTTATTGAATTTTTTGTCATTTCACTGATTTCAGATACATGTCGCGAAGAAAAATCTCACAAACTATATATTTTCTGAAAGCGGACGGAATTTCCTACGTTTTGATTCCGGTCCCACTGATCCGACGATTTTCGACTGTCGATGGTCCTTTTTTGTTGAATTTTTCGGCATTTCATTAATTTCGCGGAGAAAAATCTCACAAATAATATATTTTCTGAAAGCGGACGGTATTTCCTACGTTTTGATTCCGGTCCGACCGTCCGACGATTTTAGATTATCGATCAATTTCCGGGGTCTAGGCCTTTTTATCGAATTTACCCTCGATACACTGGCCATAGACTAAATCGACCAGTCTGAATCGATTGGCGTTCGCAGAATTGCTCTATCTTTTTTCCTTCTCGAGATAGGTTGGAGTATTTTCGCAAAATTGTGAAAACCCAGGAAAAAAAATTGTTTGGAAAAAGAATCATCCCATTTTCATTTTAGTCGAACCTTTCTATCCAAGTACCCGTGGTTCCCAACGGATCGAGTACGAATCCAATAAATGGGTCAGTTTCCTCAGCATTTTATAAAAGTTGAAGAACATGATGCTTCAAAAATGTGTTTAATCGCAATTTGTTTCTTGTAAATAACAACTAAATATTTTTTGGAGAGTTATCGGAATATTGCTTTCCATTTTTTGGGTTTTTCCTCCCCTGGAAGTGAAAATGACAGTTATCTGTACCAAAAAAGGGAAATTACTAAATTTTTCCCTATACGTTACAGGGTTTTTGGTACTGGCAATGAATTTTCAAATTTGTCAGTAACGTACCCATTCAAATTACCTTTCTAACAATGTACCACACGACCACCATCTCATTTGATTTATTTTGATGATCTTTCGATAGCGCCACCTTGCAATCACGATAATTATTTTCCTATCCATGATAGCTTCAATATGGTTTTCATGTGTATAAACGAGCCCATAATGTACCGATGATTTTTGACCGACCCTGTACGCGTACGAAGTAGACCGACAATGGCGGACATCCTACTTATTAGTAATAGACTGTTTCCCGGGAATTAACAGTCATCTCATGCTGTATGTATATGTGTGCACGTACACAACCAAATTATACAGAGCGATAATAAGAGAGGAACGGGAGATGCTCCTGCTAGACTAGGAGGAATCGGCGCATGAGTACCGAAAACTATTCCACCTCAATTTTTTTATGCGATCCTCTTCAAATTGCCCTACTGATGATACAAATGCATGTTGCCATGGGGCAACCCCGTGCCATATTGTTTAAACCGAAATTGTTTAAACAATTGCAAGGAATTGTTATTTTTCAAGCGGACAAATTTTTATTATATTCTTTATTAAAATACAAATAAAAAAGGTCCCATGACTTTTCACGATAAAGTTAATATTTTTAGAGATATGAATTTTTAAAGGTTCAAGAAATCTCATATTTGGGTACTTTTGACCCATGAAAAGTATATTAAAAAATAAAATAAAATCGAAATAATATTTTTTTTTTAATTCTTTATACGATAGTTAATAGCATTCTTAATGGAGATTTAATTTTTTTTTATTGATTATACCTGTTTTTTAATTATCAATTTCGCGCGCTCACAAGTATGCATCGCTTACCTTTAAGTATCGCCGTCTCTCTCTGACTCATGCGCTGCATCGGCCTCTCTGTTTCCTGAATCATTATTTATCATTTATCTTAAAAACTATTAACTTTTTAAAGATTGTTAAAGGGAGCAATGTTATTAACAATTAAATTGTCTACAATTTGTTTTTGACAAATTTTTTTCTGGAATCAATTTTACAAACGTTATTTAATTAAGCATGAATCGGAACATGTAATCGGAACATGTAAAATTACTTTTTTATCAGTTTATATTAGTTTTTTGTTATTATCATAGTAATTTATGAATTTTTATCAACAATAATAATATATAATGGTATTAAAAATTTTTTGGAATCACAATTATATATAAATAATGAAAAGATATTGGTAAGCACTTAAATGTTCGAATTGAAAAATAATAACATAAAAAATACTTATATGTATATGTATCATGATGTGTATATGATTTTGCCCAAGTAAGGAAAATATTTTTTTTGTTTTTTATTTTCTCAAGGTTACTCTTTGTATAAAACCTCAAGATCTTCGTTTGTTCTTGTGACAAAATTGTCGATTATATCGATATAGATATAGAGCATTTAAAATATGATCTTAAAAAACCGTGCAATTGTAAGAAAGCCTGTAAAACCAAAGCTTGTTACTGTAAAAAAAATAATATTAGTTGCATACTTCTATGTGGCTGTGATTCAGAAGACTATAAGAATATAATATATAAAAATGATATTGACAATAAATAAATACCTTTTTTTTTAATCTTGTTTTATTATTTCATACTTCTACATCTATAACCTTCGTTGGAAGAAGTTATTCAATGTAATTACTTTCTGTTTTAATGACAAAAAAATAATATAAACTGATAAAAAAGTAATTTTAATTACATGTTCCGATTCATGCTTGAATAACGTTTGTAAAATTGATTCTAGAAAAAAAATTGTCAAAAACAAATTGTAGACAATTTAATTGTTAATAACATTGCTCTCTTTAACAATCTTAAAAAAGTTAATAGTTTTTAAGATAAATGATAAATAATGATTCAGGAAACAGAGAGGCCGATGCAGCGCATGAGTCAGAGAGAGACGGCGATACTTAAAGGTAAGCGATGCATACTTGTGAGCGCGAAATTGATAATTAAAAAACAGGTGTAATCAATGAATTTTTTAAATCTCTATTAAGAATGTTATTAACTATTGTATAAAGAAAAAAAATATTATTTCGTTTTTTTTTTTATATATATTTTCATGGGTCAAAGTACCCAAATATGAGATTTTTAACCTTTAAAAATTCATATCTCTAAAAATATTAACTTTATCGTGAAAAGTCATAGGACCTTTTATTTGTATTTTAATAAAGAATATAAAAAAAAATTGTCCGGTTGAAAAATAACAATTCCTTGCAATTGTTTAAACAATTTCGGTTTAAACAATATGGCACGGGGTTGCCCCATGGCAACATGCATTTATATCATCAGTAGGGCAATTTGAAGAGGATCGCATAAAAAAATTGAGGTGGAATAGTTTTCGGTACTCATGCGCCGATTCCTCCAAGTCTATGCTGATTTAGATCATCAGGAAGTGATAAAGAGCCTTCGGGATGCTTCTAGAAAACGAGCGGTTGGAGGATACTAATGAAAATTATTACTGGGTATAGTTCTTCGTATTTATTATTCAAGCAACAATCCAGAGACAAAATTATTTCCAATATCAATCCCATTATGCTTTTCCTTGGACTATAATCTGTTTCCTAATGCGAGAGAGTGATAAAATCTAAATTATTATTAAACAGGATGGACAAGTTAAAGGTTGTATGAAAATAGATAAATTGCAATAAATATTAATATTTATGAAAAATCTATTATTAACAATACAACTTAATTTTTGCCATCATATTCCGAGTAGTCCGATGAACTATCGTCGTTGGAGTCCAGAGAAATAATAAGGTGCTCCACAGTGTTTTCTAGCATGTTATCAGCTTCCCACATTCTTCTATTCCAATCACATGTTCGACGCACTTACTCCATTTTTCGCAATCCACTGTCTTTATTGCCTCTTGCAAGAGGTTTCCAACTTCAAAACCATCAGCGTTCATGTCTTCATGATACTCTCCAGTCCGTTTTGATCGAAATGCATCGTCAAATCCATTTTTGCTACCATGTGAGTAATTATTAATCTTTTGCCTTTTCCCGAAAGGTGCTTTTATTCCAGTGGACCATCCTTCCATGAAAGCTTGCCTTGCGCATTTTATATTTTTATTCTGCCATATTTTTCCAAATTCCTTCATGTAACCAAGTTTCGTCAATATAATAGATATTCCTGTTTCCCTTCGAAACTATTTAACTGCCCTTAAATATCGTCGTCGCCAGCAGATGATTTCGTCTTTCCCGATCTTGGAAGTACTAAAAGTCTTTCCCCATGGAATTACGCTAGGCACATGCCTGTGTGGTATCCTAGGTAGTACATCTATTTAAATCTACCTAATTTCTGAATTCCGCGAACCCATACTGTCATATGCCCGATTGCCCGTAAATGATCAGAATATAAAACTATCAGAACGCACAAAGCTAAGAAATAACAACGTCAAAACATAACAGTATCAGAATCGGAAAACATCAGAAACATATTTGATCAGAATTAACAACATCAGGAAGAACTCCATCAGAATGAAATTGCATCAGAATCGGAAATCATCAGAAACGTACAATAACATCATCAGAATCTAACAATAGCAGAATATAACTTTGTCAGAACGCACTTTTGTCAGAACCGGACATCATCAGAAACGAACATAGTCAGAACAGGACATCATCAGAAAAGCACATTATCAGAACCATACATTATCAGAAATGAACAGAGTCAAAACCGGACATTATCAGAAGCGCGCAGTATCAGAACCGTTCATTATCAGAATCGTATATTATCAGAACCGTACATTATCAGAACCGTTCATCATCAAAACCGCACAATATCAGAATCGGTAATCGTCCGAAAGCAGGGATTCAAACGACAAATATCAGTTACGCTACTTTGTCATAGATGGTGTTACCTCTTCAATAAATCAGAAATGGTGTAGAAAAATCATTGTAAAACCGCGTGTATGAGAGGCCAATCAAGGCAAATAAAAAAATAATAAATTTTCTCAACTTTCTACTTATAAAGTTCAACATATTTTTTTGTGTAACCCACCGTTGTCGTGATATGAAGCAGAGTACCTATCCTGGTAATTATTATTTCGCAAACGTGTGAATATATAGTTTCAAAATCGGGGCGCAGCGCAGTGGCCTCAAAAACAGATCAGGGCTCCCTGGCTGGTTTTGAGAGAAACTGGAATTTTGAACAAATAAGGACTCTCCAATTAATTTTAGTACGACTATTAGATGGACTCTTCATTCAAGGGAATGTCTGGGTCGTTTGAATAATCAATCGCATATATTTGTATTCATTCATCATCATTCCAAAAACCTACTTATACAAATTTTGAATGATGTATATCCGTTGCTTAATTTTTTGCTAGGTTCCTTTTTTGCAACACTGTATCGTCTCGATTCTGAAACTAACTATATATTCACACGTATGTTTAGCACAAACTTTTACTGTTTACTCTAACGCACCTTCCACAACGAAAATTAGGTTTCTGACCGAAAAAAGTCGCTTTAAATGATCAAACCGACGCAATGATGCTATATGCGAAATATCATATGTGATTCGACAATGAATTCCCTGTACCACAGTTATGATTAATCATTTTCTGATTTATTGATGAAATAACACCATCTATGACGAAGTAGTGTAATTAATGTTTGTCGTTTGAATTCCGATTGACAATCCGGATTTATTCTGATATTGTCCGTTTCTGATAATGTACTGTTCTGATAATGTGCGGTTCTGATAATGTACGGTTCTCATAATGTCCGGTTATGACGATGTTCTATTCTGATGATGTCCGCTACCGATTGTGTTAATTCTGATGAAGTTCAGTTCTGACAGAAGGTCGTTCTGATAATGTCCGGTTCTGACAATGTTCTTTCCTGATGATGTCCGGTTCTGATTGTGATAATTCTGATTAAGTTCAGTTCTGATGATGTCCGTTTCTGACAATGTTAGTTTCTAATAATGTCCAGTTCTGATACGAATTCATTCTGATGAAGTTCTTTCTGCTGTTGTTAATTCTGATGAAATGCGTTTCTGACGTTTTCCGATTCTGCTCCTATTATGTTTTGACGTTGTTACTTTCTGACCGTGTCATGTTTTGACATTGTTCATTCTGATACCATATGCCCGTGTGCTAGAAGGAAGATTGAGTTGAGAAGAGGGTACCTTTCGCACTCCCCTCGTAACTCTCAGCAGATAGTTTATTCCATTCCGTTTGAGGCGGCAGTTCATTCACCTCCGTAAGTCAGCACAAAAACTCAATATTAAATAGTCTGTTTCCGTTCGAAATGGGGGAACTGGTAACTTTTTCTCAAAGATATATATGTTTTACTGTCTTTATTTTTAGCTGCCATACCGTTGTTGGTTGTCGACAGAATGTAAACAACTTTTTATTTTTTATTGACTAGTTGAGCCGCTGGTGATTACAAACACTTTTTTTTCTCGTACGTTCCTAGTTGTTGTTTTTACATGTGTAATTAGCAGGGATGAGGTGTAGATTCTGTTGGTTCATATGCCCCAATGCCACATGTTTTCGGTCGTACGGGGGTGGATTCATAACTTTATGTGTTGCATTTTGGCCTGGATCACGTCACATACACCCAGGGTTGAAAAGAATTCTCATGCCATTGTCAAAAAAATTATTCTGCTTTCTTTGGTTAGAAAAGGGACATTATAGACCAGGGTCGATAATTTTGGAAACAAAAAAAAAATAGGATGAAACCCATTGGAAAAGGAAGATAATATAACAAAATTGAAAGGAAAAATAATTTACGGGCGATCTGAGGTCGGGAAGTGGAAGGGGGTGAGTTTTTAAGGGTAAAAAACGGTTTATCTCGATTTCCGGCAAAACTACAAGTCCTATAGAAAAAAGTTGAATGGCAAAGTTGTAGGTAATAAATTTTTGTATCCATACTTTTTTCACATAATCTCAAAATTTATGTGAAAAATTCAAATAACCAAGTTTTTGGTTTTTTACTTTTATCTTTTCCAAAAAAAAAATTTTTCCACCAAATTTGGTGAAAACTATCTTTCTATGTCCCAAAAAATTTTTAATTTAAAATATCTATTTTTTCATCTTATTTTGACTTAATATCGAAAAAGCACCCTAATTTTTAATCAAAAATTCTCCCGTCAAAATATCAGCTTTTTAAAAAATGTCGGTGGGCTTTTTGTTCGTTGAAATCTCTACTTTCTGATGGTTTAAAAAAAAATATACATTACTATGGTAAATGTTCTCAGAAAATTCAAAGAAATAACAGGTAGTAAGGCCCAGACCCTCCTAGCCCCTTCCCCACTTCTTTATGAAATACCTTTTGATGGGCTAAAATTTTCCCTAGGTCACTCAGGTATATAAGTTATCTAAAAATAGCAATAAATAGGCATCTACGCATATAATTTAAAAAAGATTCTAACAACTTTCTCAAAATATTGTAGATTCTTATTAAATTTTCGGATTCGAGTTTTTTTCGTTTTTTGCATTTTCTGAGAACATTTATCATAGTAATGTATATTTTTTTTTACATCGTCAGAAAGTAGAGATTTCAACGAACAAAAAGCCCACCAACTTTTTTAAAAAAGCTGATATTTTGACGGGAGAATTTGCGATTGAAAATTAGGGTGTTTTTTCGATATTAAGTCAAAATAAGGTGAAAAAATAAATATTTCAAATCAAGAAAATTACAGTGTGTTTGAGACATAAAAAAATAGGTTTTCACCAAATTTCGTGTTTTTTTTTTGTAAAAGATAAAAATAAAAAACCAAAAACTTGGTTATTTGAATTTCTTACATAAATTTTGGGGTTATGTGAAAAAAGTATGGATACAAAAGTTGTAGATCTTTTTATTACCTACAACTTTGCCATTCAACTTTTTTCCATAGGACTTGTGGTTTTGCCGGAAATCGAGGTAAACCGTTTTTTACCCTTAAAATCTCACCCCCTTCCACTTCCCGACCTCAGATCGCCCGTAAATTATTTTTCCTTTCATTTTTGTAATATTCTCTTACTTTTCCAATGGATTTCATCCTACTATTATTTGTTTTCACTTTTTACCATTTTCAAAGGCTTCAGCCCTGGTCGATTAATAAAAATGAAAGATCTAGCTGTGTGCACGTATAGATATATTCGAAGAAAGAAATTTGTATTTATAAAATCATAGCAGAGCGCTTTCGACTGTTAAGTCACCTTCTGACCGGTGTGAAGTTAGCCACATCCACAGGTATACTCGAAGAAAAAAGATAGGTCAATATATTTTCAGCTTCTACCAAAGGAATTACGCAAAAAAAATTAATCAAAACAAGAAATTCAATCACAATAATATCATCCCACCCCCTTTACTACCCCCTTTTACCGTTTGACAGGCCTTTAGAGGGTGGTAGGGGGGTAGTTTCTGGAAAATAATTCAATAACTGTCCTAAATGAAAGAGTACCGCATTCTGCTTTTAGGATGTGTTTCATGAAGGAAAAATAAATCAATGACATCCCCTATAGTTGTCACCCTTCAGGGTGGTAGGGGGTTAGTTTCTGGGAAATACCACCCTCTGAAGGCCTGACAAACTATAGGGGGGATGTCAGTCGATTTATTTTCCTTCATGAAACACATCCCGAAAGTAGAATGCGGTACTCTTTCATGTAGGAAAGTTATTGAATTATTTTCCAGAAACTACCCCCTTTACAACCCCTCTGAAGAGCTGACAAACTATAGGGGGATATCATTCGATTTATTTTCCCTTCAAGAAACACATCCTGAAGGCAGAATGCGGTACTCTTTCATTTGGGAAAGTTATTGAATTATTTTCCAGAAACTACCCCCATATCACCCTCAAAGGCCTGACAAACGGTAAAAGAGGTGTAGTAAAGGGGGTGGGATGATATTATTGTGATTGAATTGCTTGATTTGATAATTTTTTTTTGCGTAATTCCTTTGGTAAAAGCTGAAAATGTATTGACCTGACTTTTTTCTTCGAGTATACCTGTGGTGAGTACTCATTACAAAATTTGATAAAGAAAAATATTTTATTTCAAATTGAAAATTATGTTTACAGGAAACCCTAAAAAGTAGATCCGCTGCATAAAACATTATATAAGTTCAGAATACGAACATGTTATAATTAATCCTGGTCCAGAATTATTATGGATTGCAAATTATTGGAAATCGATATCTGTGGTCAATTTTCATTGATGAAGTGAATTTGAAGCTTGACAATATGTGGCAAGAATGAAAGGTGATTGACATGACAAGTGAATTTTGTGACATGGAATCACAGAACTAGAAATCAGAAATAAGCCACTATGTCATCTGGAACACAGATCTGATAATGATCAGTCTAATGAGAATTCACATTTGTCAGATCTATGTCAAAGTATGCCAAGGAAACTCATCAAGATTGTGGTGTAACTCTCCAATTTTGAGCCATCATAATCGAACTTTGGCAAAGTCTGATGAGAACTATCCTAGGCCCAAAGTTTTGGATCAAGAAGACCAAAAAAAGAAGAGGAACAAGAAGAAAACAACACTTGTTAGACAAAAAAAAGACAGAAAGTTACGTTCAGCCTCAACTAGGGGATGTTGACTGAGGGTGTAAATCTAATGAGAACTTACCCCAAACATCTAAAAGTCGAAGGTTGGCACAATCTTAAGGTGTTAATACAAAAAGAAACCTAAAATGATTTGTTCTCAGTGTTGTAGAACAAGTTGAAAATGAGGGAACACAAACTGCAAAAACTTTTTAACAAAAAATTAAACCGACGAAATACGGAACTAAAAAGTAAAAAATAAAATAAACCTTCTTATTCGGCGCCAAATCATTAAATTACTCCAAAAAAATTATCAGAATGTCACCGGGCAACTCGATGCCATCATTTCACGCCTTACCTAATTCATTTGCTTGTTTGTTTGGTGCCGACTCAAAATTAGTTACTTACATTAGTTTAGGAGCTTAGTTATTGAGAATAAGAAGGATTATTTTACTTTTGACTTTTCAGTTCCGTATTTCGTCGGTTTAATTTTTTGTTAAATTTTTTTTATTTTTCAATTTTTTGTGGCTGAAATCTACTAATTAATACCTACTTGTTTTTTTATTACTTCCAAAATACTTACTTACCCACCTTACTTCAACTATTACCAGTTAAATAATATGATTATCTACTTTTACTATTTGTTGTCATATAAATTATTTTTGTTGTTCTTGTTAGTTTACTTCATTACTTTGTATAGCATTCCATCCTCTTATAGAATATAATGATTGTGACGGATGTAGGAGAACAAAAATAATGACATTAGCGATCTGTCATTGTCAATTACATATGTGTACCAATGTTCACAAGTGAAAACTCAATTATTCCCTATTTTTTTACCCGTAAGGGTGGATAATTCCAAATATGATCAACTATGAGATATACCCTATCTAATAAAAACACAATCATCCAAATCGAAGAACCCAGTACAAAGTTACGCCTGATAGAATCGGTTAACGGACCAGAATTCAGAGGGTGAGTGGTCAATATCCTTCATTTTGCAACCCTTAGGGGTGGATTTCATATTCTAAATTCAAATGGGACCAACTTCGAAGTACACCCTATCCACTGAAAAAAGAATTATCGGAATCGGACGTCTCAGTAAAAAGTTATGCGAAATCATACATAAAAAAAATATATACGCGTCGACTAGAAAACCTTCTCCTTTTTGGTTTCGTCGGTTAAAAAGGTTATTAAACAAGTATATCATGATCGAAAATGGAGTATAAAAATTGATGAACTGAAAATAAGTACCTAGTAAAAATATTTTATTAACGAAAATTAGTTGACTGAAATGTTTTTATTTTAGGCGGCGTCTATGAAGTGGAATATAAGATCTGCTTAAATTAACCTGAGTGTTGAGACAAAGGGCATTGTCGAGCAATTGATTACTTATGGTAAATCTTCAAGAAAATCTAGTTATTATAGTTTTAGAACTCACCTCCTGTAAAAAAAATCATTCCTATTTGGAGTGAAGTTATGGTTGTTAAATCTGAGGTGATGACCGAAAGCTGATACTTTGTTAGGGTTAAGATGTTCATTTATACGAACTTTCCAAGGTCTACATGTTCTACCAATGTAAGCTGCATCACAATCTTCATAGTTTAACTTATATATGCCACTTTTTGACAGTTTAGCGATTTTATCTTTCGTGTTAACCAAGTGTCTGCTCAAATCATTGTTAGTTTTGGAGGAAATTTTGATGTAGTCCACGTTGCTTCCCATGCAACCGTCCATTTAGTTGAATATATTGTCATTTAAGAAAGACTGAGAAACGAAACTGTCAGTAGTTATGTTCCTTTTTATTTTTGATTCATTGAATTAAAGTATTGATAATGTTAGGTTCATAATAGTTGTTGGAAGCTATTTGTTTAAGAATGTTCAGTTCCTTTTGATAATCAAATAAAAAAAACATTTTAGGTTTTATTTTGGATTAATACCTTCTAGGTTGTCCCAACCTTCGACTTTTGGGTTTGGGGTAAGTTCTCATTAGACTTCCACCCTTACTCAACATCCCCTAGCTGAGGCTGAACGTAACTTTGGTGAGTTGGGAATTTTTTATGACTAATTTTGGAAAAAATATAGTTTTTTTTTGTCAAACAAGTGCTGTTTTCTTCTTCTTCCTCTTCTTTTTTTGGTCTTCTTGATCGGAAACTTTGGGACTAGGATAGTTCTTATCAGACTTTGCTTTCGTTCCAGATTTCGATTATGATGGCACAAAATTGGAGAGTTACACAACAATCTTGATGAGTTTCCTTGGCATATTTTGACATAGATCTGACAAATGTAGGTTCTCATTAGACTGATCATTATCAGATCTGTGTTCCAGTTGACATGGTGGCTTATTTCTGATTTCTAGTTCTGTGATTCCATGACACAAAATTCACTTGTTATGTCAATAATCACCTTTCATTCTTGTCACATATTGTCAAGCTTCAAATTCACTTCATCAATGAATATCGGTTTCCAATAATTTGCATTCCATAATAATCGTGGACCAGGATGAATTTTAACATGTTTGTAAACTGAACTTATATAATGTTTTATGCAGCAGATATACTTTTTAACCGACGAAACCAAAAAGGAGGAGGTTCTCTATTCGACCCGTATATTTTATGTTTTTCCATCATATTTTTTTATGTATGATCACGCATAACTTTTTACTGAGGCGCCCGATTCCGATAATTCTTTTTTCAGTGGATAGGGTGTACTTCCAATTTGGTCCCATTTGAATTTAAAAGATGAAATCCACCCCTAAGGGTAGCGAAATGTAGGATATTTATCACTCACCCTCTGAATTCTGGTCCGTTAACCGATTCCATCAGGCATAACTTTGTACTGGGTTCTTCGATTTGGATGTTTTTTTTTTAATAGATAGGGTATACCTTATATTTGGATTTTGAAAGGAATTAGCCACCTTTACGGGTAGAAAAATAGGGGATAATTGATTTTTCACTAGTGAACATTAGCAGACACATACGTAGTTGACAATGACAGATCGGTACTGACATTATTCTTGTTCCGTCAAAATCAGTATATTTTATGAGAGGATGGAATGATATACAAAGTAATGAAATAAACTCACCAGAACAACGAAAATAATTTATATTACAACAAATAGTAAAAGTAGATAATCATATTATTTAACTGGTAATAGTTGAAGTAAGGTGGGTAAGTAAGTATTTTGGAAGTAATCAAAAAACAAGTAGATAGTAATTGGTAGATTTTAGCCACAAAAAATTGAAAAGTAAAAACCTAAAAAAAAAATTAAACCGACGAAATACGGAACTGAAAAAAAGTAAAAAATAAAAAATTTTTAACAAAAAAATTAAACCAACGAAAAAATCAACTGAAAAGCAAAAAATAAAATAAACCTTAGTCTAAATGATAATTGAGCTCCTAAACTAATGTAAGTAACTGATTTTGAGTCGGCGCCAAACAAACAAACTAGCAATTGAATTAGGTGAAGCGTAAAATGATGGCAGCGAGATGCACGGCTGCGTTTTGATGACTTCTTTCATAGATAATGATCTTCGATAATTGTTTGTTTGGCGCCGACTCAAAATCAGTTACTCACTATTTAGAGCTCAATATCATTAACTAAGAAAGGTTTATTTTATTTTGCTTTCAGATTTCGTCGGATTTAATTTTGTTAAAAGTTTTATTTTACTTTCAGTTCCGTATTTCGTCGGTTTAATTTTTTGTTGAAAAGTTTTTATTACGGTTTTCTGTAAACTTGACGAGTAAGTAACCTAACTTTTTCATTTCTATAATTTTCAATTTAAAATCAGATATTTTTCTTTCAAATTTTCAATGAGTAATTACTTTCAGGTAGCACTGATGATGACTAATAGGTATAAACTATACGTTTGATAGCCTTTAGAAGATATTGATTTTTTTTTATAACATACTGTTTTTTCACAAAAAAATATGAGCGACAAATTTCTTATTGTGGTAATAAATTAGCAAAAAATTGGCGACAAATTATGGAATATTCATAATTGGATAGATAGGAAGTGGTTTTGCTAGCTTCAGATAAACCTAGCAGAACCATGAATTAAATAAAAAACGAAGAGCGACAAATTTTTCGACGTGGTAATTAATTAGGGATAAATTAGCCACATATTATGGTAGTATTAGTATTTTCCATAAGTCGATAGGTACGACGTGGTTCTCCGTTCATATAAAAAAATTAAAAAAAAAGCGATGAGCGACAAATTTATAATTGTGGTAATAATTAGCGATTAATTGGCGACAAATTGGAAATTCAAAATTCGAAAATGGTTCTGCTAGGTTTATGGTGTCTCATATTCTCAGATACTCGAGCAACCATCTGGTGTTCGGTTCTATAAACATTGTATGACGCTGTTCATGAAACAAGTATTTCCAATATTTTTCAGACCATTTACACAAGGAATATTGTGTAGGTGTACTAGAAACTTGATGGTGTTGTATTAGAACTGCGCTTTCCAATACGATGATTTTCACTAGCCCTGGAATTATGTGATAGGGAGTTGAGGCTGTTTGATAAAGAATTAGATGGAGATATAGAAGATCGTATTGTATTTGACAAATCATCATCAAGAACTGCACCAAGCGATTTATATGACCTTTCCTTAGAAAAAATCGACCTTTGAGGATTTAAAAACAACTCTTTCAATTGCCGAGATAAAGGAATAGTTCCCAATCTAGAAGCGGCATTATCCCTCTGGATCGCAATGCTAATTCACTTCTGTTATACGTCTTCCTATTTCTTTAATGAATTCCAAAGCATTGGGACCTCGATTGGGACCGAAAACTCCAAAAGTTTCAACAGCAACAGGATTGAAAATATAAAGTTGTAAATTTTTGTATTTTCAGTTTTTAATTTTCTCCCCATTTATTGCGGCTGCTCCGGGACACTTAGAGGAAGCAACTAAGTGTGATGTTGCAACCTTGTCAACACATTTTCCCCACTACTATGTACTATGGGAAGGAAAAGAGAGTCAACTCAAAGTCGTTCTCCAATAAATAAAAACAGCATGGCTACTGGAAAAATGTATGCATTTCGGAGATTGAGATCCCCATCTTCAGCAGAATTACAAAAATCTGAAATAATGATTATGGTACAGGTTACGGAACAAAATGGTTACAATTGTTAAGGTAGAAAACATTTGTTGGAAATAAAACTTCGGTGTGGTCTCAGCTTAGACATTACTATGAACACCCCCCATTTGCGAAGTTTTCTTTTCCTTATTGAGGAGGTTTTTGTTTGCCACATTTTTAGAATAGTGAGGAATTTTGGTGAAACGTGTGAAGAGAGAATCTCACAAAATGGAAAAATTGACAAATCGTTCATTTAGTATGGGACATCTGGCGGAGATCTAGTGAACTAAACAGTTTTAAACAATGAAATCTAATGCGTGTTAACGTAACCTTACGAAGTATAGCGATTGGTTAGTAGATGTCGCTGTACCATGGTTTCTAACAGTGACAGAGATGTGATAGATGGTGAGAGTAAGAAAGAATATTTTGTTTTTGGGATTAACGAATAAAAGCAAGAGCTTTAAACAAATTTAGGCAATCGAATTCGGTTTGTTCATTGACACAATTTGTATCGGGTGCATTTTTAGATTTTTTTTCAAGAATTTCTAAGAGGTTTAATTTGGGGCCTTTTGGGCAGAAATGGATTAGATCAACGTTATTGTTTATGTTAAAGTTTGAGCGTCCGGATTCTAACAGGTATTACAGATGTCTGTGTGGCGATATTTATTAAAGAGATTTGTATGTTCTTTAAGTCTATCAACAAATGTTCGACCAGTTTGTCCTACATAAACAACTGAGCATTCTGGGCATTTAAGTTTATAGACCCCCGATTTATCCAGACTATCCCGTTTATCTTTGGAATTACATAGATATTTATTGGAGTTATTCAAGCTTTTGTAGCATATTTGTACCTTGTCTTCTGATAAATATTGACCTATGGAGGTGTACGATGGGCCTAGGTAGGGTAGAGAACGAAAAACTCTGTTGGGGGGTTTCAGTTGACAATAGTGGTCTGTTGAGGTATTTATAAAGATGTTGATTGAAGATTTTTTGGATTATATGTTGGGGGTAACCATTATTGGAGGCTAACTGTCTAATAATGTTCATTTCTTTGTCAAAATTATTTGTTGAGAGAGGTATGTTCAACAATCTGTGGATAACTATGTCAGTGGCTGTCGGTTTTCTGTAGATATTGAATTCAAATTGGTTCCATTTTTTTATGAGTAGAAGATCTAAGAACGGTAAGGAGCTGTTTTATTCTAATTCAAAGGTGAAGTTGATGGACTCATGTAGACTACTTATGTATTTAGCAAATTCATGTAGTTTGGAAAGCGGGCTGTCAAAGAGAAGAATGCAGTCATCAACGTAGCGGTACCAGAACGTTATATGGTTTTTGAATTCTGTGCAATCAATATCAAAATTGAACATGAAAATTCTGCAAGAAAGGTTCGAACTCATAGCTGGGCCCGAATGTTGTTCATAAAATTTCTCGTTGAATTGAAAAACAGTTTTGTTTCAATACCACATCAGTGAGTGAGCATAGGTTTAAGACTTCATGTGTACGTAGGCCACTCTCAAAAAGAAGGTTTCTGATTTGGAGTAATACATCTTCAGGAGAAATGCTGGGAAACAAGTTTTGGACATCAAAAGAAACCAGAATGGAATTTTGGGGGATATGATGGGTGGATATTTTATTAATCAAGTCCATAGAATTTTTTAGAGATGTAGGGTTAACGAAATCTAACAAGGGGGGTAAGGTGTTGCTTGAGCCATTCTGATAGAAGACGATGCCGGTGAATCCATGTATGCAACAACCGGCCGTATGGGAATATCCGGTTTGTGAATTTTTGGCAACCCGTATAATAAAGGTATTTGTGGGTTCATTATAAGAAGTTGGGATTTCTGTTTGTTAAGAGCAGTAAGGGTTGGGTTAGTAGAGTTCAAGGTGTCTTTAAGAAAAGATTGGAATTTTTTGGTACCATCATCACGTCTCTGTCACTGTTAGAAACCACCACCATGGTACAGCGACATCTACTAACCACTCGCTATACTTCGTAAGGTTAGGTTAACACGCATAGATTTCATTTTTTTAAACTGTTTAGTTCACTAGATCTCCGCCAGATGTCCCATACTAAATGAGCCATTTGTCAATTTTTCCATTTTGTGAGATTCTCTCTTCACACGTTTCACCAAGTTTGTTCAACATTCTAAAAATGTGGCAAACAAAAACCTCATCAATAAGGAAGAGAAAACTTCGCAAATGGGATGCTCATAGTAAGGTCTAAGCTGAGACCACACTCAAGTTTTATTTCCAACGCGTATATTTTTTTTTTATGTATGATCACGCATAACTTTTTACTGAGACGTCCGATTCCGATAATTCTTTTTTCAGTGGATAGGGTGTTCTTCAAGTTGGTCTCGTTTGAATTTAAAAAATGAAATCAACCCCTAAGGGTAGCAAAATGAAGGATATTGATCACTCACCCTCTGAATTCTGGTCCGTTAACCGATTCTATCAGGCATAACTTTGTACTGGGTTCTTCGATTTGGATGATTCTTTTTTTAATAGATAGGGTATACCTCATATTTGGATTTCGAATGAAATTATCCACCCTTATGGGTAGAAAAATAGGGGATTTTTCACTTGTGAACATTGGCACACACATATGTAGTTGACAATGACAGATCGCTACTGTCATTATTCCACATCCGTCACAATCATCATTTTCTATGAGAGGATGGAATGATATACAAAGTAATGTAATAAACTAACCAGAACAACAAAAATAATTTATATTACAACAAATGGTAAAAATAGATAATCATATTATTTAACTGGTAATAGTAGAAGTAAGGTGGGTAGGTATTTTGGAAGTAATCAAAAAACAAGTAGGTAGTAATTAGTAGATTTCAGCCACAAAAAAATAAAAAATAAAAACTTTTTAACAAAAAATTAAACCGACGAAATACGGAACTGAAAAGTATAAAATAAACCTTCTTAGTCTCAATAACTAAGCTCTTAAACTAATGTAAGTAACTAATTTTGAGTCTGCGCCAAACGAACAATCAACGAAGATCATTAAATTAAAAAGGGAAACATTCTCAATTGAACATGAATACCCCACAAGAGGTTATCTTGACGATGGAAGATAGTGACTAAAGTTTATCTTTCAGTCGCAGATGATTCCACATCTGATTTTATGAACATCCTGTTTATATTTTCAACAAATCAATCATTAAATTACTTCAAAAAAATTATCAGAATGTCACCGCGCAACTCGATGCCATCATTTTACGCCTTACCTAATTCATTTGCTTGTTTGTTTGGCGCCGACTCAAAATTAGTTACTTACATTAGTTAAGGAGCTTAGTTATTGAGACTAAGAAGGTTTGTTTTATTTTTTACTTTTCAGTTCCGTATTTCGTCGGTTTAATTTTTTGTTAAAAAGTTTTTATTTTTTAATTTTGTTCCATAACCTGTACCATAATCATTATTTTAGATTTTTGTAATTCTGCTGAAGATGGGGATCTCAATTTCCGAAATGCATACATTTTTTCCAATAGCCATGCTGTTTTTATTTTCGTGAAGACTTTGAGTTAACTCTCTTTTCCTTCCCATATTCTACAATCTCCACTTTGGGAAAAATGGACTTTTTTCGGCAAACTATGGACTTTGTTTTGTCAAAATAATATACGTCGGACATTTGTTTTGTGAATTTCTGGTATAAAAAGCTGATCGTCCGGTATATGAATCGGTGATGAAATCAGAAAATGCCACCGCAGAGCTAGAGGATGTGAACACCGCGGCCGGATGTGGCCTTACCAGGGACAGGAAGATCTAACCATCTACATCTTCGAATGGCAGGAAGTGGAATACGCACGAAAACAAATGAAACATTCTAATGCACGAATGCTGTGCAAAGAAAGCGAAACAACGTCGATGGATTGTTTTATTAACGTAGGGGTGTTTGATTTTTGAACCAGTTGTGCCTTAAACATATCAGTGTGAAAGCAGCCACGAATTTGTGGTTCTTATGTAGATATGGGTCCGTCCGCCAGTGGTCGTCTAATGATGTTCAAAATTCGTGACCAGCCATGAAATAAATTATTATGTTTCTGTTCTTAACAGATGAATGATTATTTATCATAAATGTGTGCTACCAGGAATGCTTTATAAGATGTATATGTCACCCGATTTTGTCGGGCAAAAATTAACCCTCCACTACCCCTATCACGAATTTTTTGAATAATTCTATTTCCTAAAAAAACGTGGATGATTTTTTTTTCAAAATAAAAATTTTAAAAATTAACCCCCACCCCCTATCATGAATTTCTTTGATATTATACTATTTCCTTAAAAAAACGCGTGGATCGTTATATTTTTTTATACACAAAATCGAGTGACATATACATCTTATTAAACATTCTTAGTAGCATACATTTATGAAAAAAAAATCCCATCCACGCGTTTTTTTTATGGAAATTGAATTATTCCAAAGAAATTCATGATAGGGGTAGTGGAGGGTTAATTTTTGCCCGACAAAATCGAGTGACATGTACATCTTGTTAAACATTCTTAGTAGCATACATTTATGAAAAAAATTCACCATCCACGAGTTTTTTATGGAAATAGAATTATTCCAAAGAAATTCATGATAGGGGTAGTAGACGGTTAATTTTTGCCCGACAAAATCGAGTGACATATACATCTTGTTAAACATTCTTAGTAGCATACATTCAATTTCAGCCCGACATAATCGAGTGATATATACATCTTGTTAAACATTCTTAGTAGCATACATTTATAAAAAAAAATCCCTATCCACGCGTTTTTTTATGGAAATTGAATTATTCCAAAGAAATTCATGATAGGGGTAGTGGAGGGTTAATTTTTGCCCGACAAAATCGAGTGACATGTACATCTTGTTAAACATTCTTAGTAGCATACATTTATGAAAAAAAATCACCATCCACGCGTTTTTTATGGAAATAGAATTATTCCAAAGAAATTCATGATAGGGGTATTGGAGGGTTAATTTTGCCCGACAAAATCGAGGGATATATACATCTTGTTAAACATTCTTAGTACATTGCCACATTCATGTATAAGAAAAAAATTCCCATCCACGCGTTTTTTTATGGAAATAGAATTATTCCAAAGAAATTCATGATAGGGGTAGTGGAGGGTTAATTTTTGCCCGACAAAATCGAGTGATATATACATCTTGTTAAACATTCTTAGTAGCATACATTTATAAAAAAAAATCCCTATCCACGCGTTTTTTTATGGAAATTGAATTATTCCAAAGAAATTCATGATAGGGGTAGTGGAGGGTTAATTTTTGTCCGACAAAATCGAGTGACATGTACATCTTGTTAAACATTCTTAGTAGCATACATTTATAAAAAAAAAATCCCTATCCACGCGTTTTTTTATGGAAATTGAATTATTCCAAAGAAATTCATGATAGGGGTAGTGGAGGGTTAATTTTTGTCCCGACAAAATCGAGTGACATGTACATCTTGTTAAACATTCTTAGTAGCATACATTTATGAAAAAAAAATCCCATCCACGCGTTTTTTATGGAAATAGAATTATTCCAAAGAAATTCATGATAGGGGTAGTGGAGGGTTAATTTTTGCCCGACAAAATCGAGTGACATATACATCTTGTTAAACATTCTTAGTAGCATACATTTATAAAAAAAAATCCCCATCCACGCGTTTTTTTATGGAAATAGAATTATTCCAAAGAAATTCATGATAGGGGTAGTGGAGGGTTAATTTTTGCCCGACAAAATCGAGTGACATATACATCTTGTTAAACATTCTTAGTAGCATACATTTATGAAAAAAAAATCCCCATCCACGCGTTTTTTTATGGAAATAGAATTATTCCAAAGAAATTCATGATAGGGGTAGTGGAGGGTGACATCGAAATCAAAAATCGAGTGACTTATACATCTTATAAAGGATTTCTGGTGCACCATTTATGATAAAAAACCATTCTCCTGTTAAGAACAGAATCATAATAATTTATTTCATGACTGGCCAGGAATTTTGACCATCATAAGAACCACAAATTCGTGGCTGAAACTCGTGGCTGCTTTCACACTGATCTTAATATACTGATGAAAATTAATATCAACATTTCCTGTAATTTTTAACAAATAACCCATTTCTGTAAGGCTACGTGACGCGCAGTACATAACAAAACCTCGCTAAATAATGTTTCGCTATCAAAGTCCCGTGCGCTTTTCGTGCGAAAGTTGGTACGAAACTCCCTCAGCAAGCAACTTGACAATAATAACAACTTTACTACGTGTTCAATGTTTTCCGCGGTATTTTATTTTAGGTTCATCTGATTTGTGTGACGTCCGGAGAGTCTCATGATTTGGCTAGCTGTACGAATTTTTCCGCGTTGCTGAAAACCGAAAATTGCTACAAATCTGCACAATCGTACATTGTAGAGAGTTAGGTACCCCCGAAATTTCAATCTCAATATTACTTAGAAAAATAATAACTAATATGTATTTATACCATGTGTCAACGAATCAATTAGACAAGTCATAACTTCTAGAATATTAGGTTTATCAAAATGAGGTTTGGTATAGGTATACCGGGTGTCACAGGATATCGGGCCACCCCTGTAACTTCTGCATTCGTGAACTAATTTTTCTGGAATTTGGTACAAATATATAAGCAACCATTTCGGATTTGATCACATTACA
The DNA here is from genome assembly GCA_018342105.1 of Gonioctena quinquepunctata. Taxonomy (NCBI): domain Eukaryota; kingdom Metazoa; phylum Arthropoda; class Insecta; order Coleoptera; family Chrysomelidae; genus Gonioctena; species Gonioctena quinquepunctata. The sequence continues at coordinate 576,793 of JAFIRS010000301.1, forward strand.
ATCCAATATGGCGAACTTCCGGTTTTTCTGGAAATGCCAGTAACTTTGTTTTTTCAAATGGGACACCCTGTATATTTTTACATATTAAAGTTCAATAGGTCAAAACAAGTCCAAACCTTATGTCAAATGTCATTTTTTTCAAACAATTGAAATTAAAATTGTTTTTTTTATTTTACCTCGTGGATAAATGAGATTTGGTCGAGACTATTCACAATGAGTCGCAAATAACAGAAAAATTTAATTTTCTCTGAAAAATTATTTTTTGTGACACTTACTGGTTAATCAATTCACTCACATCACATTTTGATCAAAAATTAATTTTTTTCAAATGAAACCCCTATGGGCTACCTACCTGTCTCTCTAGAACATTTATTAAGGAAAAAAATTACATACCATTTTTTTATTTCGGTGCAGTAACAAATTGTATACATTCAAAAATCTACAACTAGTTCATGAGTTTCCTTGCAGTTCGAATAATTTTTCAAATTGGTAAGCTGTGGAAAATAACATTTCTGAATCTTGTCAACTAATTGTGTAAGTATAAGCACGATAATGGTGTTTTTTTTAAATTCTTCTAGCGTTTTCACGACTTACATTGCATTGGTATTCCAATTCCTGCGTTGAAGCGGTTGGATCAAAATCAACATAAGCAAAACGTTCATTTCTGCCTCTTCACTTACGATCATCTGCCTCTCACTCTCACTCTCACATCTCTCACATCTGCCTCCTTACGATCATCTTCTCACCACCATTCTTCTCACCACCAATCCTGACCCGTATAGAATAGAAGTTTGTGCCCCACTTGGAAACTCTGACCACACCCTCATCTCCACAACATGCTCTTTCCATTTACCATCGAGCTGCACAATACCACCCCGTCTCATGTGGCATTACAATTCGGCCGACTGGGAAGGTCTTCGTATGTTTTTCTCAGCGTTTCCATGGAAGAGAGTTTGTTTCTCTTCAGTAGATCCAACACGATGTGCTGAGACAATTTCTGAACTCATCATGTTGGGGATGCAAACTTACATACCGAATACCAAAAGAAGAACATCATCCGATAAGACCTGGTTTAACAGAAACTGCTCTAGAGCTGTGGCTTCCAAACAGGCAGCATACCATCGATGGCTAAAAAATCCGGGCCCTGAGACCAGAGCAGCATATGTCGAGGCCAGAGGCATATGTAAAGAGACAATAGAATGCTCAAAAGATCAAAACTTGCTGAATGTCCTAACGGATCCCGTTCATTTTGGTCTTTCGCCAAAGCTGTGGGAAGAAACTTCACTTCCAGCTCATTTCCTCCCCTAACCAAAGAAGATGGAACACTAGCAACGACTGCCCAGGAAAAAGCCAATATCTTTGCGCAACTATTTGCTGGAAATTCCACTCTGGATTTATCGGGAAAACAACCCCCGAACATTACACCTATTGACAGTCACATGCCCGAGATCACCTTTCGCCAACGTACTATCAGAAAGATTTTGCTGGGTCTCAACACCAACAAAGCCTGTGGATCTGACGGAATCCCGCCGATTGTTCTCAAGAAATGTGCCCCCGAACTAACACCTGTTCTTTGCAAGTTGTTCAACCACTCTTACAATTTGGGGGTATTTCCGTCCAATTGGTACAGTACAGCCAGTCCCTAAAAAAGGCAAAAAGGCCCTACCTAGCAACTACAGACCTATCGCACTGCTATCTATTATTTCAAAGGTCATGGAAAAAGCCATCAACATCGAGCTCATGAAATATCTGGAAGACTCAGGAATTGTCAACGATAGGCAATATGGCTTCCGCCATCAGAGATCAACTGGTGACCTGCTCGCTTACGTCTCACATATATGGCAGCTATCTATTGAAAAGTATGGAGAAACTTTAGCTGTGGCATTAGATATCTCCAAGGCGTTCGATCGAGTTTGGCACCAGGGACTCCTCGCCAAGCTTCCGTCTTATGGCTTGCCCCCTCAGCTGTGTTCTCTGCTGGCTAGTTTTCTCTCAAACAGGTCTCTCCATGTAGTGGTCGATGGAGTTTCATCTGACACTCTACTCATAAATGCTGGTGTTCCGCAAGGATCCATTCTCGCACCAACACTATTTCTACTTCACATCAACGACCCGTTGAAAGCAACTTCATGTCCAGTACACAGCTTTGCCGATGATAGTACTCTCCATACCGCTTTCTCTTCCAGGGCCCCTATATCAGCCCGTGAAACCAGAAATGAACGAGGAAGAAATGTTAATAATATAAATATGGACTTAGCAACAATTCTCGAATGGGGATCTAATAACTTGGTAGAATTCAATGCAAACAAAACACAAGCATGTCTTTTCTCTAGAAAAGCCGATCTCACTGTGCCTAACATAACTTTGTCAGGAGTAACCATACCACTGAAGCCATCCATATCGATGCTTGGTATTACTATCAGCAATAACCTTTCCTGGGAAAATCACGTGAGGTCCATTGCCAAAAGTGCATCCCAAAAACTTGGTTTTCTGTTTTGCGCCAAGAGCTATTTCACCCCCAGTCAGCTGCTTATGATCTATAATAAGGCACAGATCCGACCTGTCCTGGAATACTGTTCCCATATTTGGAGTGCGGCACCTAAACATATCCTGAGGCTATTGGATTCTGTCCAAAAAAGGGCAATTCGTCTCGTCGGTGATGCCTCGCTTACAAACTCGCTCACTTGTCTGGAACACCGTAGAAAAGTTGGCGATTTGTCTCTATTTTATAGATATTTTCATGGGCGATGCTCTTCTGAAATATCAACAATCGTTCCTGCTTTGGCAGTCTCTTCGAGATTAACCCGTCAAGTTCAGTCATCACACCCTTCGTGGTCACTTTGGAGACCTGCAGAACATCACTTTCAAAGACTCGTTCATCCAACGAACAGCGAGGCTTTGGAACTCATTGCCTAGGGAGGTGTTCCCCGAGGCATACAACCTTCAGAAATTTAAGAAGAACACCAACTCCTACCTTCTTTCCCTAGGTTCCCACGACGTTCTCTGAACATTACAGGATATCCCTTTTCGTGGGAACCAGAACATAAAAAAAATAAAAAATTGTTGGGTTCTTTTGGGAATCTTCTCTCCACATTTTTGAAAAAGGTTCTTTATGGGAATCGTTCACCGTATAACTGACAAGCGGCGACAATGTTTTCAAGATATTCTCCGTAAATTAATAACATATCAACCTGTTCACTTCTTGTGAACCTATACTTTTTATTTTACATTTCTACTAAACTAACTCCCGGAAGTTAACTAATTTTCGAGAGTTGAGATGAAAGATGACAGCGAAACACAATTAGTTGACAAGATTCAGAAATGTTGTTTTCCACAGCTTACTAAGTTGAAAAATTATTCGAACTGCAAGGAAACTCATGAACTAGATTTTTGAATATATACAATTTGTTACTGCACCGAAATACAAAAATGATATGTCATTTTTTTTCCTTAATGAATGTTCTAGAGAGACAGGTAAGATGCCCTAGGGGTTTAAGTAAAAAAAGAAATTTTGATCAAAATAAGATGTGACTGAATTAATTCATCAATAAATGACACAAAAAATAAATTTTCAGAAAAAATTATGTTTCTCTGTTATGTGCGATTCATTGTGAATAACCTTGACCAAATCTTATTTATCCACGAGGTAAAATAAAAAACAATTTTAATTTCAATTGTTTCAAACAAATGACATTTGACATAAGGTTTGGACTTGTTTTGACCTGTTGAACTTGAATATGTAAAAATATACAGGGTGTTCTATTTGAAAAAACAAAGTTGCTGTCATTTGCAGAATAACCGGAAGTCCGCCATATTGGATTATAATGTAATCTGTACCGAATTTCAGAAAAATCCGTTCACGAATGCAGAAGTTACAGGGGTGGCCCGATATCCTGTGTCACCCGGTATGGTATGTGAAGAGGAGAGTTTTCACATATTCTTTCCTTTCCGGTCACTTCCGGTTTCACCGGAAATGGCTCCGGTTTTGAATTTTTAAATGGAACACCCTTATTTCTGAGACAATTCTGGATCAGAATGTGACATTTTGGAAAGTTTTTACGCCTACTTCATTTTTTTAGAGTCACTTTTAATATTGCATCTAGGTGCCCATGATCGGACGTAAACTAATCTGAGTACCTCAGGTGGTGTCAGAAAATTACAATCGCAAAGTTTCAGTGACTAGTATGATAGATAGGAAAAAGACAAATTGGCATAATTACATTTTCGTGTCTAACTATTATTTTTCAAATGGCGATGGTCATTTTTTGTCAAGCACTTTCCGAAAAAAGGAATTTTTGACGAATCTAACGATACTAATTTATTTGCGATTGGATTAAAAATAAGAACATAAATTAAATATTACTAAGGAAAATACTGGATAATAATTTATTTACTTTTGTCAAGTGTGCCATGGATAATAATTTATTTACTTTTACTGTAGTACATTTTCAAAGCGCATTCCTCCTTGTTCAAGACACATTTCAGCTCGTTCAATTGTTTCTCTCAACACGTTTCATAACATTTGAGGAGTTATACTTCTAAATGCCCGTAGAATTCTTTCTTCTAAGATTTCAAGAGTGGCTAGGGCTGTTGCATGGTAAACCAAAAAAAATAATTCAGACCCCCCCCGCCCTAGAAATTATACGTCATGGGAAAAAATTATCGTTTTTCGATGAAACTTCAATAGACTTTTTTGTAGTACCCCCCCATCCCTTTAGGCTGTGCGCTTCCCCGTGGACTATTTTGAATAACGAGAGTAGTTTGATTTTTTTTTCACAATATCTGTGATATCCTGCTCTAGCTCCTCCTCGTTTTTCATAAACTTCCTAATTTTAGTACTAACGGTAGAATTAATAATGTGCGCTTCCCCGTGGACTATTTTGAATAACGGAGTAGTTTTGATTATATCTGTCAAACTAGATGGTCAATCACTTTGATTTTTTTTTCACAATATCTGTGATATCCTGCTCTAGCTCCTCGTTTTTTCATAAACTTCTTAATTTTAGTACTAACGGTAGAATTAATAATGTGATGTTTGCCTATGCATGGTCCATATGTTACGTGTAAATTGAGTCAACTTCAATTATATATATATCTCGGGTTCGGGATGGTGAAACTTGTTAAAATTTTATAGAGGTGTTGTTCACATTTTGAACAATACGTATGCCAAATTTTAATAATTTCCACCTTAAGAACTTATCTGGTATTATGCTCCATCTTGTTGGAAGTAAATTCGCAGTTAAACTGCTAAAGGTAGGTTATTAAGATGATCCTCGATTTCATTTTGAAGAAAACCTAAGTACCTACCTAACCCCTGTTAACTGACCTTGAAACAATATTGGCCCAATTATTCTGTTGACGCCAAACCTTTCTTGAAAATTGCCCTCTCTCATTGCATGTTGATTTTGTTGGGCCCAGTACCGAGTATTTTGCTTATTGAACATACCAGTATTTGTAAATCGTGATTCGTCGGAAAATAGAAAAAAGTTGATAAAATTGGGCTCTATGATTTTGAGGCAGCCAATCACAAAACACTACCTCTATCGCCATCGTCAGCATACAAATGTTGATGTAACTGATATTTAAATGCTCGATATCCATGCTTTTTCAGTATTTTTCTTGCTGATTCGTGACTCATCTGCATTTCTGACTAATTTCCCTAATAAAAGAAACAGTTTTATCAACCTCAACCATAGCAAGAACTTTAATCTCAGTTTCTTCATTAATGATAAACCTCTGTTCCGCCTCTCGATTTCCTTCTTGCCTAAAACGATTCTCAACATAGGAAAATCTGATGGGCTGGATGTTGCCGACTGGAAAATCTCTGAGCATACAACTCAGCAGCATTCCTTGAATTTCTATGACATTCTCCAAATATTGATAACATATCACCTTTTTCACTTTGAGTATACATTATTTTGAAGAAAAATTAAATTGAAATTTACCGAAAATTAATAAACTATTTTTCAAAGGAGACTTGACTGCAAAATATGATGCATCATGGCTATCCATGGCACACTTGACAAAAGTAAATAAATTATTATCCAGTATTTTCCTTAGTAATATTTAATTTATGTTCTTATTTTTAATCCAATCGCAAATAAATTAGTATAGTTAGATTCGACAAAAAATCCTTTTTCGGAAAGTGCTTGTCAAAAAATGGTCGCCTAGAGAGTTCAAATTTGTACATAATATATTTGGTCATGTTTACTAGTGGTTCCAGTATTCAAATACTTGATTATTGACAATGCATTTTGTGGAGAAAAATTAACTCCTAAAATTGCACATATGGGGCAAGTGGGACCTACTAATGAAAAACAAACTTATAGCTTTGCTCAACAAGCTGGGACAAGAGAGAATATTAATTACAATGGCAGCTTTCAAATATAATTTTCAGATTTGAGATATCCATCATGGATAGATATCTCATAAATAACATGTTTTCTATACATGCCGGGACGAAAAACAAAAGCCCTCAAAATGTAATTCAGTCTATTAACTGAAAATTATTACAAAACAACCCTCTTGTTATAATTTCAAATAAATTATAATAAAATAAAAAAAGTAACATCATTATTGAGATTCATTTAGAAAATGTTATACTTATCAAATGAAACAATAAAGTTCAGCTGTCCTCTTCTGCCAAGATAGCAATGTCATTCTCTGAGAGCCACAGAGAGTCTCACTTGCCCCAAGTAGGGGGAATTTGGGGTTTCCTCGCAAAACTATTTACAGTGCATAAATTCTGTTGTGTTATGAAAAATACATTTGTTTTACCCTAGAGAGCAATTCAGGCAATTGAATATTTCTTTATGCACGACCGGGCGGAAAGTAGCACTTTAGCGCCCGGATTTGCGGGCGTAAAGTAGCACTTTAGCGCCCGCGGACTACTTTATCGCCCGGCGGGCGATAAAATCGTTGAACAGGCGCTAAAGTGAATTTCAATCTCATATCGATAGAAATCTATATCCCGATGGATCATATAATCAAACCCAAAACATTATTAACAATAATATAACGAAAACAATTAACATAAATTAATTTAAAAATTGAATTATAACTTAATATTGTCAATACAATTAGAACAGTTATTTATGGAAATATTTGGATTTGTTGTTTTCTGTTGTTGCAGATAGTTACTGATTTCAACTGATTCCTCATTACTAGAAGTCTGAAGAGAATGCATGTTATTATCTAGTGTTTCAGAGTAGTGAGCAATATTTTCAGATTGTCTGCAATGGCTAGTAGAAGGCTCATCATTTTCTACAATTTTCTTAGCAATCTTCAGCTTATTTGCAACTGAATTTTCAATATAACCTGCCGCAACAGTCGTCGACTTCCACCCAGCATGTCTTTTAATGTTGATTATATCCTCGCCTGCATCTGCTAACATAGTTGCTGAGGAACGTCTGAAGCAGTGACCAGTATATTCTTTCGCATTAGAAATACCTAGGTAAGTGGCTATTCTGAATGGTATTTGACCGAATGTATTTTTTCCGATAACCTGTCTCGTACACTTGCCATTTTTATAATATAAAAAAACCGCTTTTGATCATTCTGATCTCGCAAGGAAAAATATTTTCTGTAAATATCCAAATAACTTGGCGATTTCTGTTCTTTATCGATTACAGTAAATACTCGATCTATCTTCGTTTTGGTTTCTCGTATAGTTATGAGTAAGAATGTCTCGAAATCTTGAATGTCCTCCACTGTGATATTTGCCAATTCTTCGCGGCGACATGCTCCACAAATACCAAAAATCTGTGCTACCTACAATAAATTCTCAGATTAACATACTGAACATTGAGAAAACATGAAATTAGAACTTACTTTCATCATAAGATACAAATCGTCTGGTGCTTCCCTCAAAAATAACTCGATTTCTTCTCTGCATAGAATCTTCGATTTCTTTGGTTTATAACCATCAAATTTTCGTTTCAAAAAAGCTATCAATCTTGCGTATCTACTGATATCTATATTATCATGTACATTTAAAGTAGCTTTCAGCATGGAATAATATGACCACATGGTAGAGGGCTTACAATATTTAGATTTTTCCAGAAAATAGGCAAAAGTACAGTCTCTGTGTATTTTTTTTTTTACATTTTCCCGTTGCACCACCTCACGAATTCTTCATACACCTTGTCGTATATTTTCTTGGATTTACTTGGCAATAAACTCAATTTCGCATCCTCAGCTGCTTTACTTATTTCTGGTGGAGTACAATTCACACTTTCTTCGTCGCTTGAATCCATTTCAAAATCAGTAATAAATTATCTGTGATCACAAAAATTGACAGCAAATATGGCTACTAGCCTATATAATCATATTTCGAAAAATTGACTGAGTTGCCATGGTAACATTCATTCCATCACTTCTTGATTTATTCTGTTTCCGATATGATATGAATATACATCCTCACGGCAGCCTTGATGTATTTTTATCATGTTCTAGATATAAAGAGGTATCTATCTACATGACATCAAATATACCGGTCGTGCATAAAATGTTGTATGTATTTCGGGCGTAATTTGCTTTTATGGACCTAGGCGTGTTAATAGCCCTCGCTTATCGCTCGGGCTATTACTTACACGCTGCGGTCCATAAAAGCCTATTTTACGCCCTTGATACATAAATAACTATTAATTCAATTGCGTGTGAGCATAAATTAATAGGCACTCTTAAACTACATCCTAGAACCTTCAACTTCGAGATAAAATGTCATAGGTTTTATTTTTATTCAGAAAATCGACTATTTTTGCAAATACAATGATCTGCATATTTTGGAGTGATATAACGACTTTTCATCGACTACCATCTACATATATTGTTGTAATTTTTTGTGTAATTTTTCGTGTCATTTTTCGGGTCAGTTTTCGTGTCATTGTATAATTGCTGATATTTTTCTTGTCGCCACTTTTTGAGGACTGGCGTGATTATTGCGTTTTTGAATTGAGAGTATATACCTACCTGTCGAAAAACATTTGTTTATGATAAACGAGAGAGGTTGTGATATTTGATCGGCTATCAGTTTCAGAACGTCGTTGGATATTTTGTCTGGACCAGGTATTAGATCTCAGTTCCGATATTGTTTTATTCACTTCTAAGGGGGTTGTTTCAATGAGGAATATTGATTGTGGTACTCCCTGTTTCCATTTTTATATATGTTAACGAATATTTATTTAAAAATTGTCACATACATTCAAGTTTACTACATGCAACGTTATTTTTAATGCCTTTTACATTGATCATTTGGAAGTATGCTTTCGATTTCTGGTAAATATCTAGTTACATCACACATGCACTCTGAATATGGGGAAAATACTTTTCTTACGTGTTTTTGCCTCCTGAACACGAATCCGGAAATGCGGCGGTCTCATACCGTTCCCGAGTTACAGAAGAAAAACTAACCTCATTTTCAAGCACCGGAAAAAGGTAGAGAATATGACCCAGTATCTTCACGAAATTTTTACAGGTGCTTCAAAACATGGTAAAAACAGTATAGTAATCGTACATTTTGCGCGAAAAGATAACATTAGGAGATATGGGCCCCCGAAGGTTCATAAAGAGAGGTTATAGGATATCACTTTTGGAAATTATAAGCTGATATAAACAATTTCTATTTACACTAAAATAGTAACTGCACACACGTTTCACCTTTTAGTAATATTAAAATCACTTAATTTTCGATAAAGACATGAAACAACTCGGATTACTTTTCATATAATTTTACAGAACAAATGTCAAAAATCAAATGTTATGATTATCCGAATCTTGAAGCTTATTGAAATGCGACGTTGCCTATGTCTCCAAAAGGGAAAAAGAAAATACTGTAATTCAATGCGTCATACATATTGAGCATATAAATGAAATGAAGTAATACAGCATGAAATAACGATCTGATATCTGTGTTTAAAATGCAAAGTATATTTCACCACGCTTCTTGATAGTGATTATAATTTTGAAAATTAAGCATGAAGTTGATGTGCCGCATTTAGAAAGTTACCAAACATATAAAATAATGTGACGTCAGATTATTTTGTTTCAAGTAATTTTAAACTGGACCAAGAAACGCATTTGGATTGGATGTTTTCTTGTAGGGCATACAAGAAAACATCCAATTAATTTCTTACGTAAAAAGAAGGAACATAACCTAACTAACCTAACTTGGCTAACCTTGTTACCCAAGTTGAATGCAAGCTAATCAACCTTACAAGGCGACGCTTCGCTCCGCTCGCGAACATTTCGATCAAATCAATTTCTAACGTAAAAAGAAGGAACACAACCTAACCTAACTTGGCTAACCTTGCTATCCAAGTTGAATGCAAGCTAATCAACCTTATAAAGCGACGCTTCGCTCCGCTCGCGAAAATTTCTGTCCAATTAATTGCGAAAATCCGGATTGGCCAAATTCACTTGAATAGTTGGCAACGTGGCATGTCCATAAATCGCCAAAATCAATGCACAATGCAACCACCAATATTTGACAGTTCATGTGCAAAATTTAATGAAACATAATCGGGGTAAATATCTAGTTACATCACACATGCACTCTGAATATGGGGAAAATACTTTTCTTACGTGTTTTTGCCTCCTGAACACGAATCCGGAAGAAAAATGCGGCGGTCTCATACCGTTCCCGAGTTACAGCACTTAAAAAAAAAATTCAAGTACCGTTTTCTCGCACAAAAGTCACTCAAAATGCCTCTTTCTTTTTACCAGCATAAACAGTGCACCCTAAATCACTTATTTTCGGCACAACTTTGCACAAAATATCGTCGTTTTAATCGAAAAAGATCCTCCTTCTTACACAGTTGATTCATTTATAACCAACATGAAAAATTAAAAAAGTTAATAAATGTCATCTGTCAAAGGAATTAGAATTGTTCATTTGCAACTGTGTAAGGAGGATTTTTCGATAAAAACGACGATATTTTGCAAATTTCAAAGATTTAGGTATGTATGCTGGTAAAAGAGACATTGAGGATTGTGCGAAACGTGCTTGAAATTTATTTCGGAAAAAGCGATGTAACTCTGAAACGGTATGAGACCGCCGCATTTTCGGATTCGTGATCAGGAGGCAAAAACTCGTGAAAAAAGTGTTTTCCCCATATTCGGAGTGCATGTGTGATGTAACTAGATATTTACCATAATCGGAGTTTTTTCATATCTTTATAGATCATTAAGGCCCGGTTGTTCAATGCGAGTTTAAACCGTTGATTATCTAAACTCGGATTATCAATTAACTATGGATTAGAACGTTATGCATTTTTCAATGAAAAACTAATCCTGGATTCCTTGACTCATTGTTTTCATATGTTGGCAACACATTTTTCCGCTTGTACCTTCATTCGGACCGTTCAGAAACATCAACATTGAATCAAACTTAACCTAAGAATTCGTAGTTTTGTCAAAAGTATACAGAAAAATTGATCGAAAACAGCCAAGTGTATTATATAAATTGTTAGGCGTCTCTTAAGAAAAAAATTACTCATAATTTCACTCGTAAAAAAATTCCAAGATATTGTAGAATGTAAAAAACGGACGCAGTTACTAATTCGCAAAAATTGAAGTTTGGGCTATAATAAGTAATGAATACAATACCATCTGCGGAGGTCCCAAAAAAAGGAATAGCCTCTTAACAATAAAGGACAAAATTTCTACTTGGGCTCTGTCCAAAGCAGATTTTGTAGATTTACAAAAACGATCATTCGAAGAACACAAGTTGAAATTAATACACATGAAAGGAAACCACCAACTTTCCTTGGAACTACAAAGGGGGGAGTAGAATCTAGAGAAAACCCATATGATTGAGATATATAAACAAACATTATCTTTGAAACATAACTCATCAACCATCAATGAATCAACATTTGCTTTAGATTCCTGAGAACAGATCATGTAGTTTTTCATTTTGCATTTGTGATGATTTAATTTTAGGTTTTTATGTCAAACGTTTTGATTTTTATTTTGGAAGTTTATTTTTTGTTACGATTTTGCCTTTGTAGTGAGGGGTGATTTTTTGTATTTCTGTTAGTTGCGAACGATTTCCTTAGGCAAGCGAAATCTATTCAAAAATTATTCTTCTGTCCATTCTTCCAAATGCTAGGTACCTACCTACCGTAATTTCAGGTGACTTTGGCTTACTTGAATTCAAAGAATGTCTACGATTAATTTGTAAAAATAAATTGGTATTATATACCAAAATATTGATCTTTGGCCACTCTTTCAAATTGAGACTGGAATAGAAAATCAATAAAAATAATAACTATCTGAATGAAAATGCAAATTTTCAATTTCAGATTTTTTCTTTTAAGTTAAGGTCCTTCCAGAATATCTATCAGATGTAGGTAATCAATGTCCAGCGTGGCTTTAGTTGTTTTCTGTTGGACATTCACAAAAAATAACTTAATTTTCATCGTGGATTTTAATTTCAATTTTGAATGTTTCCTTTTTTAGCTATTAATGTGATTAAGACTTTGTATGTGGATATATAAAAAAACATGGTGTGCAAAGTCATCCGCATATTGAGGGCTGGCTTTGACCCATGGCTTAAATTTTGGGTGATTTAAAAGTAATCCGACGGATAAAATAAGCAAAATAAATTTGCCCATAAAAACGTTATTTCGTTTTTAATCATCATAAATGAGTAAAAAAACATTGCTAGTTGCAGACAAATTTTATGCAAGTTGAATTTGGTTGCAAATGACTCCTAAATCGAATACAGTGTTGCAGGTATATATACAATAAAATCACGAAAAATCAATCCGATAAAAAAAACAGGCTTACATTTTTAATAATGTCTATTTCTGAAAATGAGCCAGTCACCCGAAATTACGGTACATTGTCTACATACGGGTATCTTTCTTCTTGGGGCAATATCAAAAATTTCAAAAAAATCGTCTGTTATATCTACGAACATCTTTGCAGTCCGGTATAAAACAAAAATATCCAACACAATAATAATTTTCAGATTAGTCAATGTCTATTGAAATGTCAAACAATCAAATAGGTTAGAATCGGCAAATTATCTCCTTAAACCCCCAAATTCATGAGATTAACTTAAACCATGGTTAAACTAGGTTTATCTCATAAACCCGTATTGAACAACTGAAACAAAATTGGTAATCCTGGTTTAAGCCAAATCACTTGGTCATCCTCGATTGAACAACCGGGCCTAAGTGATTTTAATATTACTTAAACGTTAAATGAGTGTACAGTTAATAGTTTAGTGCAAAAATCCATTCTTTATATCAGTTTGCAGTTTCCAAAAGTGATATTCCATAACCTCTATTTATGGACCTTCTGGGGCCCATATCTCCTAAAATTATCTTTTCCGCGCTAAATTTTCGATTGCTATACTGTTTTTATCGTCTTCGTAAGCTCCTGTGAAAATTTCGTGAAGATACTGGGTGATCTCATATTCTTAACCTTTACCAAACAATTTTCGTTCCTTTGACAGAAGTCATTCTAAATGTCTTCTGTCAAAGGAACGAAAATTGTTCATTTGCAACTGTGTAAGAAGGAGGATTTTTTCGATAAAAACGACGATATTTTGTGCAAAGTTGTGCCGAAAATAAGTGATTTAGGGTGTATTGTTTATGCTGGTTAAAAGAAGGAGGCATTTTGAGTGATTTTTGTGCGAGAAAACGGTGCTTGAAAATGAGGTTAGTTTCATTTTAAAAGTGCTGTAACTCGGGAACGGTATGAGACCGCCGCATTTTTCTTCCGGATTCGTGTTCAGGAGGCAGAAACACGTAAGAAAAGTATTTTCCCCATTATCAGAGTGCATGTGTGATGTAACTAGATATTTAAGGTAAACCACCCAGTCTTCGACACCTAGCCAGTCATCGACACTTTCAAATTCATTCTACTAAAATAAGAAAAGTTTTACTTCAAAGTATATGTTCTGCAAATAGTTGGATTCCTTGATATATGTGGCAACTAAACACCACATTTTGTGCCATTCTTAGCCGCCATTCCATCATAGTATGTGGATGAAGTCAACAGGTGCATCATTCGATTATAATTGTGCCCATTGTTAGAGATATTCTTAAGGTAAGGATATGAAAAAATATTCATTATAACCTTTATTTCGTATGAACTATACATTTTCTATATTTCTACCCAATCAATATGCTGATAAGGGAGAAATATCAAATCTAACGTAACCAATAAATGTTTTTACTGAGAAAAACTCAAGTGTCAATTACTGGTAAACGAAAAATCATGTTGAACCAGTTATTGACACATGTGTCAAACACTAGAACACCAATATCTTTGTGGTTGTGAGTTGCTTGTAGATCTCCGTCAAAAGGTGGTTTTAATATATAATTTTCATTTTCTAAAACCTACGATGTCCAGTTATCGACAGTAGTGTCAATTACTGGACAATAACATGTCAATAATTGGATTGAATACTTTTCAGGTATGGCCCCAAAAAAGAATTATAAACCGGAGCAAATGGCTGCAGCTCTTGGAGCTCTCGAGAGGGGAATACATGTTTCTGCTGCAGCTAAAGAGTTTAATGTACCAAGAGTAACACTTGTTTATAAATGGAAAGAGAAGTGTCCAAGAGAATGCTCAATGGGACCATCAATTTGACCGCAATGGAGGAAAATATTCTAGTACAGTGGATAATCGCGATTTCGAAACTTCATTATCCAATAACAAAAGACCAGCTGTTAGACAGTGTGGAGTATATCATAAAATAATCAAACAGGAAAATCTATACCCTTGGACTTTAAAAGAGCGTTATTTTGGCCTGAACCTGAAGAATCTACAAGGAAGAGGAGATGAAAGAAAAAACACCTTCTGAAATCACATCTGCTGCTTGGCAGAAATATCATTCTAGAAAAGAAAATGAGAAGAAAAAAAAGCAAGAGGAAAAAGAACAGAAAGCTAGGGTAAGAGTGGAGAAGAGAGCGGAAAAAGAAAAGGCGAAAATTGACTCGGAAAGTTCGGATGAAGAAGACAGTTTGGATGATGTGACTATATCTGAAGAAAAAGAATATTGCGAGCTTGACGGGATGAACAATGTGTCCGCTGGAGACTATGTCTTAGTGAAATTCTTTGGAGGAAAAAGAAAAACAGCTCAATATCGTTATGTTTGTGTTGTTCAAAATGTACTACATAAAGAGAATGAGATTAATGTTATGTCAATGAAAGTATCCAATACTGAAAAAGATGTTTTTAGAGTAGATGAAAGTGATGTGTCACTGGTGGAAATGTCGGCGACAATAGGAAAATTGCCATCACCTGAAATCCTTGTAATTGGAGACAGGGTGAAATATCAATTCTCAAAACCAGTTGACGTCTTTGAGAGCAAGTAGGGATTCTTTTCATTTTATTATGACCTGACCTCCATTCCTACTTACTTTTTTATTATATTCTTGCTTATTTAAGGAAGTTTAATCTCAATCAATTGTTTATTTTTCACACTACTCAAGTGGAATTCATATATTCATATATGTACAAGTATTGAAATGAATTAATTTTTATACTGTCAAACACTGGGTGTCAATTACTGGGTAGCCTCGAAACTTGTTCTGTCAATAACTGGTACAAAAAACGACCAATACTTTAATTTTTTTACAAATATAATTTTATGATTCCCAGCCATTTTCATTAGTAGAAGTGGAGAAGGACAAGTTAAGACATCATCTGGAATAAACAGAAAAAAATTACGACTTTTTTTTATCCTGTCATAAAAAAAAATCTGAATTTTTTGTTCTAAAGGTGTCAATTATTGGGTGGTTTACCTTACCCGAACAAAAAATAATACGAAAAATCTTCAGGATTGCAATACTACTTAAAAAGTCACATTTTTACAGCTAACTAATAGGAAACTTCTTCGAAGGGGAGCCAGGATGAGGATTACAGAGATAAGAAGAAAAATAACAGTAAATCACGTGGAAATATGAAGAATCTCGTTTCTCCTTATGCACTGCATGAATGCAACAAACTAATTCCTCCCCTCTTCGCCGAGAAGACGATGTAAATGATTTGTTTACCAAGATGCTGCCAACGGAGGCAAGACAACCCAAGTCTAAATATAAATAAAGTCCACTTACCTTTGCTACACTACTGATTGCAGAATCTGTATCACTGTCGCATATAATTCGGCGTACACTGCACAGGGTAGTTAAACCGAACAATTCGGGGTGTTTTAGTTCGTGAAACTTTGGGTCCTTAAGGCTCGCCTGTTGCGCGCACCAATATCGAGTTAGCTTTGGCAGCCATGTCAGCCTAGGGATAAATTCCTTGCACGGCGCTTTTCCCGATTTTTCTGACCGAAACGAGACTCGCCACGTACGCACAAACGTCCAGTCACCCTCACTTTTTACCCTGGCACCACTATTTCGTTTTGCACTGGTCGAAAAATCGACAAAAATCCGGCGATAAGGACTTGTTTTCCACGATCCGTAGAAGTTTCTGCGGGATACGGAGCCGCTGCCAAGTGGCCGGTGCGCATGCGTCGGGCCGTAGCCTCGCCACGCCGTCGAGTCGACAGAGACGGACTGGCTGATTCGGGCGTGGGTGTTGCGGAGGCCGCAAAAAAATGTACCCGCAGTGGGTTGGTTGAAATGTTGACCGATTTTATGGTTGGTAGGATGTGAGTGTTGGTAACGGTGTTCCGACTGAATGGAATGTCCTTATTAATATTGATGAGAGGGATTAGAAATGTCGACACCTGATTATGGTTTTGAAATCTTCAAGTGAATTCTAACTTTTTTTACCCTTTTCCAAAGAACATTTGATGAATGAATGCCAACTTATGTTCATATTGAACATTGAGAGAAAACTATCTAGATATTCATTTATTTTATCTACGTTTATTCCAATATACCGTTGATACAATAGAAAAATAAAAGAGTCTTGGAAAATGGACTAGGTGATGAAACACACAAGTTTGTCAGGAAAGGGAAACATTTTCAATTGAATATTGATAGAAAGATTTTTCTGTGAATTGAAAAATCCACGATTAAAATGAAGTTATTTTTGTGAATGTCTAACAGAAAACAACTACTTCCCCGGCTAAAGCCACATTGAACTACATCTGATAGATATTCTGAAGAGGCCCTAACTCAAAAGAAAAAATCTGAAATTGAAAATTTGCATTTTCATTCAGATAGTTATTTCATTTTCTATTCCAGACTCAATTAAGAACTCATAAAGATGAATGAGGCAAAGATGAATGTTTTCCAAAAGAGAGTACTCACCAGAAACCATTCGTAACATTGACGCAGGAGAGACATCGCATTCACTAGGTCTTCAATACATTTTTGTCGACGAAAATCTATTTCACGCTTCCACGATCATCAGGAAGACCGGAAGAAAAGGGAAACACATTTTCAAGAAGCAATCCCACTTTGCAAAGATGGAAAAATTTAGAATCATTTCTTTTGGAGAGACACTTTGAAATTAGTGTTTTCTGACATTAAAACCTGTCATGAGGATGATAGATTGATTTGTTGAAAATATAAACAGGATGTTCATAAAATCAGATGTGGAATCATCTGCGACTGAAAGATAAACTATCTTCCATCGTCAAGATAACCTCTTGTGGGGTATTCATGTTGAAAAGTGAAACATTCTCAATTGAATATTGATAGAAATATTTTTCTGTGAATTGAAAAATCCACGATTAAAATGAAGTTATTTTTTGTGAATGTCTAACAGAAAACAACTACTTCCCCGGCTAAAGCCACGCTGGACATTGAACTACATCTGATAGATATTCTGAAAAGGCCCTAACTCAAAAGAAAAAATCTGAAATTGAAAATTTTCATTTTTATTCAGATAGTTATTTGATTTTCTATTCCACACTTAATTAAGAACTCATAGAGATGAATGAGGCAAATAAGAATGTTTTCCAAAAGAGAGTACTCACCAGAAACTATTCGTAACATTGACGCAGGAGAGACATCGCATTCACTAGGTCTTCAATACATTTTGGTCGACGAAAATCTATTTCACGCTTCCACGATCATCAGGAAGAACGGAAGAAATGGGAAACACATTTTCAAGAAGCAATCTCACTTTGCAAAGATGGAAAAAGTTAGAATCATTTCTTTTGGAGGGACAATTTGAAATTAGTGTTTTCTGACATTAAAACCTGTCATGGGGTATCATAGATTGATTTGTTGAAAATATAAACAGGATGTTCATAAAATCAGATGTGGAATCATCTGCGACTGAAAGATAAACTATCTTCCATCGTCAAGATAACCTCTTGTGGGGTATTCATGTTGAAAAGGGAAACATTCTCAATTGAATATTGATAGAAAGATTTTTCTGTGAATTGAAAAATCCACGATTAAAATGAAGTTATTTTTTGTGAATGTCTAACAGAAAACAACATCTTGACGATGGAAGATAGTGACTAAAGTTTATCTTTCAGTATTCCACATCTGATTTTATGAACATTCTGTTTATATTTTCAACAAATCAATTTGTCAGGAAGTTGTTAGACATTCTAGAGACTCAGTAAGTGAACCTCAAATACTCAACTAGGCATCCCTCAGGGCACTGCATTGGGACCGTTACTCTTTATCATATACATAAATTCACTACTGAGCCTCAATATAAGTAAATCTACAATCTCATATGATCTTCGAAGACGACTCTTGGGATGGTGTAAAAGTAAAAGCGACAGAAGGTGTCCAAAATGTACAAGAGTGGCTGGATTTTAATAAACTCTCACTTGATACAAAAAAAAATTCATAGCATTTTCAATCATAAATTCTAATAGACCTAAATATAATAATCTTAAAATTGAGAACTTCACTGATCTCATAACAGAATTTGACAAAATCAAGTATTTAGGTGTTACCATCGATAAACATGTCGTGGAATTAGTGAAAATAGTCCGTGGACTCATATACAAAATGTACCATATCCGTAAAATCCTAAATAAAGAACAACTGATGATTGTATATAGATCACTGGTAGAATCGCTTATAAGATATATTAGTGTGGGGTGGATCATATGAGAATACTCTTCATCAACTAAATGTACTCCAAAATTACATACTGAAAGTTTTGTTCAATAGAAAGCTCTTTTCAACGAGTTTATTATATAATGAAAACACTTTGAACGTCAGATATCTTTATTTCATAACAATTTCAACATTCCACTACAAAAATAGTCAACATCTCCAACAAATATCTCATTCTTATTACACACGAGCAAAACATAATGAACAAGTAGCAGTTCCAATGTTCAAAAAAGACTCCTCGCAAAGATTTGTCAATTATTTGGCACCAAAAGTTTTAATACACTGCCTCTAGAAATAAGAACATCTAGCACTGTGAAACTACAATAAGTTTGAAGCTTGTTATGAAAGACATTTGTACACATAAAAGGTACTCAACAAATTTTAGATAATAATGTATGTTACCTATTTTCATTTACACAATAGAAGATAATTATAACGCAGAACGAACACTTACAACCAGATACTCGACCTATATCTTAAATTACAATAATTATTAGCCGATATTAAAAGGAAAAAAAAAATAATTCCCATATTGTTATACATATTATAACTGTATATTATGTGAGCAATTTAAATAAATAAAAAAAAATCCGAAAAAAAGATCTACAGAACGCTGGACTCTTAAAAAAATAGTAAAAGTAGAACAGTAGCCACTTTAATGAGAATTGTACAATTACTGATGAAAATAGCACGTCTCTTGTATATTACCCTGTATTAAGACAACGGGTATTTTTTGGAACTGTCTTTCATAAATATATATTTTGGAAAGATGTCAGATACATGTTAGAAATAAAGTAGAAAATTCAGTAGTTTCGGGCTAGTAAGAAACAAGTTTTCCAAATTAGGTGTGATAATTTGTAAAACAGGCCGCAGGCGAGTATGACAAATCAGACAAATGTGAAAAGTGCTTTCGACACTAGTTGTACACTATACTCATTATACGACTGCATTGAATTTCTTAACGTGGTAATTAACGGGTTTATTTGAACAATTTTCTAACTGGATTCCAGTAGTTTTTTCTAAATGAATTTTCGGTAACCAATATATAAGTTCATCTGAATGACTTCAGTATTTCTTGCAATACTTGTACTTGTGATCCCATTTTTCTCTAGTGAGTATTACAGATTCGGAAATTTTATCAGAAGTTTGGATGTTATATTTTATGGAATCATCTCTATATCCTTCGACTACAGTACTGGACCACCAACTTTCAATGCGTTTGACCACTGATAAATCCTCACCTGCATTGACCACTAGGGGCCTGTTGACCGATGTAACAATGACCTGGATTTTAAAGTTTAAAAAAGTGGCTACATCTTTGGCAATATCTCCTATGTGTTTCGTACATTCTCAATTTTTATAATAAAAATTGTTTCACTTAAAATTGCAGAAGTTCAGTTATTGTAAATGTTCTTGGAATCTTATTTTTTTATTTAATTATAATTGCAGAAATGTTATCATCCATGTCGTCAACTGGAGTTCCTACCTTTTACAAGCACCAGATCATCAACCACAGCCTACCAATGTCCTGCCCCAAACCCCCTCGGAGGTCTCTCCAAGCCCACATCAAGGAAGATGGATCAAAACTCACTGGAATTAGGTTCCAAGACAAAGACAACCGAAAAGGCTTCTGAGCTTAACACCTTCTTGTATCCTTGAGGTGTCACCTCAAAACTATTACTTCGAAAACTTCGATGAAAGCGCAGGACTTCTGCTTTGGACTACCAAGCGCTGTCCCTCTACAATCTACAGCCTACCAGTAGATTTTTTTTCTTACATACCTTTACTAACAAATTTATTTGGTCGGCTACTGAATTAAAAAATGGAGTTAAACATTTCTTTATTCCTTCGCGACAAAAACTCTCCAGTTTAAGAGAAGTATACGAAACCAGAGTGCAAGGAAAGAATGGAATGATACGCCCAGTACTGAGAATGAAAGACCAACTGCGTCAAGATACTGGAAGACGGAGAATCCAGTAGAATGTGGCAAGACGATTGGAACAGACAGACATGTTTGGAATGGGAATATATGTGAAATATCATTAGGTAATAGGTTAGATTGTAGAGTGTCTGCTAGTTATAATCCTCATTACATTTGACACTATGATACAGAATTCAAAGGAGCTCTTTTCACCGGGGAATATGAAAACGATATTGAATTGGTGTAAATTTCCAAAGAAGTGCTACAGTGCTTCGGAAAAAAAATTGGAAGCATTATAATAACAACTTCAACTTCAACATGTTGCAGATGGAACATTTTTAATCGGAAAAGTCTCGTTGAAGAAATGTGCTTAAGAAAACGCTTTGTTGATTTGTGAACTTCATCAGTCAAACCCAGCAAAGTCTGGGAATCTTCTTTCTGTGAGCCTGCAAACAATACAATCAGAATAAATATAGAGTCTATAAAAATTAAAATAGCTAGATGTGAACATTTGGAAAAAATCGCAAGCAGTTCATGTTCAAAAATCATAGAAAAAAATCTGGAATCCATAATAACCAATCAGTTATCTTTTATTTGAAAGCAATCCTGAATGAATATCAAGACGGTTTTTACCTGCTCTATTGAAACTAACTTGATCCTTTTTACACAGAGAATTGTTGACTTTGTGGCAAATAAACACGATACAGATGCCGTGTATACTATTTTTTTTTTAATTTGACAAAGTTTGTCACCAGACATAGTATAATGTTGAGCCTCATAATACCAAGGTCCTTTCTCTATTCTCGCAAAACTTCAAGGATATATATATATATATATATATATATATATATATATATATATATATATATATATATATATATATATATATGTTTAGAAGTACGTGTTAAATGTTCAAAGAGTTCAAATGAAAATTATAAATTGAAAAAGCACATAAATAAAAAAAAATTCATATTTAGTAATTTATGCTATGTTATTTTACAGTTTTTCTGAAGATTCTACCATTTTTTCTGAAACCTTTGTCGATACCTATGTTTGAAATAAACATGTTTTCAACATTACAAGCAATTGGCTTAATTTATAAAATTATAGAAATCAAAATTTACTAATATATTTTTGAGCACAAGCAGACAACAAAATGTTGAAGTTAGAACATTCTGTACATGAAATTAGATCTGAACACAATAGCCAATGAGATGCCAGGAAAGATCTTGATGCAAAATTATGAATATTGAAAATATGAAACGCAGAAAACGTTAAAAATGATTTTTAATATATTATGTATATGGTATGTAATATATTTAGAAACGATTAGTGAATAAAAACTGTCAGATAAACGAAAATAATGAAAAGTGCAACGAAAAGTGCGTGTAAATCGAAAATTCGAGAAGAAAACAAAGGATGTGTGGTATCAAGGGAAAGGAATCAACAATAATTTTAGAAAAACCAATTCAAGAAATTTTAATTTGAAAAATCTATCATATTTCCGTTACAAAACAGTTATTTGCCAATACAACACAAGGAAATACTAGAAAGAACTGTAGCTTATAAAAAAACCAGATACAGAACGAATCTTACCTTTTCATTTGAGACATATACCAGTACGAGGGCGATTTCACAGTCGACAAGGGGGCTGCATTTCACTTTTTATTGTCACATAACATAATTTTTTTATATTTTGCTATGAAGAACTGATTTAAGATAATTATCGCAGAATAGGTAACAGTAAGTCTTCCTGAATAAAGGAAATTATTATTTTGATGAATTTCTGCATTATTTTAAATGTTTGACCAATAACAAGTTGCTATTTTCTGAAACTGAAATCAAGAACTACCAGAGGGCTCCACAGTAGAACTGACTCCTGAGATTCCATAGGCGTACCAATTGAGTTAGCTGAGGTAAAGAGAATAAGCTAGAAGAATCAATGGGACAAAGGTAAAATACATAGCCAGGCATTTGAAATATTTATATGGGTATTTATTTATCAACATATTAAATAAAATTCAAAGGGGAACTAGCTGAAAAAGATTTGAAAATAGTAAAAAAATTAGTAAAACAAAAAATTACTTTTTTTGTTTGTGAAAATAAATAGATAAATAATAAAATAAAAACAAACCACAATCACCTCATCATAACAATATATATATATATATATATATATATATATATATATATTCCGAAAAAATAGAAAAACACGAAGTTATTTCTACATACAGGGTGCGGTACCGAAAACGAAACAGATCGAATATCTCCAAGACACACGTGTTG